>OZ010793.1:292257587-292857587 GCA_963932465.1 Maratus speciosus | reverse complement strand
TAATAATAATAATAATAATAATTTGCTGTCACTGATATTCGGAAACGTTTCCGAGTAGTTTTTTTTTATATCTTATTAATCAGTTTTTACAAACCGGTATATTGGTTTTTAGGATGCTATTAATTCTCAGTTAAACATTTTCAGCTGCGTAACTGAATTTATGCATACAAGAAACAAAAATATTTATTTTTATGTTAATGTTAACGCTAATTTAGCATATATGCTTTATCATTATATCATCTTACGTTAATAATAATTTATCATGGTTATTGAACAACAAAATGGGAATTGATAGCATCCGTAAAACCTATATTTCAAGTTCGGAAAATTGACTAATACACAGTAAAAACTATTCGTAAACGTTTTCGAAAATCTGTGGAAGCAAAAGAAACTTTGGTTCCATAAATGCTCTTTTAAATTGCGAAAAACAAAATTGTTGCTGAGCTTTTTAAATATAAAGAAGGCTTTTCAGAATCTTGGTTAACTCGGAAGAGGTTACTGCATATTGTTTGCGGTTTTGTTATATTTTCCTAGAAAAATTACATTTTATCTATCTCCGGTGTTTCTTAATAATGCAGTTGATTACATAAAAATTTTTCGATACATGTTTTTTTGCAGTTTATATCAGACTTGCATTCAGGCATAATAAAATATACTTAGAAAATCTCAAGATCGAATCCTCTTTTAACACACACAGCGCCAGCGAATGTGGGCGCTGTCCTTAAAAAAGGACATCTAATTTTTTTTTTACTGGCACCCAGAATACTTAATTAAAATTTTCCTTTTATAACCTACGTGAAAATACTAATAAATTCTTTTATAAATTTTGTTGTCAGTCTACCATTTCATCAGTTTATAAACTTAATTACTCCGTGCCGGAAAGGGTTAATGAAGCATTTTTGTATGGATCATATTGCAAAATATACCTTCTGAGAGCAACAACATTTGAAACTACAAAAAAACTGAGGATTTATAGTTTGTGTTATGAAAGGTGCTTTTAAAGCTTTTACATTGGAGGCTCTGTCGTTCGGATTAAACTGCATTAACGAATTAACAAATCTCCACGAATTAATTAAATATCCAGAAGGACTCAAATTGTACATAGTACCGCCGATTTTCATTACATTGCAACAGCCCCCTACAAAATTTGTGTAGTTCCAGCATGCCTCCACGGCTGAGGTGAAGTAGGACAACTTCAACAGTCCCTCTGTTTGTATAAATTCGTGAAAGTTTTGTGTGCTGCACACTCTTTCCGACTGAATAGTTAAACTACCACCAGTCAGAACTTCGTAGGCCGTAACTCCAATGCTCCAAAGATCTACTGCAACAGCATCCACGATGAGATCATAAGTGCATTCGGGAGGCCTGAAATTATAAAATGAGAAAAATAAGTATATATAACGTAATTCAGCCTTTTATTGCAAAATAGCAAGCTGTTACTAGCTACATATTTTAACTGGATTTCATTTTTTAAAAAGTCCTTCGGCATGTAGATGGATCAAAAGTAGCTTTCACATTTTTTGTTTTGAAAATTTAGTTTATTTAACACAAACACACAAATCTCAATATAGTATATTTTGGAACAGGTGATGCTTTGATGGGATTCCTAGTTGCAAATAACAACTTAACGCCCTGTTGAAGAGTAATTGTGTAACACATCTTAGAGGAGCCATGAGAAATAGTCAAGCCATAGTACTAACGTACTGTAATAAAAAAAAAATTAAAAGAAATATCTTTATCTCACAGAGATAAAATACGAAGCTATTAAGAGCATAGAAAAAGACTATAATTCTTGGAATGAACCAAGAAGGACGTACAGTATAAATAAATTAGAAAATAACTAAAAATTAAAGTAAAGTGATAGAATAAAGATTAGAATAATAAAAGGAGAATGTTTAAGATAAAATTAAAGGTTTACGCTGTTGAAAACTGTTCAAAAACTCGCCATTCGGGCGAAGCAAAAAAGCAAGATGTTGTGAAAAACTGCCTATCACCTTCTTAAAAAAAAGAACAAGTTTCGTTGCCATACAATTAAAATATAAGAGATTAAATTTAAGTCTATCAAACCTTACAGAAGTAAAGTAATAGATTTTTTTCTTTTGAATAATGAGAAAGAAAAGAAACAAGTATTAGCCGATGAGCGCAACTACCCTTCTAATACAGTAGTGTAACGGGGTCCTGCGTTTAGATGGACTGAAAACATCATAATCTGGGAATTCGAAGGCAATTTCATTTTGTATTTTGTAAATTTGATTATGGAATGTTTTGTAGGGAAATTTGATACGATTAACGAGAGATTGAGTTTTAAGATCATTTCTCTAATAGTGGAATTTCGAAGGTATCTGGAACCATTTCGAATATATCTTAGTTAATTGTTTATTGTGATATCAAGGTAGTTGATCCTTGTTAGTTTTACAGGCGAAGCCCCATGTTAGACAACCATAGTTGAGGACAGATAGAATGCAGGCATTTTAGAGAAGCATTTTATTGCGAGTAGCATAGAACTGCGGAGAAGAGGTGAAAGAGATTTAAAAACCCCTGCGACTTTTCCACGGATCCTAAGAATTTGTTTTCGAAAAGAAGACGCTTATCAATGATAATCATCAAGTACTTGGCATTCTCAGGCAGGGTATAGTTACATTGTTAATAGTAACTCTATTGTTTATTTTAGATTCCCCCCGAATCATTAGAATAAAATAAAATGCTGTAGAGTTTTTCCAATGTCACTGTTTAATTTGTTTTTTCTGTGATGTAGTTGTAGGCGACAACAAAAGCGTTCTCATTAGACCAGCTGTACTCGGCGTTTCTTAGCCCCAGGTATGATATTTCTTTCTCTCAGCAAATAAAGTGTTGTTTCCAAAAAATTACGTTCCGTTGTATAAGCTAGCCGTAAAACAAGGCAGATGTATCATTGTACTGTTAAATACTCTACTGCAATTTTTTTAACTTCTATGCATCGCACATTTTCAATTTTTATACCGTCGTATTAAAAAAAAAGTACTTTTTAATGCAAATAGTTTGAAAACTTTATCTCCATTTATTTTTGAGATATTAATTTTTTTGTAGTTTTTAGCGTCATTTGTTTAATTTTGGGAACTCAATTACTCATTTCTGTAGAAAGTAAAGAAAAAAATAGTTGGAAAATAGCAATTATATCTTTTTGTTGCCATTTTCCCATAAAAACTGAAAAAAAAATGTACTTAAAATACGTGCTATTTTGGAAAAATATAAATGAATGATTTCTGATAAAACATGGAGCTATTATAAACTATATTTAATTGCAAGTACCTATATTAATATTACAAACAAATGAAGGTATATGAATCATTAGATAGACTATCTTTTTTTGTCGAATTTCTTGAATGACGATAACTCTTTTTTTGGATTCGTGTATTATTCAGCGATAGTGACGTCATATGCGTACTTTACTGTAGATGTTGTTTAATATTGGATCGCAAATAAAGAATTCTTCAGCGGATGCGGATGACGCGTGTGTTTTTAAGTCTTAAAACTGAAATATGCTTTGTACTATCTGTATATATAAATATGTATAAATATATTTATTTTTCCATCGGAGGAGACACTAAATTCTGAAAAAGTAGTTCCTGTTTTCTAGTTTTTTTTTTCTTTTTCTTTTTCGCGGACCACAAACATGTGTTTGCTACGTTAGGTGGGTCGCAATATACTGCATTTATTTAATAATAATAATAATAATAATAATAAAAGATAATCGAAATAACAAAATAACAAATCTTCTGGATCAAAGCAATACAACAAAATTAATGTAATCAGTATAGCTGTATAATACACCTACAAAACTTAATATAATGATGAAGAACTTCCAAGAACTAAAGATAGGAAAAATCAAAAGATTTTCTGTAATGAAAGGACAGTTCTTCAATGCCAAAACATTTTCTCCTTTTTAAAATTAAAAATGTACAATGTAAAGTGAATGAATTTTAAATAATGTTTGGTTAATGTTGTTGATTAAAATTTATGCACAACACCATAACCCAAATAAGACTACGCATAAACAGAACTTCTGACTAAGCAAATGACATAAATAGGATAATTTTGAATAATTTTACATTAATTATAAATAACAGCATATGTATTTTTTCACAAATATATCTAAAACAATAGCGAAATGTCTAAAATACCTTTTATTCGCATCTCAAAATTTTACAAATATGGATTAATAATTTTGTGTTTCGGATCGCATATAAAGGACCGACTGGCCAAATGCTGGCCGTCTACAGTTATAATATGGCTGCCTTAGACTGTGGAAAAGTAAAGTGTTTCTATAACTTGGAAAATGATGATGAGAATGAGCATTAAAAGTACATAGTCATGTTTTCGATGACGCTGATTCTCTTTATGTATTCATTAACGTTGATCATAATTAAAAATTTCTTTGAATATGAATTTATTAATAAATTTCTTAATTAAAAATATGTATATGAATAAAAAAACATCCCTGCAGGCTCGGGCCTACAGGCGGAGGTAGATTTTGAAGTTAAGTGCTAAATTCACCAACAAAACTTAAATCAAGATTAGAGATAAGCTCAGTTCCTTCACTAAGAACGAGCTTTAGGGAGCTAAACATTTTGTGAAAATTCTAATATACACGAATACACACACGCATGTGTATAGAATAGGTTTAAAAAATAGCTAAAGCAAATTCAGAAAACCTCAAAGTGTTAAAATAAGTTAATATTTCCATAGTCGGGTTTTTATCATGTTTTAATACATTTCTTCAAACTCACATAACGTTGAATATTCACCTCTTGAGGCCCATTTTATTTCCAGTATGAGGCAATATTTTGTTTTTTTTTTAATTCGTCAAACTAATTATTTCATTTTGAGTTTCCACGCGGAAATCTTGCTCTAGAAAACTTATGACGTAATATTCAATTTGTTTTCAATTCGTCAAACTATTTATTTAATTTGATGTTTCACGTGAAAATATTGTAATAGAAAAAGCAATTGTTGTGGTGAGAATTTTATTGCATTTTTTTTAATTGTTAGCAACTGCTCTAACGAAAAATGTTTATTTTTTCCTGTCATTGTTGTGTAAGAGCTGGTTTTATCAGAATCATGTTAAGACGGTATTCAAAATTTTGAACTCCCCATTTCCATTCCTTTTGGGCCGATTTTGCCCATTTTCAATCCCCGCCGAGATATTAGCCATCTCAAAGTTGTTGGCGAGTTTGAAGATGATCCGTGCATAATTGCGACTTTTATCGTGCGGACAAAATTTAGTACATACATACATACACACACACACACACACACACACATATATATATATATATATATATATATATATAAACTTTTTAGGTGGGGGTGGTTTTGGGTTCCTGAGGTCCTATAATGAAAAGTTATGAAAGAATTTTTCAAAAGTTCGCACCATGGTAACGACTGCAATAGGTAGTATTTCTCACGAAATCTACCTAAAAGTTACGGAATTTCATTTGGATCCATTCATTATATCTCATTTTAAGAACTAACATTTCAAACGGAGGATTTTTAGAAAAGATATAAATAAACCAGTGGGTAAGTGTGACCACAGATCGCACAGAGGGTTTAGTTTAATATTCCTTTCAAAACACTTTATCTTTTTGCAAAATCTGTTAGTTCCACATTTCGCAACCAGGGGTCGCACTCTATTCTAAACAAACCTCTACCCGAGCGAAACTCCGTTTTACAGACTATCCGTAGATATATTAGTCGAGGGGATCGGACCCATAGCACCCGAGATACGTAGGCGCCCCCTGGCGGTAAAAATCGGAACTAAAATATGTATGGCTATGGTGCATAATATGAAAGAGTGGTCAAAGGAGTGTCGACAAAAGTTAGAAAGTGCAGCCCGGATGAAAAGGGTGGAGCTTAGAAAAATTGCCTAAAATTACAGAAGTTAGAGCCTGGAGGGGTAAATAATATAAGACTTCTTGAAAATTTTATGATTTTTCGTGTGATCGTGAGTGTTCTGCTATAAGTATGCAAAATTTCACATCTCAAACTTAATTAGGGGCTGAGTTAGAAAAATTGCTTAAAATACACAAGTTAGAGCCCAGATGGGTAAATATAAGACTTTTTCAAAATTTTATGATTTGTCGTTTGATGTGAGGTGTTCAGCTACAAGATCCAAAATTTCAAGTCTTCAACTTAATTAGAGGCTCAGTTAGAAATAAAAAAGCTTAAAATACACAAGTTAGAGCCCAGAGTGGTAAATGTAACACTTTTCCAAAATTTTATGGTTTGTTGTTTGATGTGAGGTGTTCAGCTATAAGAATCCAAAATTTCAAGTCTTCAACTTAATTAGGGGCTCAGTTAGAAAAGAAAGCTTAAAATATACAAGTTAGAGCCCAGAGGGGTTAAATATAAGACTTTTCAAAATTTTAAGATATGTCGTTTGGTGTGAGGTGTTCAGCTATAAGAATCCAAAATTTCAAGTCTCCAGCATATATAGTTTCTGAGAACGGGCTCTGTGACGGACAGACAGACAGACAGACTGAGGAGTGAGACGAATAGGGTTTCGTCAGATGAACGAAACCCTAAAAACTGCAATGTGGGTTTAACATTAGCATGCTTAAAGTTTGAATCGTTTTAATTCTGTGAAAATTTAAGAAAAATGCATAAACTGTGTATACTTTTAAGGATTGATTTGATTCAAGGAGAGCAAATAAAGTGTCAAGTGGGTTTTAAGGGGTGTCAGGATTCTTAAAATGAGAAAAAAAAATGAAAAATCAATGACCATTTTCAACATTTAATTTCTTAAAATGTATATAATTTTAAAACGCAATTTGCATTGAGATGAAAGATATAAGTAGGTTCTTTCATTTCATGTATTTAAAAAATTCCAAGATGCAGAATTAGCATTTACAGGGAGCTCCAAACTGTCAGACATTTAACGAGCAGAAAATTTGAATAACAGCTTACGCGCAGGATTACAAAATAAATTTTGAAACTAGAAAATTTTGGTGCCTACTTATACTCCAGATTATAGCAATTACCTTGAACCTAAATAAACTTGTATTCAAAGCATCTTTATATTTTTAATACAAAGTTGTATTTAGCTAATACAAAATTTTGAAAATTTGAATAGCATAATCACCTAAAAGAAATATTTTTTGAAAAATAAAAAAAAAATTTTAGATCCAGTTTATGCAGACTAACATGAAACATACGTTTTGAAAAATTCATGAAAAAAAAACATTCAGAAGTTTTTGAGATATCGTGCCGGTTATGCCCAAAAACGTCATTTGGAGAAAATGACTTCAAAGTTTCGGAAACGCCGCTTCAGCTATTGAGTGAGAATAATTCTAAAAGCCATAACTTCTGTTCTAATGGGAATTTCAAGTAAACAATTATATCAAAATGTTCAGAAAATATAAGAGTTTAACATCTAAAAAAAATTAAAATTGCAAAAGTTTTGAAGCTTTAAGATTCTTGAGACCCCTTTAATAAAAAATGAAATTGTATCATATTCATTAGAAAATTGAAACTTGAAGCGCTTAACGTTTAGATCAAAGGTGTCAAATTGTAGCCCGCCGGATACCACTAATTTTATAAAGAAATTTTCGACTTCTTGAAACGCAGAGATTCGATTTTTAGATAAGACAATAATTATTATAAAATAATACTATCTAGCTTATCTAGCGGGCCACAGATTGACACTCTTGGTTTAGATGACCTTTCCCGAGGCATAATTTATAAACATTCTTAACCCTTTGAGGTCCAACGTCGAGTCTAACATGACATCACCTTTCTTTCCAAAATTTTATTTTGGCACCAGTAATAAAGAAAAGTAATATGCAGTTAATTTAATTAAATCATTTCTGAAATTAAATGTGTAAAGATAACTTTAAAAAAAAGTGGTGGCAACTGAATAAGATTTTTATGAGAGACGCCGGTCCTGAAATTGTTAATACTAGAAAATGGTACCTATATCTTTATTGTATGATTATTTGCAGTAGAATTAGTAAGGGATGATTTTTAAAAGGGCTGTATACTTGAGGTCGGTTCTGTTATCTTTTTTTTTTTTCTTTTAAGCAGTTTGTCCGGCTATTGATTTTTGAAAATATTTTACAAATAATTAAAAGTATGATAATTATGCAAAGAATTACCTGTAAATCCAATCCAGACCAATTTTCTGGTTTTCAACAAGGTGATTATCGGTGTGCATGGCATGGTGAAAATTAGCAATTTTTGCGGTACCTGATGGATTGTCCACATCTGCCACAATCAGGATATTTTCTGGTGAAATATTCAGATGGTATATATGGCAATCATGTAGATACTGTATACCATTTAAAATATCTAGCATGTACGCAACAATGTCAATAAATGGCGGCATATTTCCTGGCATCGCTTCCCATGTTTCGTAAAACATGAATTTTTTCAAATTATAGTGAATTTCTTGACGTGAAAGCGTCTTTATAACCACGTTTGGATGGCTTATATTTAGATTCGAGAAAATAGCAACATTTTCTTCCGACAGTAGTTTCGAAATATGAGCATCTGTATCTGCAGCAATATCCCGAGTTTCGTCATGCAAATATATTTTTCTTCTTAGTGAGATAATGGAAGATTTGCTCATATCCAATTCTGAATTCCGCTTGATTATTTTTATTTTCACCCAATTAAATATTTTATAACAAAATATAATTAAACCATTAAAGGCAACCATAATGCACGTTAAGTCAGAGAATCCTTCATACCCTTCTGAATGTCTTTCAGCCCACTTATAAGTTCCGTTACCGGATTTATTTTTCACGATCATATTTGGATATTTTGATATCATTTCTTCCCTAAAAGACGGAGAAAAAGCAAGTAAAGCATAATATGTTATATTACCAATACAGAATAATAAAAGAACAATCATATTAAACGCTAAAAGAAACACAGTGCAGTACTTTGAAAAAGGCTTGCGGTAGACTAATTTATCATTCACATATTCTCTGCGTGAAAAATGATGCTTCCACATTTTGTAAGGTAAAAATGAAAATATTTTCCTTAATAAAAAATGTCGCCTATGTGTTTTTATTGTCAAATTCTGAGAAGTGTAGAATTTTTAGCTTGAATTCCAATATAAAATTACGTTCCCGAAGTATTAATGTTGACAACTGATAAATTGTATCGTCTTAATACTTAGGTGAATAAATGGACAATGCATTTGGCATGATGATGTTTTATCGTAAAAATGTTTTGAAGAATCTACATGAATTTACTGAAAACAGTCAAAGAGGTTTTTTTTTTTTTTTTTTTTTGTTTTTTTGTTTTTTTTTTTTTTTTTTTTTTGTTTTTTTGTTTTACTTGTTTAACACAAAGTTCAAGTTTTGAGTCTTTTTATGACTATCCAACTCCTTTTTTTAGGTTTTATAAGTTTCTTAAAATAATTGTTCAGCTTTGATTTTGAATATTCATAGTCGCACAAAAAGTGTCAAATTAGTAAAAATTAAAATACGTTTTAGATTAACGCCAAGTTTTGATCACAAGTTTTTCATAAAATCATAAGCAAAATTTCAAATTCCACTCAGATTTTGAAATGATTCATTTCAATTACCCAAGTACAAAAGTATTGTAAACTTAGATTTTTAACATTCAGATTTTTTTTCTTTAAAAAGACTTTCTTTTGAATTTGTATAAGCACCTACCAAATTAGGAAAGTAACAGGTGTCTTGGAAGCAGGTATGTCTCGGAAGCAACGCCACTGAAATCTGTATTTGGTGCGAGATTTCACAACAAATACATATCACGTCTCTTTCAGCTCCGTTTTGCTCCCAGATTTTCTGCCTACGAACGATGCGCACGCATTTTCTCACTGGAGCGAAATTTCTTCGAAGCGATGATGAAACCAGGTAAGATTATATAGTTCAGAGAGAAATATTTCTCCCTTAGTCATGCTGAAGATGTCAATCTTTCTCATAGTATCTGAAAATATATTTTTTTAAATAACAGCTGAAATTTGCAAAATTTTATTTAAAAAAATCTAAAATGCATTTAGATAAAACAGAGCAAGTAATTTTTATTTTATTGTTAAATAAAATACTAATTTTGTTGTATTCTTTATTTTAAAACGATATTTTGTCAGAGAAACATTCTGAGACAAAATTTATACACTTAAGAGCATACAGTTTTTTTTTTTTTTTTTTTTTTTTTTTTTTTTTTTTTTCAACTGGCGGTTGACTTTCATAGTCACCGTCACTAGTTTCCATGGAAATACCAGATAATTCGTTTTCCCACTCTTTTCGTTCTTGACTATAAAAGCTCGGAAACAACCTCAAATGTAGTATGAAAAAGTAACCAACTAGCGAATTCAGAACCCGTTATCAGAGAAACACTCTGAAGGTCAGCCGCCAGTCTTAGCGAAAAACACCGTAGTCAACTAACAAGCTAATAAACCTATTGGAGCGCTCTTTTCAAATTTCTCGCTTGCATTTCAATGTTTTTAAATATTTTTTTTATACATAGGATAGCTAAGGTTGATTTATACCAAGGTTTTGACTTTTTAAAATTTGGTTGCAGATTTTTTAAAATAAAGTTATATCCTCCTTCCCAGCTGATTCCTAGGTGAATGTAACTTCATTAAAAACACTGAAGCCAAACTCTAAAAAGTCCAAACTAACAATATTAGAGATAGGTCTTCTCAAAAAAAGAAATAAAATATTTATAAATATAAAATCCAAGCGTGAACTTTTGAAAAGAACGCTCTCATACGTTTAACATTGGCTTGCGAGTTTCTTCGCGTGACTAGTGTAGACTCTTCAAATTAATTCGCGCAACGAAAAAGAAATGCGCATTACATATTTCAATGACTTCCTACATATCTTAATAAAAGTTTCATGTATATCTTTTAATTTCCTGATTGGAGATATTCCCTTGAATGTTTTAAATAAATTGTTAACTCCAGAGGTCCTGACAAAGCAGTTAGTAGGGTCCAATGTATATTGCAATACTGGACCTAATAAAATATAGGGGAGACTGTGGAGGGTTGACCGTAGGGGAGGCTTGACCCACCCTTCAGTTTTTATATTTAAAACAATTTTCAGAGTTTTGTCAATAGGTGGTGAGGATTTTCACAGAACACTCGATAAAATACATATTCTTCGAATCAGGAGATAATGACACAATTCAGTAACATATGCAGAGCGATTTTATCCGTTCAAAATATATCATAACTCTAATAATTAAAAGCTCGAAAATTTTAATATGAATATATTTATTATTACCAAGAAAAGCCTTGGTTCAGATGAGATATAGCGCTCATCACTCGCTTCAGAATTTTATTACATCTACATTAAAAACAAACTGAAAAATAGTAAAGTAAAATAGGGTTGCAATAATTCTTGGCGATGACTAATTTTCGCTAAATCAAACAGAAAAAAAGGGGGTTTTAACAGGTGGCAATCAAAGGTACTGAAATACTTTAACAATAGTCTTTGTCTCATGGAAATAATTGAAACAGATGTGGAAAAATCAATTGTGAAGCGTTTTAATCTTAAAAAGTGTATTGCATTTCTTATAAACATTTTGTAAGATTTTCTCAGATAAAATATAGCATAGAAATTTAAGTAAGTAGTTTTTATGTAATGCAATAATATTGAGCTTTTATTCCAGGCATAAAAGATTGTACAATAAATTAGGATAAACATAACCATGTGCTATATTTTAAAAGTGGTATGCGGGGAGGATTGATCCAATCAATGTAAGAGAGGGTTGACCAAATGGTCAAAGCTTCCTTAATTAAGTATTTTTGAAAATCTTTTTATTGTACACTGTAGATAATGAAGGGTTAATGGTTATATTTCTAAAAAAATACAAATTTACTCTGCAAAACTACAGTAAGATGGGATGATAGAAAAAAAAAGTTTAAAATTGATTAAAAGAAGTGAAAAATTGCTATAGAAGCAAAACTTTAATGAAATGTGAATTGAAAAGTTGATAGAAACTTTTATTTCATTTAAATAGTACCCATAGAAGGTAAACCGAAAGAATGGAAAATACTAGAAAGGATGAAAGCAGTAGCCTTAAGAAATGTTAAATGTTCATGCCTCTGAAAAAGAACATAACATTAATCACAACACTTTAGGAAGGTTAATGGACAGATTTCACCAAAATGAACACATTGATATGAAGCCAAATTATGTGACAACTAGTGTTGCCAGATCAAGTTTCACAAAAAGTTTTCCAGTGCCTTCAATTCCGTCTAAGCAAGTTTCTTTACACATCACATTTTCAAAAATAATTTTTAATAATAATTAAACCATGTAGCATAAAGTTATTCTGCCTTTCTTAAAAACTCATTTTAATTCCCTTAACAAATATGTCAATATAATATAAAGTGGGTCAAGCCTCCCATATGTGGGGAGCCTCGACCCTTTATTTTCTCATGGTTAAAATCGATCATTTTCCAAGTTTCTTATATATTACACTTACGTAGCAATTTTATTTTGATAACTGATTGTATAAAGAATAAAATGATATATGAAACTTTATACTAGGTTCAATATTTAAAAATTAGAAAAACATTTTGAAAAAAAGGGGTCAACCCTCCCCAGTCTCCCTTATATCATGGAATATATCCTAGTGATAATTGTATATAGCATAGAATATAATATATAAGTTATAAAATGTATGGAAGAAACCCTACTTCGAATTTAATGCTCATAATTATTTTTAATTTTGCAACATTTTATAGCCTTTATAATACACTGATGGCCATTAAAATCGCAACACCATGAAAGAATGAAGATACAAAAAATATATTTATTGTACGTAAACAGTATGGCATGAAAACAAAATGATTAAATTTACAAGCAGTTTGGGGGTTTACAGGGGTGTGAAATTAGTAGCAACAGCTGAGAACCCTGGCATCTAAAACGGCCCTTACACGGTTAGGGATGGAGTCGAACTGGGCTTGGATGACAGAAACGGGGAACTCATTCCATGCTGCTTCAAGTCTATGCCACACTTAATTAACCGTATTAGCTGGAGAGGGTTGGCGGCCCAGTCTCTCAGCAATCCATGACCAGACGTTTTCAGTGGGTGACAGATCTGGAGACCGTACAGGGCCGCGCAAAAATCAAATACCCTCTGTATAGAGGAAGGTCAGAACACGACGTGCAACATGTGGTCCTGCGTTATCTTGTTGAAAGATGGCGTTTGGCAGGCTTCGAAGATAGGGCGCAACCACTGGACGTAAGATGTCAGAAATGTTCAGATCTGCGTTCAAATTACCGTCGATCCGAACTAGAGATGAGCGTTTCGTGTATCCAATGGCAGCCCAAACCATCACACCAGTTGCAGGTCCCCTATGCCGATATCGAATGCAAGCAGGCGACGAGCGTTCTCCTTGGAACCTCCAGATACGTATACAGTCATCAGAATACTGCACGCAGAACCTATACTCGTCTTAAAAAATGACATTGTGCCATTCCTGTATCCAGCTTTGTCGTTCGGCGCACTAGAGTCGCCGTCTCTCTCTATGCTGCATTGTCAAGGGAAGCCGCAGTAATTGTCGCCGTGCTGACATTCCACGCTGCTGCAAACGTCCTCGCACCGTACAAGCGGATACTCGGCGTGCTGCAAACATGCCCATTTCCTGACTAATGGTCCGTTATGTGGTTGTATGGTTTTGCAGGGCCGACCTCACAATATGTCTGTCCTCTAGGCCGTTAGTATTGGGAGGACGCTGAGATCCTGCATGGCGTTCAGTATGACCCTCAGCAAGCCATTGATTCCATATTCGCATGACAGTGGTTGGATTTCGACCAGTGCAACGGGCGATATCACGGAACGATAATCCACACTCTCGACTGGCAACGATTCTGCCTCTGTCGAATTCCGACGCTTGTTGGTAAGCATTTCTTCTTATAATTCGAGGCATAACACGATATTCTGAGCAAACGCCGACCTTACAAAGCGCTTCCCGAAAGAGAAATCCACTACGCAATTTTTCTTTTATACAGTACTTCAGATGTCGTTTCTCCCGTCTGCCTCGTCTAAATCCGTCGAAATACTAATCATTTGCATATTCCAACCTCTTTTCCCTTTCATGTGATTTTGACGTTCGTCAGATCATTCCTTCCTGGTGTTGCAATTTTAATGGCCATCAGTGTATGTTAAATATGTTCACTGTTACTTTCAGGATCATAAAATCTTCACATTCCACAACAATTTTATCAATTTTGACTATAAGAGATAAAGTTAAAACACTTTTTTTTTTTTTACACGCAGGAACATTTAAAAACAAATCACCGCTGTTTAACACGAAATAAGATACCCACTTAAATCCGCTCTGGACTGTCTTCTACTGCTACGATACGTACAACATTAAAACTACACATAATAAAAATTATACGCTTGTAATTGGTTTTAAAAAAAGTACAAATATTTTCGAAAGCTGCTGCTGCCTTATGAACATTCAGATAAATGCTCATAAGGCTTAAGTGTTTTAATAAATAATATGTCTTGAAATAATTGTTTAATATGCTATAATATACGCTCAAGCTGTCCCCTTCATTGTTCACAACTGACTATACTTCCAAAATCATGTTTTCATACCTATTCAGCTTTGAAAGAAAATATTTGTTCCTACACTGTAAAAAAAAAGACGGACCTTTCTTAATCTTCAAAAATGCACTATAATCAAGAACGAAAATATTCAATAACCTCTTCTGAGTCACCAAAGATTCCGAACAGCGTTCCTTTACCTTTAAAAACCTCAGAAAACTGTTTATTTTCGAAACTTAAAGAAGAATTTATAAAACTAAATTTTTATTAGCTGCCCGTCATTTTCAGAAACGTTTCTGAGTAGCTTTTACTGTGCACTAATCAGTTTTCTCAAATCGGAATATGAGTTTTTCGATATCAATTCTCAGGCAAATATTCTGATATTCAGAAAACATGTTTGACAGACAAACATACTAAAATAACACCATTAACCCTCTCGCTGCGTAATTGTTTTCTCAAAATAGCTTCAAAAATTGCGTATTTAATTCCTTCGCGACAACCGTCTTTTAAGAATTTTTATTCTTTTGTCACCGGTTTTTCAAAACAAAAATTTTCGTCTGATTTAATCGGGAAAATGTTCCGATTAGATAAGGCAAAATGTACAATAAAACGTAACTGGTGGGAATGATCAAGGAGGGTTAATTAGACGGAAAATTGCATCCCCGATGAAATCTCGGGTTGTGCAAATTTTGCTACTTTTGCGTTGCCCGAGAAACTCTCGGGTTGCGCAGCGAGAGGGTTAACCCTTTCGGGATGGGTGATGCATATATGCGTCGAAAGGTGCATGTGGAATTTGTTTTCGGTACCATTAATAAATAAATGCAATATTTGTCTTTTCTAATTGGAGTATTTTTTTTTTTTATGTTATTTTACTACTAAAGGGAACTGCTTAAAAAAAGCGGTGCAAACCAAATAAAATTTGCGTAAGGGATGCCATCCCGAAAGGGTTAATATTAATATGAAAATTAATATTATTTTGTTACAATTGCATGCACAAAATCAGTTTTGCAGCTAAAAATGTTTACTTGAGAATGGATAGAACACGAAAAACTGATTTTCCGGGTACAGAGAACTGGTTAATGCATTGTAAATTGCTACGAAATGTTTCTGAAAATTATGGGTAATCTAAAAATTTGTTTTTATAAATTCTTCTTTAAATTTCGAAAGTAAATTGTTTTCTGGGGTTTCTAAAGATATAGGAACACTCTTCAGAATCTTGGGTGACTCTGAAGAGTTTATTATATATTTGCGTTAGTAATTATTGTACATTTTCGTAGATAAAGAAACATCCGTCTTTTTTTTACAGTGTAGGTTCTAAATTGCCGGACGCAATTACCGCTCTCAGAGAACAAAAATATAGAGTTACGATTACAGTAAGTTTTTGACAATGAAGAAGGGTATATTAAGCATTTATTGTAAATTTTTAAACAGTTTTCTGAAGGCTTGTAGGGCATTAAGATGCATAATGCCAAGTGCATCATTTGAATTACTTATAGTTTCCATTTCGTCTCATTCAAAGTCATGGAACGTGCTTCAGATTCCTTTGAAATTCATAACTTATTTCTTGATACACCTGCACGTTTATCCTTCGAATAAAATTAAGAGAAGCGACGAATTTCAGTGCTTCTCCCTTTAAAAAAGTAAAAAAAAGAAAACAGTCAAGTGTGAGTATTACTCGTCCTCAGAGAGTTCCGCACATTAAATATATGAATTATTAACTGTATTATTAAAAAATCGTTGCTAAAAGAATATTAAAACTTTGTAAAAAAAAAAAACTGTACAACGTAGGGTTGGGTATAGCTGTATATACTAGAAAGTATGAACGGGTATACCATACAAGTTCGAAGAGATATGAAGTCTAAATAATATCAAATATTGCTCTTCTGTATATTTCTTTTTTTAATCTTATCCTAATCTGTTTATGGTGAACTTAATTTGGTACTGACAATAAAAGTAGTGTATATTTAAACTTCATTTGGAATTTTATAGAACTAAATTCAGCTTAGTAATGATCTTTTCTTTTTACAGTGTAGCTAAAACAAAACTCTTGCTCAAAGTTAAAACTTGGCATTGTGCTAAGCGCGCTTCGAAAGAGGTCGCAAAGTTGCTACGCCGCCTTGGTGCATGCCGCTTTTTTCCAGATAGGTTTTTAATTAACTTTTAAAGACACGGGAAGCGTATTAAGAGATCTAGTCGATGCAAACTAGTCGCGAATCCCCTAGTATTTATGTGGCTAATTCTAATTAAATTAGCCTGTTTTTAACAATTTGACGTTTATTTCTTTTATGCTGCTACTGGGGATTGTATTACACAAATATATCATTAAAATTTGTTATCTGGGCTTTAAAAGCCGATGGTACATAGAGTACGCCGCCCCTGTCATTATGTATATCCAAACCGTCCGTGTCTTTAAGGATTAATATCTCGTCTAATTACCGACGATTTTTTTAAAAGCATTATCAACAATGCTTTTATACTTCTGCTGCGATAGATACCTCCATCGCTCTTCTACACCTTTGCTGAATGCCCGCAAATCGAAATTTGTGTGTAACGGAAAAATGCGCTTTTCTCAAAAACTATCTAACCTAAGGTAATCTCTATAATTTTCCAGCAAAGTTTAAATGAATATCTACTACCTCTAATTTTTTTCATAATTTTAGTTTCAATAGATTCGGAATTAGATGGGGGGGAACATATTTTTGCACTAAATTTTCCACCATAACTTGTAAAATATAATACCTAAAATTAAATGAAACATATTTTTGATTTCAGCGTTACGAAAGCTTTCACACGATACCCCACACGATATACAAAGAAAATATTTTTTTTCAAGTAACTTAATTAGCCCTTCTAAATTTTTCCTAAATATATTTATGAATGCTTAATACTCTGAAAATATGTGGATCAATAGTCTTTATTACTTCACCCAATTTGAAGTTCCCACGTTTCATAGTTTCCGAGTAAAATGTTTGTGACAGACAGACACAGGAGTGATCTTATAATGGTTCCATTTTTACTTTCTAAGTACGGAACCCTAAAAAAATTATAATTTCGAACGTTAGATATTTATTTTTATACTATTTAAGAAGATAATGGAAGTTCAAATTAGGAATTTTTTATTTAAAAACTCAATAAATTTTAAATGACATAAACAACCATTTCCTACGTGTATATAATATGATGAAGCACTGAATTTTCTGGACATAAAAATATATTTCTTTAAAGACAATAATGAAGAAAAAAAATATCTATCCGTCTATTCTAAAAAAAAAAATATTAACACTTCCGCCATCAGTTTTTATACCTACTGTGTCACTTTTTCGGTTAACGCCAAAAACTATTACATATAAAAATATGAAAACTGGTATTTTTACAGGGAAATGCATGATAACCACGATGCAGCAGTTTTTAAATCGGAGGATTATTTTAAGCGTTATTTAATGGTGAAATTGGTGAAGATATTTCAGTTAAATAAGTTTCATAGTATGAAAATTATACATAGGAATTTAACCAACTTTTGCAGGCTGTAATTAAGTATGCAGTGTGACGAAATATTTTTCAAATTTCACTATTTTTTGAATTAAAAAAATAATAATCAAAATTCCATTATTTGAACAAATAATTTTCAAATAACTCCTTAAAATAAATTCTTTTATTTATTTATTTATTTATAGTTGCCACATTTCAACCCTTAACGGACCAATGCCTCCATATAAGCGGCATTGGCACCCTTAATCAAATTTATTCGCTTAGCGCCACTTTTTTTTTTTTTTTTTTTTTTTTTTTTTTTTTCAGAAACATGTAGCCTGTGCAAAAGAAATTTACTAAAACATTTACTCTTAAAATATAGTGGTGCGAGTAGAAAATAAAAATAAAATAATGTATTTAAAGCTACCATCCGTTAAGGGTTAACAATAGGTTAAGTATGGTCGGAGATCGCACAGAAGGATATTCAAGTAAAATTATTTAAATAAAGTTAAAAAATCCGAATATTTTAAAATTCAGCAATTTCAAAAATGTAGTGGGAGTATAAATAAAAAATAATATTTTTAAAAGCAAAAAATTACTTTAAACACATTTAAAATGCTAAAATAATTCAGTTAAAATACATATTAATTCTTTCTCTTTTCAAAAACTCTCTAGATGGCGCCAAAAAAGAACGTAAACATATATTAAAATTCGAAATAAAAAAGAAAAAATAACCTTTTAATTTCTCAATAATGCATATAGATAACTTGAAAGAAATTGTTCATAAGAAGTGTATTATTTCAAAAAAATTCCTGTTAGATGGCAGCAACAAACAAACAATAGTCCAGAGGAATCCAATATTTATACCTCTGTATTGAATTAATTATTAACTAGTTGGATGTGCCAATCCCAAAACTTTCTTCTATCTTATACATCTTAATATTTCAAAACCTAGTTACACATGTTAATACTTCAATATTATTAGTTCAATACTATACCAACTTTGATATTCATCTTAAATTTCTGCTCAAGTCAATTAAACGGAATAAAAACGAGTTAATCTATATCATGATATTTGTTAAAATTATTAATTTTTCCTTATTTTGTTATTATCAGCTGTTTGCGAATAACCGGCTTAGCAGGTAGCGAGTTCCCGCCGCTGCATGAGCCGCCGGTGCACAATAGAACTACGAAAAATCAAGAAAAGTATACAAAAATCGCTAGCACAGAGACCCTTTACCGCGCAATATTTCCAAATTCAAGGAGGACCTGTTGGCCAAAGCCAAAAACAAGCACAAAAATTTTGGTTCAATTGTATGCATAATTTTATACGTTGTTCGATGGTACAATAATGAAAATGGCACAGAGATCGGAATTATAGCGCCCCCTTCTGGCGGAATTTTTTCAAGTTCAGGGAGGACTTGTTTGCCATAGCCAGAAACATGCACAAAAAATTTGGTTCAATTATATGGATAACTTCATACACTTTTCGATGGTACAATAATGAAAATGGTACAGACATCGCAATTATAGTGCCCCCTACCGGCAGAATTTTTCCAAATTCAGGGAGGACCTTCGTGACATAACCAAAAACAAACACATAAAATTTGGTTCAATTCTATGCATAACTTCATACACTTTTCGACGGTACAATATTTAAAATGGCGCAAAATGGCACAAAAATCGCTATTACAGCACCCTCTACGGGCGATTTTTTTTTACAAATTAAAGGAGGACCTCCTTTCCATAGCCAAGAACTTAAAAAAAAAATTTTGGTTCAATTCCATGCATAACTTCATACACTTTTCGACGGTATAATATTCAAAATCACACAAAAATCGCTATTACAGCGCCCCCCAACGGCGATATTTTTACAAATTCAGGGAGGACCTGCTTGCCATATCCAAAAACTTAAAATAAAAGTTTGGTTTAATTCTATGCATAACTTCATACACTTTTGGACGGTACAATATTCAAAATCGCACAAAAATCGCATTTACAGCGCCCCCTACCGGCGAATTTTTTCCAAATTCAGGGAGGACCTGCTTGCCATATCCAAAAACTTAAAATAAAAATTTGGTTCAATTCCATGCATAACTCCATACACTTTTGGATGGTACAATATTCAAAATCGCACAAAACTTGCTATATCAGCGCCCCCTACCGGCGAATTTTTTCCAAATTCCAGGAGGACCTGCTTGCCATAGCCAAAAACTTAAAATAAAATTTTGGTTTAATTCTATGCATAACTTCATACACTTTTTGATGGTACAATGGCGACAGACAGACGGACAGACGGACGGACGGACGGACAGACGGACACACAGACAGACGGACACACAGACAGACATTTTCTATAAACATGTTTTTTGGAATCTCTGACCCCCAAAACATGTAAATCCGTCGAAAACCTGAAGTCGAAAAAAATTTCGATTACAATACTTTCTTCTATTGAAGATAGAAGAAAGTAAAAATGAGGAATTTTTTTATATTAAATATGGATTTGATTATATAATATGACATGTTAAACATTAATTGTTACTAAATTTGCATTTAAAAAAATATATAAGTGAATAATTCTCCGGATTTTGTTTTACTGAAATTTCAGATTTTTTCTGTCTGAAATAAAAGATATTTTAAAAATTAACGTTGCGCAAAAAATAAAATAAGCCTTTAAAATTGCCAAAAAAAATGAATTTTCTTTTAGTTAAATCCATCTAAAAATGGATTGTAATAATAAAATCAAAATTTTAAAGTTCCGCCTGATAGATTCGCACCCACAATCTACTGCGTGGGAGACATTTGCGTTACCACAGCGTCATCATTGCTCGGCAATATTTGCTGAATTTAAGATTATGTTTTGAAATGAAAAAAAAAAAAGAATTCGCTTAATTAAAATAACATAAGAATTTTTCAAAATTTTATGATTTTGGGAAGGTCGGGGGGCATTCAGCTCTATGTTAAAAAAAAAAAACTCAAGTCTGTAACTTAAATAGTTTCCGAGTTTGAGCCTGTGACGGACAGACAAAGAAGCGAGACTAAAAGGGTTTTCGTGAGATGAAAGAAACCCTAAAAAGCGCACATAATAAAATTCACACGGCAAAGTACTTTCACCTAAAATATATAGTTACACGTGAATACTGAAAATGAAAGAAAACTTTAAAACTAGAGAACAGGAATTCTTCTTTTTCAGAATTTAGTGTCGCCCCTGGCATTTCCATTACTTCATTTTCTTCTGGTGGACTGGCGGTTTCTATTATTATGAAACAGCCATTATAAATGAAGCGTTAGGTGAAGATGAAAGAGCAGCCGTAAAAAATTAGAACTCTGATTTTCTGGTCAGAGTGGAAAAAAATGGCCATAATTGTATTTAAAAAAAAAAAAATTGTGGCCATTTTTTTTTTTTTCATTCAGACCAGAAAATCAGAGTTCTAACTTTTTACGGCTCTTTCATCTTCACCAAACGCTTCATTTATAATGGCTGTTTCATAATAATAGAAGCCACCAGTCTATCAGAAGAAAATAACTCGGTTAAGCGGGACTCGGATAATCGGGATTCTACTGCAAAACATATTTCAATTTTAAGACTTAAAGTACACGCTTTTATTTTATGTAAAATGACGTCATTTGCATTAATATAGATTCTTAAAATTAAATATAGTTTATAATAGTTCCAGGTTTTATCATAAATCATTCATTTATATTTTTGTCAAAATAGCACGTATTTTAATTAATTTTTTTTTTAATTTTTATGAGAAAATGGCAACAAGAAGATATAATTGCTATTTTTCAACTGTTTTTTCTTTACTTTCTACAGAAATGGAGTACTTGAGTTGCCAAAACGTAGTTGTCGCTAAAAACTACAAAAAAAAATTAATATTTCAAAAACAAATGAAGATGCAGTTTTCAAACAAATTGCATTAAAAAGTACTTTTTTTCCCTAATACGACGGTATAAACATTGAAAATGTGCGATGCTTAGAAGTTTTGAAAAATGCTGTGGAGTATTTAATCGCACAATGAAACATCGGCTTTTGTTTTACGGCTGTCCTATACAAGGTAACGTTATTTATTGGAGACAAAATGAGCTGGGTGAAAGAAATGGCATACCGGGGGCTAATAATTAAATTATTGCGTAAGAAAGAGGGACCCCTGAGCACAGTGTTTATCATGCTGATTATAACATCAGGATCTCGGTGCGATGTTCTCGGGCTCTATTATTAGCGAGGGCTTCGTGGGATGCCTGTGTGAGGCTTTCCCTTGTACGAAAGCAGTAATTCGGATGCCTTTCCCCTCAAAAGTCATCTCTAAAGGCATAGCAAAAAGCTCTTAAAACTCCGGTCAAAGCGGGCAATTTCTTAATAAAATTCTCTTCCTTCCCTATTACCTACAAAAAGTTGGAAATTGTGCGTCAAACATTTGGGAAATAAGGTACGTTCGTACTATAACTAGTTTTATAAATATCCAAATCTTGGTGCAATAGCTGTTGCACTCTTATGCAAAAATGCATGAATACAAAATTTATTACTATTATATATATAACTTATATAAATACAGGAATAATATGACCCCATCTTAAGTAGGACGCAATCACCACGGCAACCCAGAATCATTACCTATCATGGTATATCATTGAATTAATTACGTAAGAAAGGATTTAATAGAATAATCACCATTGTCAACCTAGTATCATCCCCTATCATGGGATATCATTGAATTAATTGCGTATGATACGATTTAATGAAAAGAAGAAAACTTTAATTAATATCTTTTTAAATTTTGATTCGATTTTCACAAAATTTGAAACTACTCAAGAAAATTCTGCAACTATTATATATATTAAATTTCAAACCGTTCGTTTGTATGTTTTTGCGCTGTTATGTGATGACAGACAGACGGACGAGCCAGACAACGACTATAGGTGCTACGTATTTATGTAATTACGAACGTACCTAAAAAGCATTTTTCATGAGCAATTCTTGTCATATTTAAAGTGAAATGTGTAATTTCAAGTACTGAAATTTTTTTAATGATGCATAGGTCATGCATTATGTGCTTAACACGTTAAGCGAAAAGTCGGTCACTGGTGACTGACACTGAATTTTCTGTTTAGACGCGTCATTCACCGATGACTGACGGTCTAAAATATGATATAAAATTACATTGTTTTAAGTAATTACTGAAAATTTATTTAAAATTTACTTACCTTTTATTTATTGCAGGATTATACTTTCTTAAAAATTGCTTAAAACATTGTAAATTTTTTAGCTTCAGTGTCAGTCACCGTGTCAGTCAACGTGTTAACGTAAGTGTATTTCATTTCTATATTTATGAAATTTTGAGCAAGAATAAAGAATAAACAAAATAAAAAATATAAAGTTATTTTGCGTGTTGTTCAAAGGTTTCATCCGTATTCTACAATACAACGGATTCCCACCTATAAGAGCTGTAAATCGGGTGCCTTTCCCTTCAAAAGTCCTGTCTACACTCTATAAATGCGTAAATTTACACATTAAAACAAGTATACTGATAATACAGAAGTGATTTAAAACAGGTATACTGATGATACAGAAACGATTTGTCTATATGTATAAAATGTCGTGTGAATTGCCAAATTCACTCCTGGTGTGTCAATTTCAACGTATACGTTGCTCTGTGTATTTTGATAACAACACATTAAGCTGATTAAGATTGTAAAAAGTTATCAGATAACTCTGAAATACACAGTTAAAAGTGTAAAATGCTCATGAGTATTCATATATCTGTGTAATATACAAAAACGATGGGTTTTGTGTACGTAGTACATAACCTTATTGTTTAGGATGTAAATTTTGAACCAAATATTCTTATAGTCGCAAAACAAATTTGCATGAAGAACACACTCATGTGCTTGGTGTGTTTGTTCTCTATCCAACAGATTTGCTTTAAGACCACATAATTGTTTAACCTTAATTTACAAGAAACAGTATTGTCTAAAATTATCTTTACTGCTTGCCATTCTCTGTTAGAATTGTTTTGAAGTCCTAAAATCTTATTCACAGTTTATGCACAAAGCTGTATAATCTAAATAAATACACTAAAATAATATTTCGTTAAAATACAACAATTGTGACGCCAGTAGTATTTCCGTATTTTGTCAGATTGTTTTTCTATCAATTTCAGTCACAAGTTTTCAAAGATACATCTACATCAAGAGAAGAAATTTATTAATTTTCTATTTAATTCATTCTACAGTAAACAAGCAATACTTACACAAAATTTCCGTTCAAATTTGAACCATCATATGGTTCAAAGTCAGCAAAAGTACCTAAAGATGGTTCAATCTCTATTTCAAAAATTCTGTTTTTGGTGAATCCTAGAGTATGGTTCAACTTTTTACCATCCTATGGCAAAATGTTGCAGCCGATCACAGATCGTCTGCTATTGAATCTGCCGTGTAAGTGTAGGATAAAAGTGATCATAAGGCATTTTTATTTTGTTTCATTTAATCTTAATGATATATAAGAATTTATTTATATTTCTTAACTATAATTTGTGAATAAAGTATACTTCCTTATTAATACTTAACTATATTTAATTTTTGTGTAATATTGATAAAATGTAATTTTACAATGCGTCTGTTTATATTAGGCCTAGTTGAGTAATATGTGGATATGTGGTTGGATTTTCATTTCTTATATCTTGTGTATCCTATATTAATTTTAATATGTATTACGGTTTAGTCACTGATATTGTGAATAAAGCTTTGCTAAGTAGCTGAGCGTGAAGTTATTATCAGGTTATGAGTTGGATTAAACAAGAATTTTAATACTGTTTACATTTTAATGTGCATTTGAAATGCATTATGTTAGTATGTTGCTTGATCGAATGTATGTTAGCTAGCATATATTGAAATTATATAAAAGTGTTATTCGCTATCTCTAGCGTAATCTAAAATAATACAAACAAAACGTAATAATGAAAATGGTTTTAAACTTTTATCAAAGTCAATACAGTTGTTCTTAGCGTTCAAATATTATGTAAGCTTTCAAGGAGGGGTTCAAGAATTTCTTATTTTTGCTGAAAATAATGTGGGGATCTGAGCAATGCTTACATTAGCACAGAAAGGTTAAAAAATCATTAAAAAAATTGTGTAGCCTTTGAAAATTGTTAACGGTAGGGGGGGGGGGCAGATAAATGCTTACATAATACTTGGTTTACTGCATTAGAAATGCCATACATTTATTTCTCAACCCAAGTTTGAGTACTGAATTTCTGGTATCTTGTTAAATAATAATTTTGGTTTACGAAATAAATTTATTCTTTCAAACAATCTGGGTTTTAAAGCTTAACAAATAAATATTCATCATTCATACTCTTGAAAATGTTTCAAAAATGATAGTAATAAAATGCACAAACATAAATCACTAAATAGTATAATATTTAAATTTGGTAAGTATTTTTTAAATGGTGTACAAAAACACTTGAGAGTTACTACTTGAGAGTTATATGGCAATCAATCACTTAAGTTTGAAACACTACATTTTAAATATTAGCAATGTTCATACATTTTTGTGGAAGAAAATTTAAAGCATTTCTTTTGAAATTCAAACCACGTACATATATATTTTTGAAATTCGTAATTGTAAAATTTTAAGATGTGTAAAAATAGTTAAATTGTCTACAGTCAAAATGCTTTAAACAGATTGTTTGAAATTAGACTTGCGAGTGCAGAAAATTTATCTTCTGTATTAGAGATGCACCAAATATTCGGTATCTATTCGGTATTCGGTCTATTCGGCCAGGTTACCGAATATTCGGTTTGGCCGAATATAAACGATTCGGTATGCCGAATATTCAGTTTGGCGAAATATCAAAGTATTCGGCTGAACCGAATACCGTTAATAAAATGAAATTACCAATCAAACTGATTGGTAAAGTTATCATACGAATTGAATATTTCCAACTGAGTGAAAGTTGGAAATATTCATTTCGTATGATAACTTTACCAATCAGTTTGATTGTGTTAAATAATAGTTCATCTACGTATCCATCGTTTATATGGAGTTCCTTTACCTGTGGTTTATTCTGTTGAGCTGTCTACATGACAGACCAGATGTTACTACCAATAAGGTTATCTGAGCGAAATATGTTGGCTGGTTGTCGGCCCAGTTAGCTTAAAAACGGCAAAGTATCGTGCTTGTAAGCCAAGGATCTGGATTCGATTCCCAGCTTGGGCAATTTTTCGCTCAGTTGGAAATACAGCCAACTCTCGTTATAACAACCGCCCATTATAGCGACCGTTCTATTTTAACGACCTATGTAAAATGTCCCGAAATATATCCCCTTTATACTATGTTATTTTTACATCCAATAGAACGACCGACCAGCAGCTTATTTCCCAATACAGCGACCGAATTGATAATTCTTCCTGATTTTTTTTTCTTTTCCAAGAAAAGATTATCATTTTCTTTCCCTAAAGACTGATTGCCGGGTTCACTTTATTGCTTTATCTCTAATTGGGAGGAAAAATTTTGTTATAAAAAATCTCAAATATACAAAATATTAACAACAATTTCGAATTATTTTTGTAGAAAGTAAAAGTTAATACGTAACTTTTTTGTGTGTGTGATTTAAGATTTACTTTAAATTTCATTTTAGTAATACGTAATCATTCTCTTAAAATTTTTCATTATTAATGTTCGTTTGATACGAAAGGGAACAAAAATTTGTAATAATATTGTATTATAGAATTTCCTTTGAAACCTTTATCTTCCTGCTCTTGATTAGAGTTTATTATTTTTTTAGTTCACTTTCGTTATAGCGACCTCTCTTTATAACGACCCTTTTCTTTGGCACGCAAGGGGTCGTTATAATGAGCGTCGACTGTATTCAATTAGTATGATAACTTTTAGAATGTCAAAAGAAAGCTTTTTGCAAAATTTCAGCTTGCTGTCTTTCATTTCGAGGTTGAATCCCTATTTGACTGGACTGTTAAGAATATTGACAATTAATGAGGATTTTCATAGGAATTAATGATGTACAAATGCAAGTTCCTGAACATTATTTAGTAAATAATCTGTTTCTTGCTTTTTCATAAAAAATGGTGTTTCTAAACAAAATAGAAAATCTTTCAGGGTTGATAATAGACATCAAGACAGACAACAGTGTTAGAAATAGCCGCAATTCATATCTAAACAGCTATGAGCTAGACACTCCTTTGTTCAGAATGCAGTTGACAGTATTTGTACTGTGTCTCTGTCCAAAATTCAGTCATTTTCAATATCATCACATTTAATACAGGCAAAATTAATATAAATCTTGCTAAAATATTTTCATTATTCATAAAGTTGTGAATGAAAATTTAGTTTCGGTTTTTAGTTACATACTCAGTGTTTTTGATTGAATGTATTGTAATTTTGATGGAATAAATGGATTGACATATTGTTTCTTGTTCAAAAAATTTTTGTCTTGACCATATTATCTCTGCTGCAAATATGTTGCAAGATTTTAGAGACAGCCTGTATGTTTACAATCTGTGAAAATGATTGCCCAGTCCAGACACTGATCAAGACTGCATTTAAAAACTTCCTTGCTAAATCAAAGCGAGTAGAAAAGTTATCCTTACAAAGTTGCCACCATTTGAAATTCGAATAGTTTGTATTATTTATTTTACTTTAGTCTCTTCCTGACAATTAAATAGCATATGACCCTGTAACGTTTTTCTTCCAATTTTTTCCCAATTTCTTCTTGATTTTTACATGCTTGTTTTAGAATTTAAAAAAAATTATTAATTTGTTTTAATTCACAGAAGAAGCCATAAAATTTAAAAATTTATTTATTAAAAAAGTTTTACAACTATCCTCTTCTTAAATAACTCAAAGCAGATTTTTTTCAGTATAAAGTTTACTTGAAAAAAGTTCTTGTTTATCAAAATGCAAGTTTCTGTATTAAACATTATGTAAAATTGTTTTAAAATTTGACATTTTAATGCCCTTAAACTTTGAAATATAAAAGTATTTGCTCAGCCGAGTATTTGGTATTCGGCCGAATAGTTACTATTCGGCTCGCCGAGTATTCGGTTTTGGTTTGCTTGTAGGCCGAATATTCGGTATTCGGCCAAAATCACTATTCGGTGCATCCCTATTCTGTATACAAAGATATGAATGTTATCACTAATTTTCAAAAAATAAATAGTTTAATTTATTTTAGTTTCGAAACAAGTTCTTCAGGTTGTCTCTATAAAAATGTATGAGCATTGTCATAAACTGAATTTATGATTCAAACTATTTTTAAAATATGGCTCAATCAAAATTCAGTTTATTGTTCAACCTATTTTCAAACGAAGGTTCAGCTTATTACCAAACCATGATTCAATCTATTACCAAATCATGGTTCAACCTATAAACAAACTATGGCTCAAACAAAGCACCAAAGGATGGAGAAAGATTTGACAGGGTTCCGTACGGGGACCGTTAATTTCAAGGTCAAATATCAGTATTTATTTAAAGAAAAATATTTCTAGTTTAAACCCGCGAAATTTCGCCTTATTTAAGAAGAGATTTTCTATAAGAAAATACTGGCAACGAAGAATTTCTTAGTTTGAAAATTCAAGGACCCGTATGAACCCTGTTTTACCATCTTATAATTGCAGCTACACTTGTACCATCATTTGGTGAAACGTTGAACCGAAATTTTTAAGAGTGTACTTATTTGGGATTCGAACTGAGGAACTGCAACTTTCCAAAGCACCACCTGGACAATTCAACTACTATTATGCAAGTCATGTTTACAAGTATCGATAATGATTGTGCTCACATAAGTACACACATTTCTGTGTAATATTCTGTTCTTACACAAATTTCAGGGTAATATTGTTACACATAATCTTGTGTAATATTCTGTTCTTACACAAATGTCTGTGTAAAATTTGTACGCAAATTTCTGTGTAACATTTTGTTCTTACGCATATTTCTGTGTAATATTCTTACACATATTTCGGTGTAATATGCAAAATACACAGATTTTCGTGTGACGTGCAAAACTTGTAAGTTTACATTAACACACCAATTGGGGTAAATTTTCCACTTTTAAACACTTGTTCGAGTTTTTGAAGGGATAACAAATTACAGTCGATTATAACCGATAAACTACTTATAAATACAGGTAAAGTTTTACAACAAGAGTGTAAATTTAATGGCTAAAGTATAATTTTACAAATTTACACTTATATTTATGTAAAAGTGACTAATTTACACATATATTTTTAGAATGTAGACGATGGATTATGTGCTTTTTGTAAGTGTATTTTATTGCTATTTTTATGAAATTTTGAGCAAGAATAATCAAAATATAAAAATATATAAAGCTATTTCACTGATTGTTCAAAGCTTTCATCTGTATTCTACAGTACAAGGGTTTTCCTTGTACTGCAGTGATAATTCGGTTACCTTTCCCTACGATATGTAATGTGCATTTTAATGCGCTGAATTATTATTATTATTATTATTATCTTAAATGATATGTAGAGTATGAATAATGCGTTTTACGTAAGTGCATTCCACTGCTTTTTTATTGAAAACTGAGCAAGAATAATCAAAATATTTAAAAATATAAAGCTTTTTTACATGTTTTACAAAATGTTTTTCAAAGGTTTCGTTTCTTTTCTATAAAATTCTATTCACACTAGAAGTTAATTTTTTAAGGGGGGAGACCACATTCAGCAGCTCGATAGTGCTTGATTTTAACACAGCTTTAAACAACACAATATTAAAACATTTTTGGAGCTGTTTATATTTCTTCAAATTAAACAATTTTTTAGAGAAAATTGTATAAACCTTTGATTACGTACTACTTAAAATAATTTTAATGGGAACTAATTAGAATTTAGTTTAATTAGGACATACTAAATAACGATTTTCGGAAAGGTGATTTAGCATACATGTGCTGCGCGTAAGATTATAAAAATATATATGCTATATATCGACTTAATATTGCATATATACATTCTTAAAATATTGTACTTTAACTTCAAACCTAAAATGATAATCAAATTTTCAGATGAAATATTTTTTTCAGGCAATTAAACCATAAAATACATAATTTATGATGAAATTTCAATTAAAATTTAAAAAATAAATAAATATATTACAGGTACTTACTTAAAAAATAGGTAGATTTTATAAATATATATAAGATACAATATAATACAAAATATTAAGTTTCTATGTTACTTAGTTTTGGAAATATGATGCGCGCAATGTCAAAAATATCTGTTTTGAGTAAAATGACTTACAAATTTTTTGCAAATTTACCTTGATTTGAATAGGTATTGCCCCACATATTTTATCATAAAACCGGTTGTAATTGGAGTATCGTCATAATTTTTTTTTTAAAGTTTGGTAGCATATTATTCTTTAGTAAAATACACATTTTTTTTGCGCTTTAAAAAAGGTTTCATATGATCTCTCCCCTGAAATATTTTAAAAATCACTTCAAAGATAGGCGGATACTTTAGCTGTTCTGAAAATTAATTCCATTATTATTCTGAAACAAAACAATAAGAAGTCTTTTTTTTTTTTTTGGTAAAGGTATCACAAGCTATAAATATTGAAAAGGTACTACTTAACAATATTGTTGTAAAATATGCAAATGTAGACATTCCAAATCCATTTTTTTATTTAAAAAATACTTATTACATCAAAAATAGTAAAACAGATTTATGCCAAACTGGCACTATTTCTAAAATTTACACACAGAATTTTCATACATAAACATCTTTTTTCTCCATATGTTGGGAAGACAAAATTTAACATTGACATGTAGTTCCTTACATCGACATGAGTATACATCATACACATAATAGGACTCACACAATTGACATTATATATTATTTACAATTAATTATCCACAGAACGTTGATTATTTTAATTTTGATTAAAATGGAAGTTAAAATGTCTTATATAAAAAAAAGTAAAAAAAAAAAAAAAAAATACTATATGTATATCGAATATCGATCTTTTTACAGCATATCTTTCTGCATATTTGTAATGTGTCATTACAAAAAATGATGCATACACACAGAAATTTTAACTTAATTTTTTTTTTTTTTTTTTTTGTAGACGGCCACTAACCCTAAGCAAATGGGGCCAAAGGACCCACCTCGTAATTTTAATTTTTACGTCATCGAATAGAGAAAAATACAGTAAACTCTGTCTAAGGCGGAACCGATCGGGACTGAGAAAATTTTCCGTGGTAGACAATATTCCGGCTTATGCAAACCCCCCCCCCCCCCCCAAAAAAAAAAAAAAAAAAAAAACCTCGAAGATTTCAACTTATTAAATGCAATGAATCTTTCATTGATTTTCCTGACTCGAAAATCGGTTGAAATCCGAAATTCGGAAAGACCTTTTGTCTTTATAGATAAATGAGAAACGCTATTCAATTTCTTAGTACAGCTGTAATACATGCGAATTGGAAGTTTACACAAAAAAAAAAAAACATTAAAAAAAAAGAGTAAACTTCGAGAATGAGACAGGCTATAACTTTGAATTTAAGCACAACCTTAAAGCATAATATTTTGTACTTTCGAAAATATATATTTTGATAAATGTTCATTCTACTAGAAATAGTAACTTTTAAATGCAATTTTGCATATGAAAAAATGCATAAGCATGAATTCCTTAAAATTTAAACAGTTTTTGTTCTTTTGAATTAACTTTTTCAAAGTGTTACGGAATTTAACTAACATGATCGACATTGACTATCTCACTTATCAGTTTTAAAGTTTAATAAACAAAATGCCTTTCATTTTTAAACTATCCTTTTTTCCGCCTCATGCAAAATTTTGGTTTCGGTGGGACCTTAAAATCCTTCCCGTTTCCGCGTTAGACAGATTTCGCCTTATGCAGCATGGATTAATATAATTTTCTATGGGTTCGCCGGGACTTGAAAAATTTTCCGCGGAAGACAGATTTCCGGCTTATACAGAGTCCGCCTTAGACAGAATTTACTGTATATAACATTTATTTTCTTCGATAATATCGCTCACCTGCAATAAAAGTGACACATCTCGCAAAAATTCCTTTTACGTTTTATTCCACTAAAAGGTCTGTCATAGGTGCGTCTTGCTACACAAAAAGTTTCATAAGTGTAGTTATACGGAAAATCACTTTATTATGCTATATGTCCATTTGTGACCTCAGAAGAAGGGTGGATTCTGTGGGGAGGTAAAGTTATCCAACCCACCAAACCTCATCCTACGTTTTCATTCTTAAGGGTTTTATGCTTTTATGCACGTTTTTATATCTGCATACTGGTATAAGTGCTATAATTTCATATTACAGTAAAATCATACACATTTTCTTTTGTCTCTCCAGTGAAATTTACTTTTGTCGAGATGTATCACTTTTCTTACGGGTGAGCGATATAAAGTAATACGTAGCGTGAGTATTAAAATTGGCAGTTGATTTTACAGGATAAATGAATCGAAAAAAAGGAAAATCATGCATCAAGCATATATTATGAAACACTTTCCAACACATTCAGAATGTTGCAAAGAAACATCATCGTTTAATAAGGTGAAAACCGATATCTAAGTACACAATTTGGAAAACCTATAAAATATTTGAAAACTCAATTTTGGCAATTACCATCTATAGTCAGAAATGAATTAAAAAATTTTTGTGAATCCCTGTATATGATCTATCGATTTGAATATACACTACATGGCGAAACGTATATATTTCAAATGTTTTAATTATTGAAATATTAAATTTAGACGTTAAATGTATGTACAGTCTTGGAAAAAAAAAAAAGTAAACACCCCCTACTAACTTCTCAACAAATTATCGTAGAAGAAAGTTACTGGTACCGAACGATTGGAAATAAAGTCTACTTTTAAATGATGTATATAAAATTTGTTTAAGGGGCCATCTACATATTAAAACGAACCATTACTTTGTTTTTTTCAATAGCAGTACACGATTCTGACAGCATAAATGAACTCTACACCTTCCAATTAGCCTATAAACAAATTTTTATTCAATTCGTGCCATAAGTTTCCGAGAAATTAATTATTTTAAAACGAGTGTATTTTAAGGGCTGTATCCAAATTGAAGTTCGAAACTCGATTCTTAACTGAGAGAGCCGCCTTCTTGATCAAGGCACGTTTAAGCGTCCATGAAACCTGTTTGATTACAGGATACCAGAATAAATTTCAAAATTTTACTCACTTCTATCATAGATGGCCCCTTAAACCATCATTTTGCCGTTTTTTAAGCATAATTTGAAAACTACTTGGAAGAAAAATGTGAAATTTTGGATTTCCATAAAGCAGGACTTAATAAATCTAAATACATAAAAAAAATTGTATGTTGCAATTCATAATTTTTTCGAATATTAATTTCATAATTCATAATTCATATCATAAAATTATAAAAATTGCAAATTCAACGTAATTATGTTTGGGTATATTAGCATTATTGCTACACAAAAAATTAGCTCATTAGGAGCATAATTTCAGGAGATATAAATAAAAATATGAAAATGTAATTTAACATTATAAGTACTAAATTTTAAATGTCTATAATTCAAAAACTTATCATTCGAATGACTTGAAATTTGGTTGGCTTTAGATTGCACACGTTTTGTCGAATATCTACAAAAATTATTGGCGAATTGTTCTTGAACTTCTGGGATGAAAAGAACATGTTTGATTTCATATTTCTCGGTGAATATTTAGCCGGGAAGACAATAAGGGGGCTAATAATAAATTTAATAATAAAATAATATTTGCGATCACTTATGTAACAGAAAATTCTGGAAATAGTTTGTCACTGTGTCAAATGACTATTTGGGTCTTGTTGAACGTTTGTGTGCATTTGTGTAAGCATAGCACTCATATTCGTGAAGACGTTATTGTGTCTGTGAAAAATTCAAAAGTTTTTTGCTTATAGCATACAGAGTTTTCAACCAAATTTAACACAACTTTCCGAAAACTTGCCAAAGAATAGTAGCAACAGTATACTGCAATTAAAACATAAATATATTGAATATTTGATGAGATATGGGCATTTTTATGAGATAATTTTTGACTGCGCATGCGCGGAAGATTTCAATATTTTTATTTCATAATTTGGTAGTCAGTATTTTGTAGTCAGCTTCTATAAAATGTCCAGTCAAATGTTGTAAAAACTTAGAAAGATATAGTGAGCTGATTGAAAAGTTGTGGAAAATCCCTTATAATAAAGCTATTTTTAGGAAGCAACTCACTATACCGACCCTATCTTTGTGAATTTTCGCGATATTTGACTGGATTTTTTATATAAGTTGCCCCAAAATACTGACTACCAAATTATGAAATAAAAATTTTGAAATCTTCCGCGCATGTGCAGTTAAAAATTATCTCATAAAAATGCCCATACCTCATCAAATATTCAATATATTCATGTTTTAATTGCAGTATACTGTTGCTACTATTTTTGGCAAGTTTTCGGAAGGTTGTGCTAAATTTGGTTGAAAACTCTGTATGCTATAAGCAAAAAACTTTTGAATTTTTTACAGACACAATAACATCTTCACGAATATGAGTGCTATGCTTACACAAATGCACACAAACGTTGAACAAGACCCAAATAGTCATTTAATACAGTGACATACTATTTCCAGTCTTTTCTGTTACATAGGTGATCGCAAATATTATTTTATTATTAAATTTATTATTAGCCCCCTAATTGGCCTCCCAACTAAATCTTCACCAAGAAATATGAAATCAAACTTGTTCTTTTCATCCCAGAAGTTCAAGAACAATTCGCCAATAATTTTGGTAGATATTCGACAAAACGTGTGCAATCGAAAGCATCCAGTCCCTGTACCTTAACTTTTGGAGGCCAGTGTAATTACAATATTCGACCCACAGAAACAATAATATTTCATTTACGAGATTAGATTCACAATAACATGGCACATATTAATATATAAGTACTATTAAGCATATCTATTTAACTGGGAAAAAAATGGCACGAAAATTATTACCAATAATGCACACAATATCTTGAAGAGATTTAAGCTTACTTATTTCAGTATACTTGTATAATTCAATTAGATATTTTTTATATCACAAAAATAATTACATTATACGGCACACAATAATTTTAATTCACAAGATTACACTCAAACTAACATGATTCATATTAATAAATAAATACAATTTATTTATCATATCTATTTAATAGTGGTGGTGGTGGGGGGGGGGGGCGTGAACAGCACGAAAATAACTACAATAATCGCCCAATGCCTTGAAAAGACTTTAAACAGAATTAGTGCAGTATGCTAGTATAATTCCATTAGAATTTTTATGCAAACAAATTCAGAAAAACAATTTTTATAGAAATAAAAATTTCTATTCATTTTGCAGCATATCTGTCACTCTGTTAGTATATTAATAATGAGATAACTGATGACATTCTTTTAAGTCAAAATAAGCTAATGTTTAAAGTTTTACTATTAGTATTCCATTTTTTTTTTCAAGAGGAATTCATTATTGACGTTTTCCTTGCAACGTGGCAAGTTAAAACTTTTAATAATGACCAATTGGGGGCATGTTTATGTATATATATATATATATATATATATGAAAGGATAAAAATAAGTAAATAAAAATAAACCCCTTCTTAAAAGATAAAACCTTTTTAAAATTCAAAATTTAAATTAATTTTTTAATCAGGAAACCCAACTTACTTTTCATAGACTCTTAAAGCAAATAAATAAAAATATTTTCTTCATCATAAAAATATTTGACACTAATTCATATTTATCAAACAGAGTTGGAAAAGAAATTACCCTTTGTTGACATAAGACAGTCACCATAAAACATATTAAACTATCTTAAAATACTTATAAAAGTAATAACTCTCTTATGAACAAGGAAGTAAAGCATCATTATATTTACAGCATAAACAGACTGAGTTTTTCAGGATATGCTAGATAGTTTAAGAATCAAATTGTAAAGAACAAAGGATTAATTTCAAATCTATAAATCAAAGTAAATATGTTAGTTTAATTAGTGTCAAAGTGGAAAATTGATAACAGATAAATCATAATTAGCTTTTGTCTGGTTGACATTTCATATTATGAGTACCTCATAAATAATATTTAACATTTAAATTAGAATTAGCTCTTGTTGTGCAATCATAAGTCCAGACTTTTGCCTCCATATAAAAAACATATAAAAAGATAATGCACCAATCATGAAAGAATATGCTTCCCACTTTGATACTTCTGCCCTCTGCTGGAAAAAGAAAAACTAGTTGAGAAAAAGCGGGGTGCAGAGGGAAAGAGGAGTCAGATTATGATGCAGTCCTCTGTTGAATATCAGGAATAATTTAGAGAGCTTTGGCTCCTACCATCTTCAAAGTCACTGGACCTGACTTCAGATGATATCATGTATTAATACAGTAAATAAAGTCAGGTTCAGCACAAACTGCCTCATCTTCTTGTAAGGCCATTACTACTACACTCACATAAATATGGCATACGTAGCTAAGAAAAGAGAAAGTCTGTAAACAAATACACCCGTAAATCAATACATTATTTTTCTATTGTTTCTAGTACTTTTTTTAAAGTTGTGATCGTTTTTCTTGTGATATCCTGTATAGTACCAGGTGAAAAATTTATGTATGTATACAATAGGCAGGAAGCTTAGTACTACCGGGGCCGTCGGAAACAAATTTCATCTCTTATGGGCCTGCTTCAAGAGCATTCAGGCGAGGATGACGTCATGCAAGAAACCTAAGTTTCAAACAAAATTTATCAAATAGTTGCATGTGCCCATCAAAAACAGTGTTAGAAATTTCCGTTTTAAGATTTTGGTGAGCAATTTGCGGCTTATTTTAGATCAGTTTGAATTATACATTCAATAATTAAACACCCAAAATTCAATAAACAAGTTTTTTTTTTTTTTTTTTTTACTTGGTTTCAAATCCATACTTGCCCCTTGATTTCAAATGCAATCAAAAACATTTGATTCGTTGTTTTTATCAGAGATTTTAACTTGAAATAAACATTTAAGGCACAGAAAATCGTACATTAAAATTACACAAAAATAAAAATGCAAAAATTGTTAAAAAATTGGGATTTGTGGTATTTTTCAAAGAGTTTAACTTGAAATATAAATTTATCGCAGGAGAAATCATACATCAAAATTACACAATTTTAGTAGTAAATAATTAAAGTTCCCTTTAAAAATAAATATGCCTTAATTTTAAATTATAAATATCAGAATTGTTATTACATAAATTCGTAAATAAAAATATTAATTTTTTTCAAACAATTAAAACAAAAATTCTATTTATCAATTAAAATTTCAAATTTCATAATGTATGATTAACTTAAAATACACATTCTGTTGATAAGTATTCAAACTAAATAAGCATTTTTCATTAGTAGTATGTACTTTCATATAATTTACAACAAATATAGCATTTAATATTGCTTCATATAAAATAATGTCACTTAAACAGACAATATGGAAAAAGCTAAAATATCATGTAACTTTATCAATGACACTTAGATGTTTATTAATACATATAATTTTCTTTTATTAGAAGTAAATTTTCTGATGTCATTTTAAACTTTTGTATAGTTATTTATCAAGATATTTTCAATTCCTGACAAACCCAATTCTTCAATAAACACAATAAATTTCAATTAAAGTATCTGCGGTAAATTTTAATGCAAAAATTTTTTCTTTTGACAGCAGTCCTCCTATAGTTGGAATATCCATTTGTTTTTCCTCATCTGATTTCAATGTATACATTTTATTCCATTCACTGAATTTAATAAAAAATAAAAAATTGTCATCTTTTGTAGATTTTTTTGGATTATATTAATATTAAATGCCATATTTGTTGTAAATTATATGAAAGTACATACTACTAGTGGAAAAAATGCTTTTTTAGTTGCAATACTTATCAACAGAATGTGTATTTTAAGTTAATCATACATTATGAAATTTGAAATTTTAATTGATAAACAGAATTTTTGTTTTAATTGTTTGAAAAAATTAATATTTTTATTTACGAGTTTATGTAATAACAATCCTGATATTTATAATTTAATATTAAGGCATATTTATTTTTAAAGGGAAGTTTAATCATTTACTGCTAAAATTGTGTAATTTTAATGTAAAATTTCCCCTGCCATAAATTTATATTTCAAGTTAAACTCTCCGAAAAATACCATAAATCCCAATTCGTTAACTAATTTTGTATTTTGATTTTTTGCTACTAAAGTTGTGTAATTTTGATGTATCTATGCAATTTCCCTTTTAAATTTATCCGGTTTCAATTTTCATTTTTTTTTTTTTTCAAACTGGCTTCCGCAAAAGAGTCGAAATAAGAGTAGAATAAAGGACTGCGGAGGGAAAGAGGCCGCTCGTCGCGGCGGTTGACATACATGTATATTTCAAGTTAAAGTTTTTGATAAAAACCATGAATTAAATGTATTTGATTGTATTTGAAATGAAGGGGCAAGTATGGATTTGAAATCAAATAAAAAAAAATAATCTTGTTTACCGAACTTTGGATGTATTGAATGTATAATTCAAACAGATCTAAAATAAAACACAACTGCTCAACAAAATATCGTAAAACGAAAATTTATAGCACCAATTTTGATGCACACATGCAACTATTCGATAAGTCTCGTTTGCTACTCAGATCTCTTGCGTGACGTCATCCTCTCCTGAAGCAGGCCCGTAAGAGAAGAAAAACGTTTCGCGACGGCCCCGGTACTACTCACTTCAGCATAATTCACGAACATAATTACATTAGGAACAATTTCCATGGATAAACAGAATGCCTTCAGTTTAGCACTTTCACTTTATATCCATAAAATTATGTTTGTTTCAAATTCTAAAAATTTCAGACTTTTATAAATTTATTTTTTATTATTGAAGGGATACAAAATTTGTAATTGTTTTTATTTTTATTGTGTTTAATCAATTAAGAATATCGTACGGTTGGTCCTACAGCAAAAGTCATATAAGTACTGCCGTACGAGACGTAAAAGTTGAGACGCAGATACCTGCAAAGGTAAAATTTAAAACTCAAAGTTTTTCAGTGGTTTTGCCACTATAAATTTTGAAAAGATAACAACCGTATGTATTTCTTAAAAAAAAAAAAAAAAAAAAAAAAAAAAAAAGTTCGAAATTATGGGTCATTTGTGGCAAATGAGGAGCGTTCGTACTAGTTTTATAAATATTCAGATCTTGGTGCAATAGCTGTCGCACTCTTACGCGAAAATGCATGAATGCAAAATTTCGTATTAAATTCAGTAATTCGAAAATAATGTGACACCATTTGAAATAGGACGCCATCACCATGGCAACCTAGAATCAATACCTATCATGGGATATCATTGAATTAATTATGCATGATAGGATTTAATAGAATAAAGAAAACTTTTATTAATATCCTTTTAAGTTTTGGCTCGATTTTCATAAAATTTGAAATGGTTCGACAAAATTCTGCAATGATTATATTATTAAATTTCAAACCATTCGGTTGGATAGTTTTTGCGCTGTTACATGCGGACAGACGGAGGGATCGGACGACAACTATAGGTACTACGTATTTATATAATTACAAACGCACATAAAAAATAAATAAAGGAAACTAAATTCTCTATAATTCTACATGAAAAACAAACAATTTTTTTTTTCAAGTTATAATTAAAATACGATCAGTTCTTATGCATTTTGAACTTTTTATTATATTTTTTACAATTTTTCACAAATATTTGTTTGTTTTTCAAGTAAAATCGAGAGACCAAATAATAAACAATATAAAAGAGAAATAACGATCCAAAAAAAAATGTGAAACCTAGACTTCAAAATCGTGGCAAAATTAGTTTAGCAAGATTAATTTTCTCATCCAATATTAAAATTTTGTTATTGTATTTTATAATTTAACTATTTTTTTTCTATAAAATATAAATAATTTAGTGCAAAAAGAAGTTATAGTCTAAATTAATTAGAGGGTTCCTAATCCACGATCAAACTTCAATGAATTTCCGCCATTTAAACATTTCTGGTCCCCATGAGTTGGGTATTATCCTTGCAGATTTATGATTTATGACTTAAAAGGCTATTTCACTCACGCGAAAACACCCACTCGCTAATGTTAATCCTATGGAAGGAATTTTTTAAGATATCTAGTTTGTATTTCAATATTTTAAAATAATTTCTTGTCATTGGCAAGCTGAGATTTCGAAAGTGAAAGTATTCTCATTAAAAGAATCTGCAAGGAAAATAGGAAAAAAAAAAAAAAACGGCCTTTTTAGAGATCGACCATTACACGACCATTACTTGAACATTAGTCAATTCAAGACAAAAAAAAAAAAACCATTTAAAAATATTGTAGGGCAAACAAGACATCTTAAATAATTTCTTCGATAGATAAACATTAGTGAATGGGGTTTTTTGCGTGAATGAAGTAGCTCCTTAACATTGATTTAAGACTATAATATTTATATCGGACCTTAGACTATTTATGACTTAAAAGAATAAATATCAAAAACAATTCTTTAAAGTTTCGTACACAATAGAGATAATTTGAGATAACAATATTTTAAAAGATTGGGAGAACTTCGTAATGTAGTCAAAATCAGAGGTGTGAGGCAAAACCTGTGGCATTTTAAAGGAAGTTGACCCCTTAAATTCAAATATTTCAGAAAGTATTATATATACCTAAAATAATAATTTTTATCCTTTACTTTTCTGTAGACCTCATAGTTAACTTACGTTAAAACTGAATGAAAAGGGAGCATCTAATTGCCGAATCATTTGGCTGATAAAAATTGTAGCAATATGACAAAGAACTAAAAACCTTGTAATGCAGGGATATTTATCAGAATATGAATCACTGGAGAATTAGTCATTTATATTTCCTATGGTGCCGATTGCCTGACGACTGCGTCATCTACCCCATTAAAATCCCTGCGCATATCTATGTAACCTCAAAAACTCGGAAACTACAGGGGCTACGAAATTTGGCACACGGATTTCTGGTAGGGAGTCCATGAACGGTTAAGACAAAAAAAATCGAAAATTAAAAAAAAAATTTTAATGTTTTTGACGAATTTTTGCCATTTTTTATGTTCAACCCGTAATCGCGCGAGTTCTAACCATCTCTAAATGTTTAGTGCAATGTGAGATACTCATATTATGCATACCATGATGCAATACTAAGAAGCTGTGGCGTTTAGTACGATAATTCTTTTACCTCGCATGCAAATAATTAGAGATTATTTAATTGCGCTTAATTATTCATTAAAAACATCAACAAAACTTTTTATTCTATTTATTGCCTTATGCTAAAGATATCGTTTTATCGTCTGCTGCCATAGCAACATGATAAATTAAATTTTATTAAAAAAAATGCGCAGTAATAGAAAAATACTTTTCTAAATCGAATAGTTATTGAACATGAACTCCCGTGCTTAGAACGGGTTAAACAGCTAGTTGCATTGAAATTCTGAGGGCTTTTTATAAAAACTAGGTTGTTTTGCGAACGTAATAACGCTCCACTGTAAAATATTTCATACATACACAGAAGTATAGGGCCGAGTATACTGGTCAGACCGTAAAGATATTCTAGAAAAGTCTGACTTGACAATTAATATTGCTATTTGTTAGTTATTTTAACTTTAAACTTTTACGCAAAAAAAAAGAAAAAAAAGAGAAAAAAGAAAAAAAAAAAGAAATCTACTTTCTTTGGTATTTTATTTAAAAATTTTCCTCGATACATAGGTCTTCATAAAATCGAATATGACATCTGAAAGAACGTTTTAATTTAGGATTTATAAATGGAGTGTTTAGCGATTCAAGTATCGTGGACCTTTGACTCGGGTTATTCTGCATTAATGCCCTAACAAACATCCAAGCGTCCTTAAAAAATCCCTCGGGGCTAAGGTTGTATTTAGTACCTCTGATTTTGACAACATTATTCATCTCTCCCAATAATCGTATGTAGTGCCAGCTTGCTTCTATGGCTGATGAAAAAAAATCGAGTTCCAACATCCCTTCTTTTTCTATCATCTTGTGAATTCTGCGATCTGCCAATGTTTCTGAGTAAATGGTGATCATGCCTCCAGTAAGAATTTCGTAAGCCGTAATACCTACGCTCCAGTAATCAACAGCAACAGCGTCTACGCTGCCCTTAGCATAATATTCAGGAGGCCTGAAAACAAAAGCAGAATGAAATAAGGCAAAATTTAATGAATTATACAAATATATTCAGTTCATAAAACGGATAGATGGTGTATCGCGAAGCATGACATTTCGGTCCCGTCGTTTCAGTCCGGTGATTCGATCCGGTGATCCCGATTCTATTTCCGTCTCTAGCAATTTCGATCCCCTTTATAACTCGACTGTAAATGTCATATGTCTACCAAACGATGTAAGGTTAGTTGGGGGGAACTGGGCATGATTTTACAATGTGACTCTGTAGCTTCTGACAATTCAGCTTCAGAAAGCTAATGCTCATTTGAATTAAAGTCTGAACTTCTTTAAATATGTTCAGTTAGGTTCCCTCTATCAGACAGAAATGATCAAAATTACATTTTAATATTTAAAAATATAAAAATATGCATATTTCATCTTTCTTTCCTCATGGGTCCAGTTGCCCCATAAAAATGGGGTAAGTGGACCAGGAGGGTCTATGTTCAACACGCGTTTATTTTTTTTTCACATGGGACATCAGGTCCTGTTTGAAAACGTATAAACAACTTAAGAAAATTTAAACCAGGCAGATCATGTAAATTATATGTGAATAAAGAGCGTTGTAAGAGAAACCTTCGCTGTCAATATGTCTAAAAAAAGCACTAAAGGTGAAAATATTAGATTTATTTATACCAAAAACAAAAAAACTAAGTAAGTACTTATGTACTTTAGTATAGGTAATAAGTATAAAAGTCACATGGGTATTTTAAGGAAAAAATAGCAAGGTAAATCTATGAACAAACGGCTATGTAAGTACTTAAGTACTTTATCTGTATCCAGGGCTCGCATTATATAGGAAAAGTTTTATTGTTCCTAACAGAACCCTTAATGAGTTACCTTCATGATCATTTTATTTAACATATTCTAAAGAAAGGTGCGCTGAAGATATTATTTTCAAAATAGTGGTAGGAACAATAACAGTTTCCCTATAGAATACGACCCCTGTATATCGTACAATTTCAAGATTTGCCTATCTCGCTTTCAGGGGCAAGGTACTTGCATTCGTAAAATGTTGAAATAATTTATTGACACAAGTATTTACAAGAGAATCCATTTAAAAACAAGTAAAAGTATATTTTCGCGTACTTAATAAAGGTGAAATTTTCATTATAAAATTCCGATGCAAATGTGGCAATTAGGAATTGAAATTATGTGATGTCATAATGGCATCACCGCCTCTCAAGTGGTCAAGAAATTTGGTTTGATACCACCCAATATGCTTTTTAAATTTTTTATTACATAATTTTAATATGGTAGTCTATAATTTTCTTTATTATGAGCAAAAAACAATGGAGAAATTTACTTCTCGTAGTAAGAAAAACTAAAAAAAAAATATTTAACTATTGGGGTAACTGTATCCAGCATGGCCCGGTTACCCCGGAGACATGTCCCAGTTACCCCATTCTTGAAACATTTATGGGGTAACTGGAACACCGGGCTTACATTTGAATCTTGAAGTAAATATATATAGATACCTAATAAGATTAATGTAGTTAAATGCCTAATCTTTAAAAAAAAAAAGGTTGTTTAATAACAGTGCTAACCGTATTTTAATGAAAATCCGTGGAAGTTCAACCAAATGGACGTTGTTTTTAAAAAAAGAAACCTAAATTTTTGACAACCTATCACAGCAAAGTGAGAGTTATGATTGAGTTCTAGGGATGGGCATTATTTAACGTATTAGGATAAAAAACCCTGCTACTATGCTGGAACCTAATATTGAATTAATATGTTACCGAAAAGTCACTGTTAATTAAATAACATATGGTTTTAAATGGCAGCGTCTTTATTCATTTGCCTTAATCAAGAAATCAATTTCGTGCTTTTAAAATAGAACAATATTCACAAAAAACGCCCTCCATCGTTTCTTTTCTGACGTGCGCCCCTAGTTTGGCCCATCTTCCCCTCTAGTTATGGGCAACTCTGTTAGGTGTGTGGTGTTAAAAATTTATTGTGCATTTCATCAATCTTTAATGCATGAATAGTAATGACTTGCAGCACTAAATAAATGATTTTTTTCGGCTTGGTGCATGGTGCTGGGTCATCAACATCATCACATACTTTCACCGATTCTGATTGCGCAAAATAGAACATAAACCAAACACTGGCACAAATAGTAAATCAGGAAAACATCTGAAAATTTCTAAGGAAAAAGCTCATGCTTGACATGTTTTGTACTCATGAATCGTATACATTGTCTTCATTTAGCATTTCCATACCAAAAAGTCAAATTTGACTTATAAAACCCAGTAAAGTTTTGTCTAATTTTTGATCTGAATAATTTCTTTTCAACTAAAATATATTTTCGTGCTTTTTTTTTGTTGTTGTTGTTGTTTTAATTTTCAACGAGAGATTTTTGTTGAATTTTGCAATATATTTCATTTATGTTATGTAAATGAAAAAAAAGCATTGATTCCCCCCCCCCTTAAAAAAAATGCAGCGAAACACGACTTCAGGTTCCTTAAATTTATAAAAAGTACCTTTTTGCAACATTTAAGTAAAATAAATTTATTTACAATTTTATCTCTTAAAAATTTTAATTCTCGATTTTGAATAGAAAATCTATTTCCAAAAATAACAAAACATTGTTTAGCTACATTCAAATAAAATCCATGAATTTATAATGTTTTAACTGATTAGCGCCTTTAAAACGGGTACATTAAAACTTCAATTGATTTCAACTGAAAGCAGCTGAAACGTGTTGGAAACCAACCGCAGACAATTCCTTAATTCATTCTGAATCACGCCATCAGTAAATGTGTTCTTAACATATAAAATTATCTTTTTATCGCTTGGTAAGCTTGTGAATAAAGACAGATAAAAGAACATCTTTGCAATTAAAAACCGACTCAATACCCTCTAATTTTATGCCATGTTGTCTTTGCACGCAAAATTTGAGCCTGCTGCTAAAATTCGACCGTATGTTATAAGAGTTTAAATTTGTTAGGCCCTTATTTTCAGCTTTTTATAAAATTTAGGGGTTTGTAAAGAGAAAAAAAATAAAACAACGTGAGAGACAGACCAAAAAATAGCCTCTCTTGATGTTGAAGTATAAGGTTGGTTGGGGTAACTGGACGCACGAGGTAAGTGGGCCATAGGCTATTTTATAAAAAACTGTTGATGTTTTTTAAGTTTTAGCTTTTGTGAACAATGCACCTTAATCTCTACTTCCTAAAACAACGTGTGTCAACTCATATAGAGATGGGAAATATAGTTACTTTTGGTTTGTTGTTATCTTGAGTTTTACACCCAAACTATACTAAAATTTAGGGGACTTATAAAAGTCATATAAAGTTTGAGGTCCTCATTTGATAGCCCCTAGAGGTCGAGGGCCGAGGACCTCGGTTATCGACCCATGCTTTAATCAGGTTTTTAATCAGGCCCTTTACAAAATAATTTTATAAAATAGTGGAACCGAAACTCTAACACTTAATTTACGGGACCGAAATGTCATGCACAGTATATTGCATAACTATTAAACAAGTTATAATTGTATGTATGTATGTATGTATATAAACCGTTGATTTTCAAAGTGAGTTTATCTTAGGTTAATACTAGATATTTAATGGTTTCCATTTGAATGCTTTTAAAAACATTCGCAAGCAGTAATAAACTTATTTTAAATTTTAGTCGTCGCATTTGCTGTAAATTTAGCAGTATGCATTAATGGTTTTGGTAGGCGCCAATGGACCCTGCCATACGTTCAAATGCAATATTTTGTGGAAAATGTTGACTCTCTTTGAATGGGACATGATTATAATAACAGAAAATGAGTCTTTCATTTTATTTATTAACAATCTGTTCCGTCAAGGTTTGCCCAGCTCATAATAATAACCCTAAATGTACCTAAAATTAATTTTTTAATAGTTTAATGTATTTAAATGAAAATATTCCCAAAGGAGCCTAATGTTGTCGCTTCCATTGCCTTCGGCAGCGTACACCCTTGCGTTTGTATTATTTTATATTTTTAAATACAAATCTATGAAACGAGCCTAGAGTTGGGGCAAATTCGAAGTTTCCATGGTGATAGCATTTTTGAAAAATTCTCCTGCTTCTTTAATAAGGTCAATTGTAATTAAGTGCACACTTATGTGTACATTGGACAGGTAATGTCATCGGATAACGGTATCATGAATGAAATCAGTAGAAGAATTGGAAATGTATGGAGTGCTTTTATGAAAAACAATATTTTTCTGAACAGTAACATGCTTCTTTGTTTGAAAAGAGAAGTGTTTAACCAATATGTTTTGTCTGCAGAAACAGGGAGCAGAAGCATGGGCGCTAAGATAACGGATGGTACAAAGCTTACAAACAACACGACGAAGTATGGAAAGATGTTTGCTAGGCATAACTAGAACAGACAGAAAGAGAATAACCTGGGTAAGAAGTCAGAGGAAAGTTTTTGACATTGAAAGAATTAAACGACTAAAATGGAAATGGGCTGGGCACATTGAAAGGAGGTAAGACAATAAATGGAGTACAAACACCATACAGTGGTATCTCAGAGATGTAAAACAGCCATGAAGACGACCTCAAGTAAGATGGAGTGACGAAATCAGAAAAGTGGCCTGTGTAAATTGGATGTTTAAGACACTAGACAGGAAACATTGTAAAAATCTGGGGGAAACCTACATCCAGCAATGTATGTAAAACGGTTGATGATGATGATGATATTAGATTCTTTAATGCATTGCAGAGTTAGAAAGCTTAAAGAATGTAAATGTAGATTGTTATCTATTTATATATATTACGTTCTCGTATGTGGCACAGAAATCGCGATTATTTGTTATATGTTTAATGGCAACGCCCGAATGAAACGGATCTCATTGGTTATTGAATAGCATTTAATGCGTCTCCATACCTATAAGGGAGTTACAATAGGGTGGACCCTGTTATGCCGCCAAGTTTGTCTCCAACTTGGTGATATACCGCCATATTTGGCAACCAAAATTAGTCGCAAAATTGACGATATCTCTAATATTTCGCCAAATCCCCATAGATTTCCATTGTAAACCCAATAGGTTTTACTTGCTTAAAGAAAGCCAACAAATTGAGATATTTTAATACAATAAAAAACAATATTAGCTTAAGGAATTATATTAATTATATTTATGGGAGTCCAAGTAAATTAAATTGTGAATAAAAGTAACATGATACAATACTTAGCATGCTTTCCCAAACATAAATTTTAAGGAATGCCAAACTGGTCGCCAGGGGCGGCAGTATAGGTGTATTTTGTTTTCCGGTATTTTGAACGGTTGGGTCTATGCCGATTTCGAAAGACGTGAAAAAAGAACAGAGTCATTTCTCTCCCCCGCATATATTCTGTGCTGGCGATAGTGCTGCCAAATGTTCCTATTTTCGCGCGACGTCCCTGTTTTGAAATGTTACAAGACCCGTTCCACGGAATCACTGCATTGCACGGGACGTCAGAAGTCCCGGTTTTCCGATGAACAAATTGCTTTTAATATCATGCTAATCATTAGTCTGCAATAAGTAGAACTTAATGCACCAAAACATCTTGAAGCAGAACCGTCTATACTATATAAATTTATGATTCCGCTGAAACGAATATCGTACAAATCGATCTGCTAAGATGAAATAATTTTCTGCTTTTACAAGTTTTGATGTACACTGTTTAGTAAAATTTGTGAAAAGGGAACCTATGTATAATGGAATCCCGTTTTAAATGTACTATTTTCTTAGTTATTACAGAAAGATCACTATATATATTTGCTCAGTCGGAAAAATCTCCTAAACAGATTTTTATCTCGGTCCTTATCAATTTCTTTTTCACAGATTTTACTCTATAAGATTATTGAGTTTATTTAGTACAATAAAATCTACTGGAAAGGAAAGTCAGGTGAGAGAAAAATTTCATTTTAGAGAGGTTTCCGTCTTAACGGCTTAAATTATATCGTATTCCTTACGTAGGGACTATGAATTTTTTACATTTAAGGATTCTATTATGTACAAGGGTTCCGTTACCATAGGATTTTCTATATTTTTATGTGCCGATTTAGAAGCCACTGCCAAGATATTTTGTTGTTCTTCTTGTTGTTTTGTCTGTCTGTCCCGATTTTTGTGAGGATACGCTGAAAAAAATCAGCCTGCGGCAGTCGCCATCTTTGTGTCAGCGCTTAGGCCTAGTATTCAGGGGGCGGTGCTGGCAACACTAGCTGACGAACTTCGGAACATAGACTTGAGTTAAAAGGCTTCCGATAACTTTTCCATTCAGTGGAGCCTTGTGTATTAGGAATTAGGGTTTCGAAAAACCCCAGTTTTCAAAAGCCTAATCTGTAGCATTTCAACAATCGGGTACCGAACTTCAATTTGGGTACAACCCCTAAAATAGGCTCATTTTAAAATAACTAGTAAATCTGCAGATCAGGAGCCTCAACGTCAAATCTTAAAGTGATTGCCTTTTAATCTCACATTGCATAATACTCAGCATATTACAATCTGCATTTTACTTATTTTTTATTATACAAATATTTAGAAACATATAAAATTCTTGGAAGGTTTCGAAAATTAGAAGCATTAAATTTTACATGGTGTGAGAATTGTGTTCTGAAATTCTGATGAATTGCTTATATTGGTAATTTTTTAGATTAAAAAATACATTCTTCAGGGAGGGGGGAATGCCCACCTGATCCCCCCCGTAGTCTTATTAAATTTAAATTAATAATTTCCTATTGATTGGGCGAATGGTTAAAGTGTATCTTGAATTTTCTTAGAATGAGCAACAGTTTGTACAAGGATTTTATGTTATGGTAATGCGCAAATAGCGATATTCACACTTAATATTTTTATATAATAGTTATATATTTATATAATTTTTATACTCAAACTATTATTTTTAATTAATATCTAATTTAGGGCTCTTATGTTTTTTACAATTTTTTTCCCCAAATTTTTTTGATGATCATTTTATAATAGTTAAATGTAATATGTAGTCTAAATAGATTCTATAAAATTGTGCAAGAAAATCACTTACTTTTATTAAACTAAAGTTATAACATGCTAAATGTGAAAAAATAGTACATTTAAAGGCATATAAATACCCTTTAATAAACTGGTTTCCATGTTTTACAATCACAATCGCCGACTTTTTAAAGATACATATTGATAAAAAAAAAGACTATTTCCGTAGAATTTTTAAAAACAAATTTGATAAAATAAAAATCCCGAGATTCCAAATGTAATGAAAGAATGTGCTCTAAAAAAAGAGTCATCTGTGAACATGAAACTTTTTATTCTATTGTTTTTAATTTTTCTTATATTCGCAGATCAGTATATTAAAAAGCATTCTTATTCCTTTAAATATACTTTTCACTCTAATTTAAATGCATCCTAATCTACTCGATAGCCATAACATACAAAAATCACCAAGAATAGGCATATTTGAACACTTAAGAAGTGCACTGGATAATCATTCATCATCGTGTCCATTACTAACTGCCTAAACCGCATCGATTTGTCGCTATAAAAAATTTCTTTGCGATATACTTTTAATAGTATACACATTAAATTAAAAAATGTAACGTTACTAACATCGTTAATGTTTGACGCAAAGCTATATTGCACACTAAATTATTAAAGATTAAGCAACTTTTTATTTACCTCAGCCACACTTTCTGCTTAATTTTTCGTAATTAGGATTATTTAAATTTTATAGGCTATAAAATGCAGTTGCTAGAGGTAACTGACAAAAGAAAAAAATTAAACAAATATCATGTCAAATAAGTAAAATGACAGAACAAAATCTTTTATATTATTGTAAAACATGTATAAAGTTCCACCAATATTGATACATCTAATTTAAAAAATCCGACATATATACTGACAAATTTCCAAAATAAAAGAAATAATTTAAAACCCTTATTTGATAATTTCAGAATCCATAATTTACCATTTAAATACATTAATCAAAAACGCCATTTTCTTACAACAAATGGGAATTTGAAAATCGTCTGAACTGCCATAGAAAAGAACTATGCTGTAAAGTAAAATGTTCTATATATTCCGAAAGAATGAACCAAATTTAACCCGAAACTATACAGCTAAATCCGGGAACCTCACCAACATGCCTTCTTAATTTTAAGCTATTCGGTTGCTTTTTATGGCAGTTATCACGGGACAGACAGACTAACTAACTAACTAACAGACGAAAATCAAAAACTTTCCGGGTCTCTACAGTAAGCCTTCACTGGCGTTTCGCAACTAGTAAATCTGCAGATCAGGAGCCTCAACGTCAGCTCTGCAAGTCATTGTTTTTAGACACACTCTGGTAATATTCAATTTCCTGTAAACCGCAATTTAAAGTTTTCAAATTATGTAATTATATATAAGAATAAAAAATGCGAAGTTTCCAGACATTAGAAGCGTTAAATTAAAAACGTTGTTATGGAAGAATATTTTAAAATTTTCATGAGCTATTAATTCTGGTATGTTTTTAAATAATAAAGTTTTAAATAATAAAATAAACCTCCCGTGGTCTCATTAATTTACATATGTATTATGGGTTATCGATTGTGTTGGAAACGAAAAATATTGTCCTACTGAGAAAATAATTGTCTATAAATCAAGTTCTAATTAACTGAACGAAAAAAAACAGGTCGCTTATAAATCTCTTCAAAAATCACGTCAGCAAGTTTCATGTTTTTTCTTTTAAAAATGAATCTGAAAATGTGTCAGAAAATTTCGAGTTGTTGAGATGGAAAAGTATTTTTTTTTTAAATACCGCCTTAACATGATTCTGATAAAACCAGCTCTTTCATAAAAATTAAATTAAAAACTCGTCAAAAGCGGCCTGATAAAATTGTTAAAGTGGATTTATATCTAATCATGATTTAATTTTTGTTTTTGAAATTATAGTACTTAACTTCGAAATCTAAATGCGCCTGTAGGCCGCGCCGGCAGGGACTTTTTTTTACTAAAATTGAACGAAACATCTGTTATAATTTCAATATTACACGAACGGAATCACTTGGCTTAGAAAGTTATAAATTATACTGCCACTTTAAATAAATAATAATAAAATATTTTAATAAAATATTTTAAGAGAAATAATTTTCTTCCGCACGTTGGAGGCAGGCACCCCGGTGTTCTTTTATACAATTCATGTCGTTTTCTGCTCTGTTCTGTATTATATCTGCATAATTTAATATATTTTTCAAATACACTAGATGACTTTACCTATTCTCTGATGATAGTGCAAAAATGCACTATTTTCTCAAGTAGTTTTTCTTTTCGTCTTATTAAAATAAATGCTTTGATCAACAATAGTATTTTTCTTGAAAACTAGAACGTTTGTTTTAACTAATTTATGTACTTTTTCCTGTTATCGGTCGTACTTTTTATATATATAAAAGAAATGTGAATTTATAGTTTCTGACTCTTTGGATAAAATGTAAGGTGCCTGTATATGCTAAGTGTTTTTTAAATATATTTCATAAATAATTAAAATTAAAATTTGTATATATATATATATATTTCATTTTAGAAAGAAAGTTGAAATGTAAGTCTAAGTCCAAATTTCTTTTTTCTATTTTATCAAAAAAAAAAAAAAAAAAAAAAAAAAAAAAAAAAGAAAGAAAGGAAAAAAGAAAGAAAGAAAAGAAAAGAAAAGAAAAGAAAGAAAGAAAGAAGGAAAAACAAGTGGGTAAGTGTGATTGCAGGTCGCGGAGAGGGTTTTGCTTAATATCTTTTTTAAAACACTTTATCCTTAAATTAATAAATCAAAATTGTTAATTTATAATTACTAAATCCTTAAATAGATGACAGAACCATTATATTTAATTTTAAAATAATTATAAAAATATTTTTAAATCAAATTTAAAATATTCAAGAAAAATTACTTAAATAAAATTAAAAAATCCGAATATTTTTAAATTCAGCAGCTTCAAAAATTTAGCGCTAGTATAAATAAAATATAAAAATTTTAAAAGCCAAAAATTGTTTAAAACATATGTAAAATACTGAATCAATTCAGAAAAAATCCATATTGTTTGACTCTCCAAACTCTCCAAACACTTACTAGATGACGCCAAAAAGGGATGTTAACATTTATTAAAATTCGAAATAAAAAATATTTGTTTTTCTTTCAATTACTGAATAATTCTTCTAATGATAAGATGAAAAAAGTTGCCCTATAATTTAAAACAAAAATGGCGAGTAAATGCCAGCAGGTAGCAGAAAAAAAATATTGGTTCCAGATTGAAATTCCATATTTCCTCTGTTTGAAAAAAAAAAAAAAAAAAAAAAAAAAAAAAAAGATTTTAAAAATTACCGCTGCGGAAAAAAATATAGCCAAAAAGGGAATTTTCTTTTAATTAAGTCCATCTGAAAAAAGTGTAATAATAATAAAAATTAAAATTTTAAAGTTCCACCTGAGAGATTCTAACACACAATCTTCTGCGTGGAAGACGAATGCACTTTACCAGTATACTATGGACACTCAGCGAAATTTGCTCATATTAAGAGGGCCAGGAAAGCAAAATTCATCCAAAAAATCGATTTTTACTTTTTTATATCATTAAATAGTTTAAACTTTTATCTTTCCAACGATATGTCACACAGGTTTATACATAAAAAAAAAATAAGTATTGAAATGATTCATTCTTTCTAAGAGTACTTCACAGCTTAATGGCCATTTAAATCTTTAATTGACTTTTTCTCAAAACTTGGATTTTTCATATTTATGTTCCTTTTTTTCAATATCTATTAAACTTAAGAACTCAGATTTTTTTAATACTTATATTATGTTATATTGTATAATTTAACCCAGGGATTTAATGATTTGTTGAGAATTATTTATTTTAGGCAGTGAAATCGTACCAAAAATGCTAATTTAAGAATGACTTTCAATAAATAATTAATAATTAATTTTGAGTTTCACTTAGAAAGAAAATGGTCGGTTAAAATGCGTAAATCATGTTATTCTAACTATTCTAAAAAATCTAGACCTCTATCTTTCACCATTTCTGAGAAAAGGGTACATAAAGTTGGTGAATTTAACATGGCGGAGATAGGGCTCTTCCAGTCCCCTTAAGATTATGTTTTAAAATTGAAAAATAATGAACTCGTTTAATTAAAATAATGTAAGATTTTTTCAAAATTTTATGATTTTGGGTATGACAGGAGGCATTGAGCTCTGTGTAAAAAAAAAAAAAAAAAAAAAATAAATAAAAATAAAATAAAATAAAATAAAATAAAATTAAGTCTGTACCATAGATGTAGTAAAATAGTAGTTATTTAACTATATCTATGGTCTGTACCTTGAATAGTTTCCGAGTAGGAGGCTGTGACGGACAGACAGAGAAGCGAGACTTTAAAGGTTTCGTGAGTTGAACGAAACCCTAAAAAGGGGTTCCTTAATCTAGGAAAATATAATGGAACCGCCAACGAAAATAAACAATATCCTCGTCCAAGTTTGTCTACGATTTCGGAAAGCGTGCTTTATCTTTAGAAACCCCTCAAAAACCAATATATTTTCGAGATTGAAAGAACCATTTATAAAATCGAAGTTTCTTTTGCTGGCACCGATATTCGAAAATGTTTCCGAGTAATTTTTATAATGTATTAAGAAGTTTACTCAACCTATAACAGAATTCGTACGCTTCAAGGGCTTTCAAGCACCATTTACCAGAATTTTTGTAAAGTAATATTTGCTTTATTTAATGAAAACAAAATCTATCTTTAGTTACAGGGATCAGTACTTTACTAAATTTCTGGTACTAAAACACCAAAAATCACCTGAATCCCCTGATGCGTACGAACCCTGTATATAATATACGTTTTTGGGATGCTGTCAATTCGCAAGTAAACATTTTCATGTTCAAGAAACGTGTTTTACATAACATAAATATTAACAATATTAACATTAATAGTATTATTATTATTATTATTATTTTGTTACTCTTGTCTGTATAAAATCAGTAACGCAGCTGAAAATATTTAATTGTGAGTGATTAGCACTTTAAAAATCGATATTGCAGCTTAAGAAAACTGATTAATACACTGTAAAAATTACTCGGAAACGTTTCCGAAAATCAACGGCAGAAAAAGAAACTTAGTTTTTATAAATGCTTCTTAAATTCTCGAAAATATATTGATTTCTGATATTTCTAATAACAAAGAACGCTTTTCGGAATTTTCGGTAACTCTCAAAATGCTATTGTATATTTTCGTGGGTCTTATTATACTTTTTAGATTAAAAAACATTTGTCTTTTTTTATACTGCAACATGTTGATTATACCTGCAGCTGGTGCGTTCTTCGTCAGTTTTATAAATATTAAACTTAACTAATAAAACGTTTTTTTTTTCTTTTCTTTGAAGTTTTGTCAGTAACATGACTTATTAATCATACAATATCAGTATGAAAATAAAATTTTAATATAAAATTATTGCGTTGAGGAATAGCTTAACCTGCATAGTGATGCATATCTGCATCACTTTTTATTTAACTCTTAGCAATCACTATATTTGTATAGAAATATTAATCCTCTAAAAATTACAAAAATATGCTGCTAAATAGACTTAAAAATCTATCCTAAAATTTCTGGTTTTCAAAATAAACAAGTTGCACGTCAAACGTGGCAAATGAGGTGCGTTCGTACTATATCTAGTTTTATAAATATTTTTTGCACCGCATATTGTACTGAATGTATATTTTAATGCACTTCATAAGTTCATATCAATTTCATTCCGTTCGAAAGGCTGTAACATCATTAAAATGCACTTGAAATAATTTTTTTCAAATTGGGCATTGCATTTAAGGGTTAAAAATATCATGCATTTAAGGGTTAATGATAATTACGACCTTACCTGTAAGTCCACTCCAAGCCAACTTTCTGGTAGTCAACTAAGCGCTGGTCAGTTTTTATGGCAAAATCGAAACCTACTATTTTGGCAATTCCCGAGTCTCTGTCTGGGCATTCCGTAATAAAGATGTTTTCCGGACAAATATTCATATGTTTAATGTGATTATCGTGCAAATACTTAAGACCCTCTAAAAGATCTTTGATGTATACAACAATGTCTGTGAGCGGTGGTAGATTACCAGCCATCTTTTCCCATGTCTTCTGAAACATGAATGTTTTCAAGTCATAGTAAATATATCTAATAGATACCCCCTCTAAGGGATTTATGTACAAAGTTGGGTGATTTAGACCCGACAGAACATCTTGAGGATCTTCTAACAGCAATTGCGAAACATAAAGTCCAGCATCTTCGGCCATGCGGCGAGATGTTCGGATTTCATTGAATTCATCACTATAGAAAGATTTGTATAAAGTGTTGATATTCAAGTACGTTGTTCTTCTTTTTGAAAGAATTGAAACTCTTTCCATATTCAATTTCGATTCAGACTTGACCGATTTTAATTGAATCCACTGAAGTATTTTGTAAGAAATGAAAAGTAACAGATCTATTAGAACCAAGCAAATGAACTCCTTATATAGGTTGTCAAAAATTATTTTTGACATCTTTGCAGAATAATTATTACAAATGTCTGCATTTTTATCGTAATCAGTCGTATTTTGAGATTTTGCTTCGGATTTAAGCATGCAAGAAACACCTTTAAGAATTAAAGTAAATATTACGAAGACGAAAAATACAAGTAAAATTATGTGAAAAGTCAGACTTAATAAAACGGGATAATGCAGAAAACGCCGATATATTATCCATTTGCTATTGAATTTAACCATTGAATACGGCGTTTTCTGATAATAACAACAAAGAAAACACATGTCTTTTGTAAGAAAAAAAAAACTATTTATATATTTTTTTCTCAGTTTTTGAGAAATATTAAAATTTGCAATTTAATTCTTGTAATCTGTTTTAGATTTCTATAATTGAAAGATAATAAATTTCACTGACAAAATCTGATTAAAATACATACGGAATAAGAAGAGGATGTATTTGAGGAAGTTTTCATTTTTTATAAATTTCAAAAATGCTTCAACGTTTGCTGAAAATTCTCAGAAAGAAAAAAAAATCGAAAAGGACTTATAAACACATTTTCATATTATTTTTTCTGTTTGTTCAAATTTCTTATTATGCAGATTCTGCAATGATTATCCACCGTTCTAATAAACACAGCATGTTTATTATTTTCATATTATGTCGGTGTTTTCTTCTTAGAGCTGATGCCATAAAATAGTAAACAAAATCTCGCTGAAATTTCTTCTAAAATTTCAAACCGACGATTAAATATTTTTTTTCGTTGTCAAACTTCATAATTTATTTTTCCTTACGGAAGCTCTGTATTGGTAGAATTTATTTTTTATACAAATATATCTGCCAGTTTACAAAAATACTATTTATTTTTTCTAAATTCTCGCCAAAACTTTAAATCAAATGAACGAATCTCGCAGCTAGTACAGACTGCCTTTTCCTGCGAACGATGCGCGTAAATGGCTCATTACTTTTCTTCGGTGTGGCTTCTCCAATCCAAAATAACTAATAAAGATATTTTCGCATTATTTTTTCTGGTAGTTAAAATTTCTTGTTGATTATGTAAATTGAGTAATGTTTGCCTATCGTACTAATTAACACAGCACACATATTTTTTGAATTATGTCGGTGTTTTCTTCTACAACTTATATCAAATATTAAACAAAATCTCATTAAAATTTCTTCCGAAATCCAAACAAACGATTAAATGATATTTTCAAAGTCAAATTTCGTAAATTTTCTTTTCTTACAGAAGTTCTCTACTGAAGGAATTTGTTTTTTATATGAATCATAGTGCCGATATTCAAAACACTATTTCTTTATATTATCGTTCGCCAAAACTTCGAATCAAATGAATGAATTCCGTAGCTACCACAGGTCAGGCTATAATTCTACCTACGAACGATGCGCCTGTATGATGCATTACTTTCCTCCGGCGCAGTTTCTCCGGGAACTTCAATTCAAGGCACGCCAATCTGAGAAGAAACAGGGTGCGAGCTGATTTCCAAATGTTGTTAGTGAACAGGGCCGAGACTAGCCTTTTTTGCACCCGGGACAAACATTAATTTTGGCGCCCCTTCCCCCTCCCCTCTTCCGAAAAGTATATTTACAAAGAGAATTTGACTAGTTTTCTAGTAGCTGACTTATTTAAAAATTTTAAATATGTAATCATAAAATATGTAATACTGAACTACGTAATCTAGAATGGCGGATCCAAGGTGGAGATCAAGGGTGTCGTGAACCTCCCCCCCCCCCCTCTAAACACCAACAAAAATATTCTAAAGATTATTTTTAAAATGAAATATACAGTAGAGTCCCGATTATCCGAGTCCTGCTTAACCGAGTTTCCGCTTTAACCGAGTTATTTTCTTCTGATGCACTGATGTTTTCCATTATTATGAAACAGCCATTATAAGTGCGGTGTTAGGTGAAGATGAAAGAGCAGCCGTAAAAAGTTAGAAAATAAATGGCCATACAAAAATGGCGATAATTTTTTTCAAAAAAAAAAATATGGCAATTTTTTTTCCCCATTCTGACCAGAAAATCATAGTTCTAACTTTTTACGGTTGCTCTTTCATCTTCACCTAACACTTCCTTTATAATGGCTGTTTAATAATAATGGAACACATCAGTCCATTAGAAGAAAATGATCCATTCCAAAGGTATAATCCGTCATTTGGCGCCCCTTTATTCTGGCGCCCTGGCCGCATGCCCCATCTCCCCCCCCCCCCTCTTAGTTTCGGCCCAGAGTTGAAAAGCTAAAATTAGAGGGGAAGGAAACTTTAGCAAAATGCTAATTATACAAAGGGAAAGAAGATATTACGCCTGTTCATAATTAATTTTAATAATACATAAATACAGACAATTTAAATAAACAGTTTAAGCGCAAATAAAACTCTTTGAAAAATGAAGCATTAGATAGTCGATATTTTTTGGCGAGTTTCTTGAATGACGGCATCGCTGTTTACTGGATTTGTGTATTATTAAACGATAGTGGCTTCATATGATACTTTATTGTAGATGTTGTTTAAAGACTGGATCGTAAATGTGGAATTCTTCAGCGGATGCGAACGACGTCATTTTATATAAAATAAAAGCGTGTGTTTTATGTCTTAAAACTGAAATATGTTTTGCACTATCTATATTTATATACATATATATTTTTTTTTTTCATCGGGGCGACACTAAATTCTCAAAATACAGAATTTCTGTTTTCTAGTGTTTAAGTTTTTTTTTTTTTTTTTTTTTTTTTTTTTTTTTTTTGTGACTATTTGTTCTTCCACTCTTTTCGCCGCCGTGGTAAGTTTCCTTTTCATTTGAAAATTAAATGGTAAAAATTATTCATGACTAATTTCACAGATTTCTAATAAATTTTAAATGGAATTAAAACAATATACAGGCTCCCCCGACTTACGTATTAAGCGACTTGCGTAAATTCGCAGTTACATAATAAATCTAGAAAATTACATTTGTGAACATACTAGCGCGCTTGATACGCAGTTGCACACTAGGGTGGTCACAAGCAACATGGGGAAAAATTTTTTTAACGTTTTCTTCGGTGTGACCCTGCTAAAAGTTGCCAATTAGTTAGAAAATGAGATTGGCAAAGTTTCAGTTCAAATAAATAACATTAACCCGTGCCTCATCGGGGTTGAATTCTTGAAAATTTTCAATTTTGGCAAAAAATTGTTGTTTTTCTTTCTTCACGTGAAAAATATTTGTCTTACAAACCTGATTCTTGTTTTATTTCATAGAAACTGTTGTTGCCTTGAACTTTTACTCTCATGAAAACTTATATTTAATGAACATTTAGTATTTTTTAGGACAGTCAGTGAACCATACCCTCAAACTCTGCATTTTTGAAACATAGGTAAAAAATGACAAATTAAAAATTTTATTACTTTTAATAATTTTTTTGTATTATTTTTATTAATAGGCGAAAATAAGTGAACAATTTTTGTAACTTTAAAAATATTTCACGAATTATAATTGATTATTAGTTATCTAGTTCTGTGTCTAGTAAGAAAGAGCTTCTCGATTTGTATTGCAGTTGAACCTCTGAATTTCTCTTTTTATTACAAGGCTGTTTTTGTTATCTGTTATGGTTATCTATTTTTAGAATTGACGAAACATTCCGTAAAATCCCTTCCCCTTCTTGATATGATGGCAGAAATGTAAGATTTTTTAAATTGGCCACATGTATCATCAAATCATCGACAGTAAGCAGCCAAGTAATTGTCAAGTTTTATGTATTTTATTTTATAATAATCGCAAAATGAACTGAACTCCAGAGAAGCTGCTAGACTTAGAATACATCCACTAGCTAACCACAGACATCGACTCTGCAAATAACTGTTTCTGAAACAAAAAAACTGAGCTCATCAAAAACAGATTTTAAAATTCCCGTTTAGAGAGAACTGTTGTTCACTGGGGTGGAAAACTGCTTCACCATTTTTTGAATAAAGAAAATGTAGAGTGGATAAAATTTTTAATTAGTTGTGGGGATGAAGAACAGTTACTACGAGTTCCTCAACTTGAAAATAGTATCGGAATAATTCAGGCGAAAGCTGTATTTTCAGCAGTTGAAGAGTGCGAGGAAGTTGGTAAAATCCAGGCAATATTTTTTGATACAACTGCAGTAAACACAGGTCGCCTCAGATGAACCTGCATTTTTCTATAGCAATTGTTAAAGGAAAAGTCGTCTGTATTTACCATGCCGCCACCATAACTTTGAAATTTTAACTAAAACCTGTTCTTGATTGTAAAATGGGCATAATCACTGCCCCTCAGCCAGATATTTTAAGAAAAACCTATTCTGATTGGTTGGTCTAAATTAAACCAGAGTAAGTATACAAATGCTTTTGATGATGAAATACTAGGTATAAATAGTTAATTCAGAAGAAATTTCAAACTTTCTTACAGGAACTTTTAAAAATTAACAGCTCAGGGATGATTATAAAGAGTTTATCCAACTTTGATTAATTTTTATAGAACTCCTTCCTGCAAAAGACATTTTTCAGAGCACCTGATGCTTTTAATCATGTCAGATGGATGGCGGCACAGGCCATTCATTCTCTCAAAATATATTGTTTCAGGGATCGTCTGACAATAACAAATTTAGAAAAAGAAGGTATTAGAGATCTTATTTTTAATCAATATTTATCTAAAAGCGTGCTTCAATACTTCCACTGCCACTTTAGCCCCCAATTCAAGACCTGCAAACAATAAAATCACTTGTTCACTACAAAAAATTTCATAAATCGGTTACAGACAAAGCACTTGCTAAAATGACAAATCTCCTTTGGTATCTTAACTCGGATCAAGTTGCATTTTCATTTCTAGATAATACTTTGTTAAAAAAAATCAGCATAAGCCACCTTATCTAAACCATTACCACTTAATTACTTTCTGGCGCAGTGCCCTACGCCGGGACCACTTAATTTTAATTCCAATCTTACAAACGGCACGAAGAATATTTTAATAAAATTTTGCTTTTACAATGAAAGGCTAAAGTAATGTGTTTTTATTTTCTAAAAATGTCGTTTGTAAATTCCGGGGTAGACAATCATTTCATCCTTTTACGAACAGAATTTTTCTGTGCCGGAAAGGGTTAACGTGACAGTTGTAAAGGAAAATAATTTATTTTCTTTATTATGCCTCCTTTCTTGTAACACAACTTTAATAATAAAATGCAATTGAGCATTATTTGCACTCATTTCTATACTTCCTTTGCCCTCCCTTTTTGTTAAATTCTTTCAGTTTAAATTCGATTTGTTTCCTTTTCTTTGGAATTTTTTTTAATCAAACACATTATTGGACTTCACAAAACGAAAAACAGAAAAACAAAAGGTGGAAAGCAGATGAAATGGAATGTTACAATTTTTTTTTCCCTTTTTCATAAAAAGTCAATTTTTAGGTTTCAGGTGATGTCTGGTCCTGAAAAATGCGCATATTTTTAAATCTATACATTTTTATAAAAAAATGGTGTATGGTTCTTCAAAGCAAAACTTTGTTTTATAAATTGAGACCTGCATTATGTTTCTAGGTTCAATTGTATTCATTTCATGAAGGAAAAACAGCATTTTTTCGCGAAAAGTCACGTTTTTTTCAAACTTAAACCTCAATGAGGCACGGGTTAATATTATCCAAATGAGCTGAAACTTAGCCAATCTCATTTTCTAGTCAATTGGCAACTTTTTGGGGGGTCCCCCCGAAATAATTCGAAAATTGATTTCTTGTGACCACCCTATTGCACACTTTTGATATTTATTTTATAAATAAAATATATATATATAAACCACAACCGTAATATAGATTATATATTATACAGAGTTATATTTTTATTGGTATACACAATCAAATCTATAACAAAACAACTTAACCTTTATTGTTAGTTATTCATACACTCTAAAACTGGGAGGAGTGAAAAGTTCACTCTTTGAAAGAGTGACAGCCCTTTTCACTCTTTTGGGGTGAATTTTGTAAAAATACACTCCTTAAAGATTGGAATTTTCCACTCTCTAGAAAGTAGTGCAATATCTCACTCCGTTATCGAGAGTGAAGTTGTCACTCCCGAAAGAGTGGCTTGCGTATGCATTGCTTATTAACCAATCAGAACAGCAAGGCGACAGCGCCCTCGTAAGATAAGAAAAATGATCACATTTTCGCCCGCCATCTTAGGATTAACAGATTAGGATATCATTAAAATTATTCTTAATGGAATATATAAAATAAAGGTAAGTCTTATTTAATTTTAACCATTTATTCGTATAGATATGTTAAGATTATGCGCTAAATAGTTATATGTTGTATAGAAAAAGATTGCTGAAACTTAGCCAATCTCATTTTCTAGTCAATTGGCAACTTTTTGGGGGGTCCCCCCGAAAAAATTCGAAAATTGATTTCTTGTGACCACCCTATTGCACACTTTTGATATTTATTTTATAAATAAAATATATATATATAAACCACAACCGTAATATAGATTATATATTATACAGAGTTATATTTTTATTGGTATACACAATCAAATCTATAACAAAACAACTTAACCTTTATTGTTAGTTATTCATACACTCTAAAACTGGGAGGAGTGAAAAGTTCACTCTTTGAAAGAGTGACAGCCCTTTTCACTCTTTTGGGGTGAATTTTGTAAAAATACACTCCTTAAAGATTGGAATTTTCCACTCTCTAGAAAGTAGTGCAATATCTCACTCCGTTATCGAGAGTGAAGTTGTCACTCCCGAAAGGGTGGCTTGCGTATGCATTGCTTATTAACCAATCAGAACAGCAAGGCGACAGCGCCCTCGTAAGATAAGAAAAATGATCACATTTTCGCCCGCCATCTTAGGATTAACAGATTAGGATATCATTAAAATTATTCTTAATGGAATATATAAAATAAAGGTAAGTCTTATTTAATTTTAACCATTTATTCGTATAGATATGTTAAGATTATGCGCTAAATAGTTATATGTTGTATAGAAAAAGATTGATCGAGGAGTGTTCTCCTGATTCCTAGATTTGAGATTTCTAGATTCTAGAAGAGATTGTCTATTATGTTTCTTCATGTAGCGGTTTGAAATATAATTGTTTTAACAATTGAAAAACACACAAATGCTTAGCAAAAGATAATCAAAACTTCATTAATTCGGCCAATGTGAATTAAAAAAAAAATGAATGTAAATATTTTATTCTCCCCATTCAATTTTCCCAATTCCTTTCGAAATTTAGCCAACGATCAAAAAAAAAAAAAGTTTTATCTGTTTCGTTTGCAAAGCTGAGTTACTCAGAAGACATCTGGATTTTTTTTTCTATGCCTAGCAAATGCGATGTAAACAATATTAATTTTCTGTTCTGTAAGGGTTTTTTTTATTTTTTTTTTTATTGATTTTAGATTTTACACACTTAGAGTATTTATCATTATTATTATTGTTTCGGAGTTAAATATTATGTTTGATGATTATGATATTACGAAAAGGTTGGAACTAGAGGTCTGCACTGACCGAAATTTCCAGCCCCGGCCCGATACAAAAATTTAAAGTTTGGCCCAAGCCCGGCCCGTTGAAAAAAATAATATTGGCCCGGCCCGGTAAAAAATTTAAAAGTTCAGCCCGAGCTCGGCCCTACCCGAATGAATTTCTACAAAACATTGATTTTTAGGTTGATTTTGTTAAAAATTTGTCTCGTACGAAGAGTTCTGACCCAAAATATTTTTCTTAACTTTTTTTTTTTCATGTTTATAATCTTCATTTTTATAGAAGTGCCGCAGACTGGGATAGTTAATTTTTTAATGAATCTCTATTGCTTGTATGTAAATGCTTCAGTTATCATTAATATTGCTAATCCATATTCCATGTATTGAAGTGTTAAAAGTCTTAAAAATGCAATACAGTAAAATCTTCTTAGACGGAGTTGCATAAAAAAAAAAAAAAAAAAAAAAAAAAAAAAAAAAAAAAAAAAAAAAAAAAAAATGCAGTATAGACAAGTTCCCTTCTTAGCAAGTGTAAATGTATTAGTATATATTCTGTTCTTACGTATTAGTATAATAATTTTGCATGGATCAACACGTTTTTGAGTTTAAAACAGGGTTCCGTCATAGGCAGGTTTCTTTTCACACGTTTTACTATATTTTAATTTAGTTATATTTTAATAAGCGTAGAAAACTACTATTCTTAAAAAAAATAATAATAAATAATAATGCTTAAGAGTAGAATAATAGCGATTTAAAAATGTATATATTTTTTGCAAAAATTTTTGGGCCAGGCCTAAATTAACTGACCTTTGAATGGACCAGGCCACGCTGAGACAATAATTTTCATACAGACTGTGTCAAAACTACGACTGAAAATTTTGGGCCGTGAAGACTAGGAATGAAACCAATCCCGGCTCTTTACAGAAAAAATAAGTTAGGCCCGGTCCGAGCCTTCAGAAAAAAGTATAGCCCCACCCGGCACGAAAAGAGTGGAGACCAGGCCCGGCCCGAGTGCCGTGAATGAAAATCGGGCCGGCCCGTGCAGATCTCTAGTTGGTACATTAATTTTTTAAAACTGTATGTAAGATTTTTCTGCGGTTTATGATTTTAAAATTTCGAGACTGAGTAATATAAAAAAAAAATTAATTCTAGACATTCTGCATCAGTTATTAAATTTCCTTCAATTTAAACGCATTTTCTACGTTTTTGATGCACGTAATTTTTGGCACTAAAAAATAAAACATGATATTTAAGCATTGAAATAAAAAATTTTTATGCCTGTTTTGAAGTTTATCGATAAGACAGCCTTAGTATATTTTTTAAAAAGTTCATATTTTCTTACATAATTTAGGACTGAATATTTTTTTAAAGAGATTAATTAATAACTACTTTTTTACATTAAAATGTTTTTCAAACAATAAAAACTTTTTATATGCAGTCATTTACTTTATTTTTATTAAAATTCATACAGATATAAATAAATGTAATGTGTTTATTTTTATATTTATTTTTTTCTATTTCCTAGGTCAATCTTTTCCTATAAAACATATCAAATCTATTTTGCTCATATTTCCAAAATACAATATCTACGGGAAAAAAAAATTAAATTAAATATGACTTACCGTATCGTTTCATTAATAAGTATTGTTTTCAACAATAATGGGCGAAAATTAGAAATCATGATTAAGTTAAGGAATATGTTTAAAAGAAATATATATACACATTCCAGTGAACTTAAAATTTAGACTCCATGATCATATTAAATAAAACAAAAGCAAATCACAGCGGATAAAAAATACACATTCTTAATATTTAAATCATACTTAAAACTCATTTAAAATATATATGTAAGTTTATAAGCATTGTTTTTAAGTAAAAAAATTAAAAATATTTTAGAACAATAGGACTTTACAAAAATAACAATAATTTACGGATAAAGTACGGTAAAAAGATAGAAATTTATATTTAAAACCAAAAATTAAAATGGCATCAAACATTGTTAAACATATAACATCCACCTATAAAAGAATGTACAGTAAGTTAGGCTTAACATAACAATGTGGTATTCTTTAGAAAAGGTCTATGTAGGGAGGCTTGACCCAGTCAACGTGAAGGGGGTTGACCAGATGTTCAAGGCTCCCTTAATTAAGTAGTTTTGGAAATCTTTTTATTATACACTGTGGCATAATGAAAGGTTAATGGTATATACATAAAATAATGTAAATTTATTCTGTAAAGCTTCAGTAAAATGGTGTGATGGAAAAGAAAATGTTTAAAACCGATTATAGAAAAATGTGAAAAATTGCTAGAAAATAGGAAAGTTGATAGGAACTTTTTCCATTTAAATATTGCTTACAATAGGTAAATAGAAACAGGGATGACAGGGATGGCCGCCCCGGGAACCCAGCTTTCGCTTTAGAGTATAAGTGCAATCCCGGGGGGAGACTCAAATCCACTGCATATGGTAAGATACATTAACAATGACAATATTTTTAAAACAGTTAATAACATACAGAAAATAAATTCAGTTTGCTGTTTTTGACTCTGATACTCACAAGAAGTGTCATCAGTACATACATTGACAGCAATTGCACTATGTTGTATACATGCATAAACAATTAAAAGACATGTTTTTTGAATTTTAGAGCTGAAAAACTTTAAGTGAAATGCATTTGCTGATACATATAATGAAAATACTAAATAAACAAAAAAAAAAAAGAAAAGAAGACAAATATTTACATTATGTACAAAACAGGGGCTCCTGTCTGAAATGGGAGCTAAAAACAATGAGTTTGCTCAGCTAGCTCAGAAAGGGGGGGGGGGGGATTGGTAAATATAAATTTGTTGTCTTCTAAAAATTTCATACAATCCGCTATACGTTGCAGGAGAACTGGGCGGTCGAGCAGGTAAGTTAGCCAGTCAGGCAGTGTCATCTGTTGTGGCTTTTTTACGTGATAGTGGGACGTTAATGTCCAATGTAAAATATAGTGTAATGATGGTGATAAGGAACCACAAATGCAAAGAGGTGAGTCTCGTTTATTTATGGTATATAAGTGTTATTGGAAGGGTCCATGATTTGTGAGAAAGAGATAAAGGTATCTGTTACTTATGAAAATGTTTTGTGAGACCTTAGGTAGGAAGTCACGCGTGTATTGACCCACCTGCACTGTAGACCAACGTTGTTGCCATCGGTGTAGCATTTGTTTTTTGAGTTCTAATTTCAATGTTGATTGTGGGAATGGAAGAAATGTTAGTGGTAAAGTTAAATCATCGACTGCCGGCCTCGCCAGCTGATCGGCCAGTTCGTTGCCCGTTATACCAGAATGTCCTTTAACCCAATTAAAGAAGAACGATTTTCCTGAGGACTGAAGGAGTAAGGTTATGTCTAGAACTAAGTGATTATTGTTATCAAATTTTGAAAGGGCCATTAGACCTGATAAACTGTCTGATGGGTAAATAGAAACAGTGGGAAAGACTAGAAAGAATAAAAGCAGCAGTCCTAACCCTTTGAGGGGTAGTGGTATGGTTATAAAACCAATTAATTTTAATTACGAAACATCACAATGGCACCAGAATTTTGCTAAAATCTTTTCATTTAATATGTATGTGAAATGCAGCCTTTTTCTTATTTCCAAATAAATTTGATCGTAAATTCCGGTGTCAGTCATTTATTTCAAAAGTTTAGTACTGAAAGTACTTTGCCCCTTAAAGGTTTAAATCATGTTAATGATACGTTAAGTGCTAATGCGGTTGCAAAAGAACATAGCATCAATCGAAAAAACTTTAGGAAGGTATGTAGTTTCACCGTATTGAATACAGTGAGATGAAGCCAAACTATGTGATAACCAGAGTTATCAGATCGAATGTCACAAAAAATAGAACAAGGAGATAAAAAAAAAAGCGGGACAGTGGCTCCTAAATCCGGACATAATAACATGAAACACTATGAAAACGGTACCTGTCTCTAACAGAATACTGCCTTAAATGTTAAAATTTCATTTTCCCTGATGTACAATTATACCTGCTCAGACAAAATCCTGTTTAAAACAATTTTTTTCTCCTCTGACTTGCGATTGCTTCTTAGCAGGTTTGTTTAAGCCTCATATTTAAAAATATATATATATATATATTTTTATAATAATTAAAGCATATAGAATAAAGTTATTTTTCTTTTTTAAAACTGATTTTATTTCTCTTCACAAATAGTGCTATGTAAAACAAAGTGGGCCAAGCGTCCCATATAGTGGGTCAACACTCCCATATGTGGGGAGCCTTGACCCATTATTTTTTCATGATTAAAATCAATCATTTTTAAAAATTCTTATATGTTTCAGTTATGTAGCAATTTTATTTTGATAACTGATTATATAACGAATAAAATGATATATAAAACTTTATTCTACGTTCAATATTTAAAAAATAAAAAATTATTTTGTAAAAAGTGGGTCAACCCTCCCTAGTCTCCCTTATATACTTTCTTTTGAAAAAAATATATGCATCTATATCTATTGGAATATTAATACTTAACAGCAACTCATTGTGCACGTGTCTGCCTTTTATGGATGTCAGACGAAACTTTATTTATTACAATTACAAAGCAAAGACAAATATGCTGCTTATTCAGAATTAGAATGGTTTTTGCGGTTCGGAATAACGTTTCGATTGTGAAAACATTTTTTTTTTCATACAGAAATACATAAATTTCAATATTTCATCCATATTTTTTATTGATTATTTATCATTCATAATCAAAGGATAAAAGAATACATAAAGTCTATAAAAATACAGCGGCAAAAAATGCGAATATTACATTTTTTGGATATTGCCAGCCAAGGTAAGTGATAGGTGATTTGTATGGAATGATAATTTGTAATTTACAGAACATTTTTCCCGCCAATATTGTATGTTCTTTGCATATTTAATATTATTTATTTACGATTTAAATTATTTTTATTACATTAATTGGAATTTTTCATATTTGTGCCTTTTTCATCCAATAAATATTTATTGTGCGAAAAGATTTGTTTGTTCATTTGTGACGATTTTCAATGAATGAATATAATTTTCAGTACTAATGAATATATTAATGTTTTTTAGACCTTTATTTTATAAACAAAATCTTTATGTAGTAAATAATCTAATTATTGCTTGAATTATTAGCATTTACATGAAAAAATACAAGAGTGACATGGTAAGATGTATATATTAAAGAAGGTTTGAAACTAGATGCAATATTCCCTGCATGTTATTAAAAATATTTATTAATTTTTTTAAAAATGGCTAATAGTTATTGTGATAATCACTTGATCTAAGGTATTAAAAAAAATTGCTCCGTATAAATTTTAAAAAATCCAATGATATTGCATAACAAAGATTTTTCTTTGCAATTTCAGTTTACTTTGTATTATTGGTATAATTGCACTTATGATTTTTCATTTTAGTGACAAGAGTATCATTTAACTCTTTTACAGAATATATATTATTGAAATATTTTTTTTATATTAATAAATTTAAATTTATATATATGAAAAATGTTATCAATCTTTTTTCGCTTCATACAGTGAATGAATATCAGAGCATGAAAAGAAAGCACGAAAGCATGAGAATGAAAGTTTTCATGAATTTCAGAATAGTTTAAAAGTTTCAGTTTTCCAATGTGAAATAAATCTCTCCTATAGTATACAACTGAACGACTATACTATTTTTATTGTCTGAGCGAAGCGAAGGCTAATACTCAGCGAAATATTACTGTCCGGACACTTTACTACTACGATGGATATTAACGCCATGTCCTACTAAAAAAAAGCCTAATAAAAACCTTTCGTCAAGCATAACTCAAAAAATATTTGTCGGATTTCGTTTCTGATTGCACCAGAAGGTACCTATGAGGGTCGCCTACTGAATGCACCTACTATGAAAAATAAGTTCCAAACCGTTTAAAAATTATATAGAAAAAACTCATTAAAAAGCACAATTTATCTGCATACGTCACAAAAATTTGGTGTGCGTCACTTTCACCGGTTGATGTTTTCGTAGACAACTGGTTTAAACACATGGAGCAAATAAAAAAAATACGCACGCAGTAATATTGAATAGATCAGTTTCAACCGCGTGATCACAAACCTTGCAGCAACCCGTGGCAACCAGTTTTGGTGGGCAAACAAATAATAATGCAGTATTCCGTACCACGGTGACCGTTTTTAGCCTGTTGTATAAAATCTGGCATGTTGTATGACATACAATTGTGGATGATTAAAACAAAAGACATGAGTGTTTATTGATCCGGGAGGTTATCTTTCTCTGGATGTCTATCTGTCTATCATACAGCATGCAATTTTCTTGTAAAGGATGATATTATTATGCAGTAAAACCTCCATAACGGACACACCCGATTAGTGGACACCTCTATTTAGCGGGCAATTTTTCGATTACCAACCCTTAAATAACTGTACATTTTTTACTCTCAGTAGCGGACACCTCCAAATAGAGGAAAAATTCTGCCCTCCCTTCAGAAGTTTTACTGGTAAAACCTCCATAGCGGACACACCCGATTAGCGGATACCTCTATTTAGCGGACATTTTTTCGATTACCAACTCTTAAATAACTGTACATGTTTTACTCTCAGTAGCGGTCACCTCTAAATAAAGGACAAATTCTGCATTCTCGGGGTGTCCGCTATTCAGAGGTTTTACTGTATATAATATTGATAATTATTTTACAGGGCCGCACAAAAGAATAAGAATATATGAAACGAATATAAACTAAATTCGGGATTGGTAGATCGCTGATGGTAATGTAATTTTAGGATGTTGTTACAGTCATTCGCAGCATGTTTTTAGAGTTTCGTTCATCTAACGAAACCCTACCTGTATCACTCCTTTGTCTGTCTGTTTGTCAGTCTGTCAAAGAGCCCGTTCTCAGAAACTATATGTGTCGGAGACTTGAAAATTTGCATACTTATAGCTGAACACCACACATCAAACGGCAAATAATAAAATTTTGAAAAAGTCTAATATTTAACCCTCTGGGCTCTAACTTGTGTATTTTAAGCAATTTTTCTAACTCAGCCCCTAATTTAATTAAGTTGGAGACATGAAATTTTGCATACTTATAGCTGACCATCTCACATCAAACGACAAATAATAAAATTTTGAAAAAGGATTAATATTTAACCCTTTGGGCTCTAACTTGTGTATTTAAAGCAATTTTTCTAACTCAGCCCCTAATTAAGTTGGAGACATGAAAGTTTGCAAACTTATAGCTGAACACTTGCGATAACACGATAAATCATGAAATTTTGAAAAAGTCATATTTAACCCTCCGGTCTCTAACTTCTGTATTTTAAGCAAATTTTTCTAACTCAGCCACTAATTAAGTTGGAGACATGACATTTTGCATACTTATAGCTGAACACCTCATCAAACGACAAATAATAAAATTTTTAAAAAGTCTAATATTTAACCCTCTGGGCTCTAACTTATGTATTTTAAACAATTTTTCTAACTCAGCCCCTAATTAAATTGGAGACATGAAATTTCGCATACTTATGTCTGAAATCCTCACATCAAACGACAAATAAAAAAATTTTGAAAAATGTCTGATATTTAACCCTCTGGGATCTAACTTATGTATTTTAAGCAATTTTTCTAACTCATCCCCTAACTAAGTTGGACACTTGAAAGTTTGCATACTTATAGCTGAACACTTGCGATAACACGATAAATCATAAAATTTTGAAAAAGTCATATTTAAACCTCCGGTCTCTAAGTTCTGTATTTTAAGCAATTTTTCTAACTCAGCCCCTAATTAATTTGGAGACATGACATTTTGCATACTTATAGCTGAACACCTCACATCAAACGACAAATAATAAAATTTTGAAAAAGTCTATTATTTAACCCTCTGGGCTCTAACTTGTGTATTTTAAGCAATTTTTCTAACTCAGCCCCTAATTAAGTTGGAGACATGAAATTTTGTATACTTATAGCTGAACACCTCACATCAAACAGCAAATAATAAAATTTTGAAAAAGTCTAATATTTAACCCTCTGGTCTCTAACTTGTGTATTTAAAGCAATTTTTCTAACTCAGCCCCTAATTATGTTGGAAACATAAAAATTTGCATACTTATAGCTGAACACCTCACATCAAACGACAAATAATAAAATTTTGAAAAAATCTAATATTTAACCTCTAATATTTTGTCTCGCGCAATTTTTAAATTTAAACTGTTTTGCAATACTATTTTTTGTTCATTTTGCATAATAAGTGTAATGTGACGTAATTTATTCTATTTCAGATTTCTAACGCATATTAATTTATTTATTTTACAATATCCTTTCTCTTTTAAAATTCACATGTAAATATAGTTTTTATGGCGTAATTTCCAATAAGTGCCTGCTTTTTATACCTATTTATTTATTTCTAATTTGAAGGATTTTTTTCTGTTTATAATAGTAACGTGTAAATACTTTTTTCTTATTTGAAGCAAACATTATTGTTTGCGCTGTTTATACAGTTGGCAACAGTTTAAATTAATACCATTTTCAAAAATATGTAAAAAATATCTGTCAAAATGCTGAATATTTGAATTTAAAATAGAAATAAAACCTCAAAAAATGAGTCAAATTAAAAAAAAATTAATGAAATCTGCAGACCGGGATCTTCCATTGAATAAAATGATCTAAAAATGATTAAATTCCCATGTATAGCTTTTGCTCTTATAATTTTTTTTAATGGAACGATTTTGTCCAACTTTAGCATTAAATATCCCTTAAAATAATTCTTCGATTTGAAAACTGTATGCATTAGTGTGTTGATCAAACATTTCGCTATAATACCACCGATTTTCATATATTTGTATGCAATAGTTTTCATAATATTAACGAAGAAAGACATCCGGTCACAAAAAATTCAAAACCGGCGGCGGCGGCGGTGACAGCGTTAGTTACTTTTTATAGAATAGAGAGATATATAAAAATGAAAACTTGTCTATCTGTCTGTTTGTAATTCTATAAAAAAATCCACAATTTGGAAGCCAAAATTGGGAAGAGATACGTACATGTGTATTAAAACATGGCCGAGACAACTAAAGTAATCCGGAATCGAAATAACTTATAGTTAATTTTTAATTAATAAAAAACCACCAATTTAACAGCAATTTCTTATCAAATTTAAACATTTTTCGTTATAGCAGTTGCCAACAATTAAAAAACACAATAAAATTATTACTACAACAATTAATTTTCTACTGCAAGATTTCCACGTGAAAAATGAAAATGAAATAAATAGTTTGCCGAATTTTTAAAAAAAGGTGAATATTACGTCATAACTTTTCTATTGCAAGATATTCACGTGAAATGTGAAAATGAAATAAATGGTTTGACGAATTTAAAGGAAAGTGAATATAACTTCATAACTTTTCTATTTCAAGGTTTCCACGTGAAAGAGGAAAATATTACGTCATATTGGAAATATAAAGGGCATGGTGGATATAGTATAACGTCATATGAGTGTGAAAAATATATTGAAGCATGATAAAAACCCGATTAGGGAAATATTGGCGTATTTTAACATTATTGCTCCAATTATAAATTGAAATAAGTTCATTTATAGCTGTATTCTTTTGCGTCTTTTTTATATAGCGTTTTCATATGATTCATTCAACAACATATCGACTGCTTTTTTTAATGTTTGTTTTGTGTTGTATGTTAAATTTTGAAATTGATTTTTCAGAACAAACATCCTTCAAATTCTAGGCAACGCCGGCACTTTAGTTTGTAACAGATAAATGGCTTTTGTATCTGTACATCTAATGCTAATATTATAAAGCGTTATAATATTATAAAGTATATAATATTATTAATGCTTGTACGTTTGTGAGGTGTTATCTCTGAAACTACATAGCCAACTTAAAAAAATGTTGGTGGCCATCTCTGCTCCGAAAAAAAGACTATTTTATGTCAGTGCAAGAACGTACAACGCTGCAGGAGCAAAAAAGTTCTAAAATTGTGATTTCTGCGATATTGATTGGGTTAGAAACTTTAAATTTGGTGCGGTAGTTACTTTTAAGATGTAAATACTCGTAATGAACGCTCTCTAAAAGATTCAATTTGGCGGATAAACGTAAAAATTTCTAGAAAGGTTCTAAACTATGATTTATTTGGAATACTGAAATTTTTGGGATACTGTTGGGGTTAGAAACTAGAACTTTGGCATGGTAGTAATTAATAAGATGTAAATGCTCGTTGTAGAACGAATTCTAAAAAATAGAAAGACTAAACAAAGCGGAAAAAGATCTAAAGATGATCTAAGTAACGAAGAACATGGAACTGTTAGGAATATAAACATGAAAATTGACATGGCTGCATTTATCATGACGTAAATTCTCGCAATAGAACAATTTCTAAAAATGTCGCTATATAAAACAATGTAGAAACAAAAAACTTTCAAAAATTTTCTATTTCTCTGTTACTGCTGAGCCCAAAATCTTGAAATTTTGCTTCGGGTTAGTTTTAAAATATACAATTGTCTCTATGAATGGTTTCTAAAAAATTTAAAATTTAAAAAGATGAAATTAACGGAAAGCGATCTCAATTACCATTAATTTGGAATTATTAGGTACAGCAACTTTAAATATTTCATAATGCTGCAAAACATGCGATTTAAATGCAACAAAACTGATAGATACCCACCTAACATTAAATAAATTGTGTAAATATTGAATAAAGACCTGTATGAAACAGTAAGTAGGTTGCCCGAAAGTACGTGTTAAAGTGTTCCTTCTCTAGGCTTTTCTCTCTCTCTCGCCAAGGCCACTAACAGAGGGAAGTGCCGTTTTAAATGTGATATGAATTTTTTATCCGATTCATTTTTCTAGACATTTTATCATAAGGTCATATTCTCAATTATCATTAGTATATTTTTTATATATTAACTTATTCTGGTGAAATTTTGTAATTGGGTTCATATTGGCGTATGTTAGCTTGCATGATTTGCTGAATAAATATGTATGGATTTGTAAATTACTTCAAATGACACTTTGACAGCTCAAAAGTTATGCAGGCGATATATTCAGATCTTGTGTCATACTTTATGTTGTAATCATTGCCGATTTCTTTTATTTAATACATGCTAAATACAGCTCAACTTGTGCAGAATATGTTTGAAAACAAAACAATACAGCGTATGTAGTGGCCAGCTTACACTCATCATTTAAATCCGATCGAGCATTTCTAAAACACAATCTAACGAAGCATTGCATGCCACTTTTGATGTATTCGGTACTTTGATACTATATTAGATTTTGAGAAGAGTATTCCTTAAATGTTATCGACAACCTCATTGCATCCGTGGAAAACAGATATTGTAATTATTAACTATTCCGGGGGAGCACACACCATATAAAGTATAGTCCATTCTTTTTAAACATCATATATTTGTCATTTAAAGTTACTCAAATTGGTGCGGAGCGTCTGATTATGCTCTTGACATCATTTTATACAGTTAAAATTCCGATATAAGTAAATTAGTGTCTCATTTTCTATTTTACTTTTCATATATTGCGTACTTTCAATTTTATATCCATGCATGGCTGTCTTGAATGGTTTGATTTCCCGTTTTTTTAAACAGTGTATACGAATTTATATATAAGATTTTGTAATTCTACAATTCGTTTATTTTCATCATTTCAATTTTTCGCAGTATATGGACAATTAAAGATAACATCTCATTTTCTTTGCTTCCACATGTTATTATTAAATCTATGTTCTCAGTAATATCGCTCAGACTAATCCCTCTGAGGGAAGTCCTAGTTTATTTATTTTTAATAATCTTTATGAAAACTTGTTTAAAAATAGAAAACTACTTATGTATTTACTGTGTTACATAACACATTTAACCCGGGAGGATTAACGCCGGGCCTGATAGACCCAGAGTGCGTATGGTTTTTAGAATTGTCACCACTATTTTTCTTTATCGCAGAATTTGTAACAATTGTCTGCGACTAAATAAGGTGACGATTATTATTTGTATTTATTGGCGCAAAGTAAAAACCATACGCAATCTGGGTATGCGCGCGTCCTCCCGGGTTAAATTTTAAAACGAAGCCATATTTAAAATATACTTTAAACAAATGATAAAATCTGTTTAATTAATCCAATATGCACTAAAAAAGTATTTAAAAAATCAAGTTGAATATCATACGGAAAAATAAAAAAAATATGAGAAAAAAATTATACGGGTATAAGCAAGACCCCTTTTCCGCCATGACAGGGGAAGATACTTTTATAATGGATTAGTACCATTTGATTGGTGAATTATAACTTCGCTGATATTTAACATTTTGTGAAAGAATGTGCTTTGAAGATTATTCTTATGATTATGTTTGCTCGGTGTAGGTATATATTTTTTCATATTATTCATTTTTTAATTTATGGTTAAATAAATTATTTTTATTACGATGGTTATAAGGAAAAAATATTTTTAGAAGTTTCTTTTCAGCTCTAAGATTTTTTTTTTTATCTGAATGTTAAAAAAGAAAAAAAAAAAAAATCATGAAAATGAATAATAAAAAGAAACTAATTAAAACAAGTTGGAAATTGCACGTCAAACGTGGCAAATGAGGTGCGTTCGTACTATAACTAGTTTTATAATTATTTTTTGCACCCCATATTGTACTGAATGTATATTTTTTTTTGCACTTCGTAAAGTGCATAGTCTGATACATCATTAAAATGCACTTCCAATATTTTTTTCGGAACACTTTTGACTGTCCCTGTAATTAAACTATACATCCGATTTTCCTAAAATTTGAAATAGCTCAACAAAATTTTGCAACAATTATATCTTTAAAATTTCAGACCATTCGGAAGGCTGTAATATCATTAAAATGCACTTGCAATAATTTTTCCCATTGGCCGTAATGTAAAGAAAAACTTTTGACTGTCCCTGTAATTAAACTATACATCCGATTTTCCTAAAATTTGAAATGGCTCGACAAAATTTTGCAACAATTATATCTTTAAAATTTCAGATCATTCGGAAGGCTCTAATATCATTAAAATCCACTTGCAATAATTTTTCCCATTAGCCGTAATTTAAAGAAAAAATTTGACTGTCCCTGTAATTAAACTATACATCCGATTTTCATAAAATTTGAAATGGCGCGACAAAATTTTGCAACAATTATATCTTTAAAATTTCAGATCATTCGGAAGGCTCTAATATCATTAAAATCCACTTGCAATAATTTTTCCCATTAGCCGTAATGTAAAGAAAAACTTTTGACTGTCCCTGTAATTAAACTATACATCCGATTTTCATAAAATTTGAAATGGTTCGACAAATTTTGCAACAATTATATCTTTAAAATTTCAGATCATTCGGAAGGCTCTAATATCATTAAAATCCACTTGCAATAATTTTTCCCATTGGCCGTAATGTAAAGAAAAACTTTTGACTGTCCCTGTAATTAAACTATACATCCGATTTTCCTAAAATTTGAAATGGCTCGACAAAATTTTGCAACAATTATATCTTTAAAATTTCAGATCATTCGGAAGGCTCTAATATCATTTAAATCCACTTGCAATAATTTTTCCCATTGGCCGTAATGTAAAGAAAAACTTTTGACTGTCCCTGTAATTAAACTATACATTCGATTTTCATAAAATTTGAAATGGCTCGACAAAATTTTGCAACAATCATATATTTGAAATTTCAGACCATTCGGTTGGGTAGTTTTTGCTCTGTTACATGCGGACAGACGGACGGACGGACGGACAGACGGACGGACAGACGGACAGACGGACGGACAGACGGACGGACTGAACAACGACTATAGGTGCTACGTATTTATATAATTACGAACGCACCTAAAAATGAAATAGGATTTTATGTTTATTTTTATGTTTGTGTTTGATAATGTAGCATCTCAACGCACGTTATCTTAGTTGCATTTAAATTTTGTCTTTATATGATTAAAAAAAAAAACGTATAAATGCACATTGTGATGTTACAAATTAAATAGAGTAACTTATCAAATACTAATTGATTGGTTAGTTTGCATTTATGGATATTTAGATTCATGTGATTTAAAGTAATTTTGCAGAATATTATTGATTAATGTCAACCGCTGGATCTAGAATTTATTTAGAGCATCATTGTTACACTGTCACAAAAAAAAAAAAAAAAAAAAAAAAAAACTTTTTTTATTTATTTAGAATGCGCATATAAATGAATATATAGCAAAACCTCTGAATAGCGGACGCTTCAGGAGCACGTCAGGAGCCACTATTTGCTGGTATCCGCTATATAGAGTAGAATTAATTGGTTCCAGGATGTTTTCTTCAGTGTTTTTCTTTTTACTTTAGATTGCTTAAAACTACTGTACATTATATACATAGACTGCTTAGCAAATTTTAATATATTAGGGCATTTTTCCAAAATTCTTTCTTTTTCTTTTTTTTTTCTTTTCTCACTTAAAAAAAGGAGTTCATAATACCAGACTGTTTTTTTTTTTTTTTTTTTTTTTTTTTTTGAGATGCTAATATTTGTATAACAAATTTAAAACATTCTTAGAAAGAAAAAAACTTTAATTTTTTAGTAATACTATTGTTATTGAATTATTTTATTTAAACGTTAAAATATTTCAAAGCACACTTCAAGGAAAGAAACTTGTACATTTTACTAAGAAAATGAACAGAATAGTACAAGATATTTACTTTATATCAATTTTAATTTGGTTTCTTTCTCAATCTAGTTAACACTATACCAATCATGTGGATAAGAAAAGGCTTTTGCGATTGCCACTGCTTGTGTGATCGCAAACACTATCGGGAGCAGAAATGAAGGATATTCAGAATGATGGATTTATGTTTAAAGATATATTTAATATGTTATTTATCGTTTAAAGAGTGTCAAATAGACATGCTGTCCATCCAGAATGTCTCAGCCGCCGATTTGCTGTTGTCAAATATTTCAATATTTCTTGGTAATGATAAATAGTATAATAATAAAAACGAAGGGAGATAATAAAAAAAAAAGTAAGAATTTCATACCCATTTTTTTTTTATGTTGGGATCTCATATACTTCAAATTTTGTGAAATCTAGGGGTTATATTTTATTTAACACAGAAATAAAAATGCTTGAACAAATTCCCTGGGAATATCTAATTTAAATGGAAATAAATTGTACAACAAAGCAGGGATGGGATTCTTTCTGAAGGAGTGAACCATTTTTTATAAATAGGAATAATTTGTTCCCATAAAGCAGAGCTGATTGCAGAATGGACAAACTGGGCTGTTTCCATCGGCCTTTAGCTTTACGTGCTCCCAAATTTGGTATGAAATTTCCATAAAACTGATATTTTAAATTTGTTTTGATCTTATACTTATTTTAATAAATATTTTGTACTTTTAAAAGATGATTAGGTTAAGAAAAGGATATATTTTCCAAATATGTATTTGATGGCATCGAATAGGCTTAATTTTTTTGTAACAGTATAGGAAGGCGGTGGGAGGGGGGCGAATGAATACTAGGTCTTTGGAGTAGAATTAATTTGAAATTATCACTGAAAGTAATAAACATTTTTGATGCCGAAGAGCATATAGTATATCACATAAATACATATTTAGGTGAATATACACATACATACACACACACACATACACACACACACACAAAAATAAAAGAAAAAATTTTAAAAATTACAGGATTTTATTTTTATTGTAACTTTGAACAAGTTCATTATTTAGAATCTGTGGGGACATGGGAACGCTATCTCTAATATGAGCAATGTGGATCTTGGATTTATGATCGCAGTCGAAGACCAGAACAAGAACTACACTTGTAAAAGTTGAATGGGCCCATGAAAAGCAGAGAATAAAAATAGATTACAGAAAGACCGCTTTCAGCCAAAAATAAATAAAATACAAATTAAATTAGTTTAATGATATAGAAATAAAAAATATTAAAAAAAAGCTTATGAATATTTACAATTAAAAAATAAATCAAAAAGAGAAAAGTGCTATGTACAAAGGCTGTATACAAATAAATATATACAAAAGACCCATGAAGTGGAGATGAGCATTATTTAACGTATTAGGATAAATAACAATGTTAATGTTTCATAGTATATTATTTAGTAACGGATAGTCGGAAAGTCCCCGTTAATTTTGAATTGCGTTAACAGCAGAGTATATATTTTTTTTTAAAAAGAGCTGAAAAAAAAATAAGTATACAAAATATTTATAGTTAAAAAATAAATCATACAGAGAAAAGTACTATGTACAAAAGCTGTATACGAATAAATAATATGCAAAAGTCCCAATAAGTTTAGGTGGGCATTATTTAACGCATTAGGATCAATAACAATGTTATTGTTTTATAGTTTGTTATTTATTTAATCCATGTGTTACAGAATTTCTTTTATATATATACGAAAACTAACTGGAGTGATTTAGGGGTTGCGTGACTTTATATATAAGAAAGCTGACACAGACAGAGCGCTGTTTTGATTGAAGTTTTTGTCCAAAGTGAGACAAGTCGACAAACAACAGTTCCCCCATAATGACAGGCTTGCCAAGATGATGGCGATTCTTTTTTGTCTAAATTTATCTGATCTTTGTCCAAAATGTCCATTTAAATGTTATTTCCTGTACACTGTTAAAAAGCTGCAACTTTTGCTGCATAGTCACTCCACCGCCTTTATAGAATATTTCTATTCTGACCAATGAAAATGCTCTATAATATTGTCAAGTAATCGTTTTCTATAAAACCTGTGTGAGCATGCAGCAAAAGCTACAGATTTTTAAACGCGTATGTCGCCGCTGTCTCGTAGTGGCACTCTATCTAGGGTTAAGGAAATACGTCGAATCCTTTCTCGCAGCCCTTTCATCAATTTTTTTACGAAGCGTTTCACACCTACAATATATACTGGTACACTGTTAAAAATCTGCAGCTTTAGCTGCATAGTCATTCCACCGCTTTTATAGAATATCTCTATCCTAACCAACGAGAAAGCTCCATATTAATAGTCAAGTAATAGTTTTCTATAAAAGCAGTGGAGTGAGTATGCAGCAAAAGCTACAGATTTTTAAACGCGTATGTCGCCGCTCTCTCGCAGTGGCACTCTATCTAGGGCTAAGGAAATACGTCGAATCCTTTCTCGCAGCCCTTTCATCAATTTTTTACGAAGCGTTTTACACCTACAATATATACTGGTACACTGTTAAAAATCTGCAACTTTAGCTGCATAGTCACCCCACCGCTTTTATAGACTATCTCTATTCTAACCAATGAGAATGCTCCATAGTATAGTCAAGTAATCGTTTTCTATAAAAGAAGTGGAGTGACTATGCAGCAAAAGCTACAGATTTTTAACAGTGTATAAAAAACATATTCATACCTAAAGCTTCAGGACGGTTTTTCTCCTATTATGCTGAATATAAGCAAAGTATTTTAAGAATCATGGGTAACTCAAAATCCATACGAGATTACATTAAATTTTCGCAAATATTTCTAAAATATATGTCGATTTTTTTTATTATTATTTGATAGTAAAATAAGATGGCTAATATCAGCTACTTGAAGATATGAAAAGCAATTGGAAAAAGGCAAATATTAACTGAGACGTGTTAGGTAGAATATGAGCGGTCGCTTGACTATATCCAACGTGTATAGCAGTTACATGTTTGTAAATTTAAGCTGCATATCGCAAGTAAGATTTAATTAAAACGTAAGTGAAACACCTGATTGACGAAAGAATACAATTCTACATAGCTCAACGAAAAAAAAAATGCGCACAGTTATGGAAAAAAAAAAAAGTCTTCTGTAATTACTAATTCTGATGTACTAATTCTGCGTATAAAAAATTATAAGAACCAATCAAGACAGAATAATATCTACTTTTTAATTCTGTGAAAAAATTGTGATTCAGAGGCCATCTACTACATATTGTAAATTGCACCAACTTTCATTGTTTAAAAATTAGTACAGTAGAGTCCCGATTATTTCGAGTTAATATGGACCAAGCTCACCCTGGATAAGCAAAAAACTCGGATAACAAAGATTTACACAAATCGTCGCCAACTAAGAAGATGAAATATAAATTTTTACTTAATTCATTAATTCTTATGGTACTAGCAACATTTCTTTGATGTACATTTATGTTACTTTTATAAGAAAAAAGGTGAATGAAATTGTTTATTTGAAAAAGCCCTTGATAGTTTTTGTTTGTTAAATGTCAATTTTTCTACAGTTTTTTTTTTTTTCTTTGCTGCATTACGCTACTGCATAGCTATTAATTTCTCAGATTTTTCCTTACCACTAAAACTTACCAATAAATTTTGCCTAATTCAATCACCGAAATCTAGCAATCGACAAAGATTAAATATGTCAAAAACTTGTATTAAATTTTAGAGGTAACAAAACCATACAAATTAGCAGCTATGTGATTCTATAAATGTTATTCTAAAAAAAATGGCCAAAATTATGGCCATTTTTTTTACCCATTCTAACCGGAGAATCAGAGTTCTAGCTTTTTACGATTGCTCTTTCCTCTTCACCTAACACTTCATTTATAATGGCTGTTTTATAATAATTGAAGCCATCAGTCCATTAGAAGAAAATAACTCGGTGAAAGCAGAAACTCTGTTAAGCGGGACTCTACTGTATATTTTATTTTAAAAAGGATCTTTAGAATATTGTTGCTGGTGTTCAGGACCTCCCCTTGAATCCGCCATTGTAGATTACGTAGTTCAGTATTACATATTTTATGAGTACATATTTTAAATTTTAAAATAAATCAGATATTAGAAAATTAGTAAAATTCTCTTTGTAAATATACTTTGCGGAAGAGGAGGGGGGGGGGACGCCAAAATCCATGTTTGCCCCGGGTGCAAAAAGGCTAGTTTTGGCCCTGATAAAAATAAACAGAGTTTTTACAAGTTGATTAGTTTAAAAAGGAACTTGATCCCTTACTTCATTGCGGTCATATTTATGAACAATTGTGGTCATGTTTATTACTCAAAGCTAACAACATTCAATGAAAATATTATTTATACATTTCAAATCAAAAGCAATTCATCCATCTAATTTTTCAATGCGTTTTTCAAATTAATTACAAATGTTTTAAAAATAAGTGCCCTCTCAAATCATGCGGTGCTATTTTCTTTCTTTTTTTATTCTGTAAAATAAATTCACGAAAATAAAAATGTTTTCCAGCTCTCATTGTCTAAAAACGCAATAATGGCAAAGTAAAATAGATAAATAAATGAATAAATAAATTTAAAAAAAAAATAAAAAAAATGGACAGAATAATTCTAGCGTCAGAATAAAAAGAAAACCCTCAAACCACCTGAGTATATAGCAATATCCCTTTTAAACATTCAAATTCAAAGAAACCGCCAACTACCAACACGGTTGGCCAAACATGTCAGCCTCACTAATTTTACCGAAATACAACGAGATTGAAATTAAAAATCCCCTTCTCATCTCATTCTCGAATTTTCCTAGGAATAATTTAACCCCTTCATAGTACTGTATGAATATAAATCATTTAATCGATTACTTGGATAATTCTCAGATAAAGGGAAATGTTATGTCCTTGGTTAAAAAGTGTGAATTAATAAAGCAAGTATGGATGTTTTTCTAAACCTTCCTTTTCATGTACTACATCATGCATTAGTTTAAATATGAAAACAAAAATAATTTCAATATCTAAAAAAATTGCAAAGTTGTAAATGTTATTACCGAGGCTTGTCCTTAAACTTCAAAATTTTTAATTGAAAGCCTTATTTTTTAGATTTGGAAAACTTTAGAACAAATGAAATGATTATGTAGGTATATTTCATGTCCCTACTTTTTATACATTTGATACTTCAGTCAAAGCAGAAAACATGTCTATAGTTTTTTTATACAGGGTGATTCGAAATGTGATACAATACCTTTTGTCCCATTCATTTTGAATCCCCTGTACTTATTCAAAGTTTGTCCCTAATATTAATTATTAATATCATGCTTCACACTAAATTTTTTCAATCACTTCTCCATTACATGCCATTTTGATATGGAAACATTTTAAATTGTCACAATCCCACATGTCCTTACAAACAATAATGTCTATTTTTATTTATTCATGTATGAACTACAATTTATGCTTTTTGTTCCAAAATTACAGTCAGTGTATTTAATATATGTCATTACCAAGCTCCTTATTGCTGAAATACGTATTCATAAATTTAACTTTGCGGAATCATTATAAAGACGGTTTGGGACTGCTTTCGGAATAAATACCCCCATAAGGTATTAATTGTTATAGTTTAGCTTTAAAATAGGCTTAACGTTAAAAATATCATTAACGTGGTCATTATCAAGTCATGTTGAATTTATAATTTCACGGATATAGTAATGACAATTTTAGACATTAAAAAAAAAAATCGTTGCTATTGCTTAGCGAAATATCCTTTTTTTTATGGCATAATTTGAGCGAAAAATCAGGAACTAAAATAATATATAATATGATCATTTTTTCAAAGCCAAAATTTCCCTTTTCCTGAGAATGACTCGTGGCTTCCTTTATTGCTTTGACTTGAGTGTTTACCAAGCGGTTTTCAGAAGTAATCGCTTTTCTCTAAACAACTGCAAAGAAAAAATATTTGAAACTATATTTGAAAAGAAAATCACCCCTAAAAGTAACCCAAATAAAAAATCATGAAACATTAATTTTAGTTATTGATTACTTCATATGGTTAGTTCCACCTACTTTTGGCAACACTATAAGTGAGGGCTTATTACTACTATTTGCAAATACAGGGTGTTTCATGAAGGACAAGCTTATTTTTTGTGTATTTATAAAAAGGATTTCAAAAGTAATCGCATGGGATTCTCCAAACAACTGCAAAGAAAAAATAGCATACTATACGTATTTGAAAAGATTTCCCCTAAAAGTACTCCCAATTAAACAATTATGAAACATTAATTTTTATTTATTGATTACTTCACACGGTTATTTTCACCTACTTTTGACAACACTATAAGTGAGGGCTTATACTAGTATTATTATTATTTATTATTATGGGCAGTTCTAAAAAACAAAGTTTACCGTACAAAACCGGCCACAGTTGATTAATTGAGAGCAGCCATTAAAAGAGAATGTGCGAAATACCTAATTAAATGATTCTCGATTTTTGAGATTTCATTGCTTTACTTATCATCAATCAGAATCCGGAACAGAACAGCCATCAATTTTAATACAAGAGTTAAAAAAATCGTTATTTATGGCAATTCTATTTCACAACAAAAAATGAAGTGTTTGTTACTTATAATCATTTAAATTAGGTATATACATTCGAACCTCGTTATCCCGATACTCTGACCAAAAAAAAGTGTTGTCATAAGCGGAGTGTTGCGGTAATCGGAGTTGGAGAAAAATATGAAGCTGTACTTTTAATTAGTTTAAGATAATTTTAAATTCACGACTGTTCTTGCAATTTTAACCAATAAAACATTATTATTAAACAAAATAAACACAAAGACAAAATTGAAAAGAATAAAAATAAGATTTATGATAATTTTTTTTTTTTTTATTGTTACATGAAATATTGATGAATTAAGGTTTGCTTATCTCTAGATGTGTATCCCACATATATTTTATCAATATTAAACAATGAATTGCAACCAATATTCGTCGTTTCGAAAATGGATGTTAGATAATTTCTGTTTGTTTCAATGCAATGCAATGCTTCGATTTTAGTCGGATGAAAAATACCATGTAACCACAAGAAAACGCCTCCTGACCAGAACAAAAAGACCGCGAGTAGACTGGTATGTCTATCTGCAGCTTAAGTGGGTAATTCATAGTGTGTGGATTTATTTATTCAGACAAAGGATTGAAGTAAAATTTCTCATTTATCTCAATGAGTATTTAATTAGACACTTTTGTGAAAAGTTTGGCTAAGACATTTCTTACAGCTTAATTTCCGTACTTATAAGATGGATTATGAAAAATGAACAATTTTTCCTAAACCGTCGGGATATGCGGAGTGGAAAATTACTCAACGACGTAAAATCCGGAGTTTATTAACATTAAAATCATATACAGAAAATCGGGACTTTGAAAAACTGACGTGATAAGCGGAGTGTCGTGAAAACCGTATATCGGGATAACGAGGTCCGACTGTATATATATTTTTTTAAAGTCATCCTATATGTATAACTTCCCCCTTCCAATCATACATCTTCAGTAAGTTCTTCAAAGCAAGACCACTACGGACAAGAAATTTCAAGATCAAGATTTAATTTGCATTTGCATTTACTAAATCTCCTCTTTATCTAACTCTTTATCTAACTTTTTTCTTAAAAACGGACATTTGTAGTTTTTTCTCTTTTTATTTCCCTACTTCAAAATTTCCTGAGCTTATTTTCTCAATCTGTAATATTTTTATTGTAATCGGATAATTGCAAAATTCAGTCGCCATTTAATATTTCAAAAATCATAAATCTGTTTGTATTGGCGATAGATGAAATGTTAATTACAAGGGACAGGAACGACGTCTGTAAGTGAAATCTGTTTACATCATAGTCTTCAGAAACCTTCAATGTAAAAGAATTGCAGGAACGTTGCATGACGCAGGCAGGACATGTCCGAGAGCAGGATTTTCAAAAGAAAAGGTTGTGAAGTATTTTTTTAATTTAGATGTTTATAAAAGTTACTATTTATAATTACACATTAATTTAAGCTAATTATGCATTAACTTAACCATTAATAGTTTTCCCCGTACACCGTATGGACAAGAAAAGTAGAAAGTTTGCTTGATTATCAAGACAGACAATTTTCGTCCAGAAAACCAGAATCGCAATACCCTAAATCTGTCAAAAATATAGCGTATCTCACTCCAGACCAAACTTGGGTTTTTGTTTCTTACTTTACCACAAATGAAGATATTGTAACGGTATTTTCAACAGACTTACTTTGATTTCTGTGAAATATGATAACATAACGAGAAGTGCTGTAAATTGTTGCTATTCATATCTAAACAAAATTAAACTAGACATTCTATTATTCAGACAATATATATAATATTTCACTGGCCAAATTTCAGACGTTTCCAGTGATGTCATCGCACATCATACAAGCGAAGTTAATATGATGAAAATCTTGTCAAAATATCTTTATTATTGAATTTTTAAAATTGTGAAAGAAAAATTGATTTCAACTTTTAGTCACATACCCTGTATTTTTTATTAAATGTATTGTGTTTTTTGATGGAATAAGTGAATTGAGATGCTGGTTTCCTATACTAAAAATGTTTGTCTGTACCACATTTTCTCCTCTGAAAGATTTTTCGAAGATCTTAGGAACAACCTTCATATTTATAACCTCTGAAAATGGTCGCCCACTCTATACACTGCTGTTTGGTGCATTTAAAAACTTCCTTGCAAAATCAAAAAAAGTAGAAAGTTTTTCATCCAAAGTTGCCACCATTTAAATAGATGTTATTATCTATTAATTTATTAGTTTAGTCTCTTCTTAACAAATGAATACTATATAGCTATTAAATTTTCCTTCAAAATTTCTTTTCGATTTTAAAATATTTGTTTTAGAATATAAGAAAATTTTATTCGTTTATTTTAATTTACAGAAGAAGCCATTTTAAGAGTACTCTTTTCTTAAATAATAACTCGAACAGTAGATTTTTAGGTAGCTTTCATTACAAAAAACTACCTATTGCAGCCGTTCGGAGGGAAACGATTCCGAAAAATTTTGGTATATTTTCACCGATCATGACCCCTAGACCCCGAAACCACCCTCCGTTCAAAATTGATATATATATATATATATATATATCAATTTTGAACGATATATAACGATATAATTGATGTATATATATATATATATATATATATATATATATATATTGCTATAAATTAAATATATAATGGGTTGTAGTGTTTTTTTTCCATTTCATGCCATTTGATAATGTTCTGTTTTCATCTTGAGACTATTCTTTTGGATCTATTGGTTGTTCGAGTACAGGAGAAAAAAAAATTTAAGTTTTAAGCTTTTTTCTCACAGAAAACAACCGATTTGCTTATATCATTGAATTCAGTACTCTTGAAAACGTAATTCAATATATAAGTTTTTCATTTTTTTCGGAATCCATATTCTTCTTTTAGGTAGCTTTCATTACAAAAAGCTACCTATTGCAGCCGTTCGGAGGAAAGCGATTTCAAAAAATTTTGGTATATTTTCATCGATCATGACCCCCAGACCCTGAAACCACCCTCCGTTCAAAAGTTGATATATATATATATATATCTGACCTTTGTCATACTGTAATTCTCGAATTTATGGACCGATTTGGATGTAATTCGGCGTGTACATAGTACATACCAATGTCTCGACCGAGTTCGTTGGCCACCTTCATCCGCCATTTTGTTTTAAAATGGCGGCCATTTGAAATTTTTTTAAAAATTTTAAACTTTGAAATGTGGTACCAAAAAATTGAAAATGGAAAAATATTTTTTTCTTATGTATTTGACCTTTATACAAAGATTCCAGAGCAGTTTTTGTTTTGTCTATATCTTAAAAAATGGCTGAGTTATAGCATTTTGAATTTCTAGCGTGGCTGACATTTTGAAACGTCCTGAATTTTGTCACGCGATAAAAGGCGTATTTATGAACCGATTTGGATGTAACTTCGTTTGTACATAGTACATACCAATGTCTCGACCGAGTTCGTTGGCCAGCTTCATCCGCCATCTTGTTTAAAAATGGCAGCCATTTAAATTTTTAAGAAAAATTTAAATTTGAAAAGGTGTACCAAAAAATTGAAAATTGAAACAATATTTTTTCTTATGTATTTGACCTTTATACAAAGATTCTGGAGCAGTTTTTGTTTTGTCTATATCTTAAAAAATGGCTGAGTTATAGCATTTTGAATTTCTAGCGTGGCCGACATTTTAAAACGTCCTGATATTTGTCACGTGATAACAGGCGTATTTATGAACCGATTTAGATGTACTTTGGTGTGTACATAGTACATACAAATATCTCGACCGAGTTCGTTGGCCAGCTTCATCCGCCATCTTGTTTCAAAATGGCGGCCATTTAAAAAAATTAAAAAATAAAAAAATTTAAATGAGATACCAAAAAATTGGAAAATGAAAAAGATTTTTTTTGTATGTGTTTGACCTTAATACAAAGATTCCGGAACAGTTTTTCTTTCGTCTATATCTAAAAAAAATGGCTGAGTAATAGCATTTTGAATTTCTCTTGTGGCTGACATTTTAAAACGACCTGATTTTTGTCACGCGATAACAGGCGTATTTATGAACCTATTTGGATGTAACTTGGTCTGTACATTGTACATACCAATGTCTCGACCGAGTTCGTTGGCCAGCTTCATTCGCCATCTTGTTTTAAAAGGGTTGCCATTTAAAAAAATTAAATTTAAAATTCAAAATGAGGTATTAAAAAATTGGAAAATGAAAAAGATTTTTTTATGTGTTTGGCCTTGATACAAAGATTCCGGAGCAGTTTTTGTTTCTGAAAATTTGTTCTTTTGTTGATATCTCAAAAAATGGTTGATTTATAGCACTTTGAATTTCTAGCATGGCTAACATTTTGAAACGATCTTGTATTTGTCACGCGATAACACACGTATTCGCCTATTTCGATGTAAGAAGGCATGTGGATAGTATACATCAACACCTCGACCAAGTTCGCTGGCCAGATTCATCAGCCATCTTGTTTCAAAATGGCGGCCATTAAATTAATAAATATATATATATTTAAAGTGAGGTGCAAAAAAATTAGAAATTGAAAAAGGTTTCTTTCTTAAGTATTTGATCTTGATATAAGGATTCAGGAGCATTTTTTGTTTGTCTTTACCTTAAAAAATGGCTCAGATATAGCAGTTTCAATTTCTATTGTGGGTGACATTTTGAAAAATCTGATTTTTTGCATGCGACAGCACTCCTATATATTAACCGATTCCGATGTGAGTGAGCATGTGCACAGCAATTACTAAGGTCTCAACCAAGTTCACTGCTTAGTCTCATCCACCATGTTGTCTTAAAATGACAGGCACTTTAAGAAATTGCCGAATTTGGCAGCGAAATATAAGTTACTTTAAAGAAAAGCAGCTTGGATAAAGCTGACTAATTTCGCGAAATTCTCATTCATTATATTGATAAAAATTAGTATTGAATCTCCTATATTCGGTTTCCACTAAATTGAGCTTCGTGTGTTTGCATGATATAAGTTGGCTTTTTTTAAATAAGGATTATGAAAGCTACCTCTTCCTCCCGGCACTGGCCGGAAGGACTTTTTTATTCTTCCTTATTAACTCTTGTAATTAAGTATAAGGTACTTTATTTTATACATACAGTTCTATATTATAGGTTTGTGGCATCCATTTTTATTGTCAATCATTCACAATAATGCGGTTTATGATGATGGTCGGTAATGTTTAATTAATGGTTATATATATATATATATATCTGATCTTTGTCATACTATAACTCTCGTATTTATGAACCGATTTGGATAAAATTTCGTGTGTACATAGTACATACCAATGTCTCGACCGAGTTCGTTGGCCAGCTTCATCCGCCACCTTGTTTCAAAATGGCGGCCATTTAAAAAAAATTTTTAAATTTAAAATTTAAAATTAGGCACAAAAAAGTTAGACATTGAAAAAGATATTTTTCTTATGTGTTTGGTCTTGATACAAAGATTCTGGAGCATTTTTAGTTTTGTCGATATCTTAAAAAATGGCTGGGTTAAACAGATATACTAACAGGTACACACTGAAAAAATTTCGCCTATCCCCATTTGGCATCCATTGACATTTTGGCAAAGATAAAAAAGGATAAGCAAAGAAGTAAATCATGGTAAGCATCATTGATATAATTAATGAGTCGTTTTTAATGAAGAAACAAATACGAAATTGATGGGAATGATTTTTCATCATCATTTGTTTTCGTACGCCCTCACTCATCATCTATCAACAAATACAATGTAAGCACAATAAGTATAAGTTATATGAAAGAAAGAATAAAAAATAGACCTTATCGAATGTAAAATAAAATAAAATTTGAATGATTTTCAGTGGCTTTTAGCTGTAGTAAACCTATCACTATGTAACAATTACTAAAATATTTTTAAAAATATATGTGAAACAATAATCTCAGACAATAATGAACATCATTAAGTGGGATGAATTAATAAAGAAAAAAATCATAAATTAAATTAAAAATTCTTTTTTCATGAAGCAAGATTTATACAAAAAATAGGAAAAATATTTTTTAATTGGAAAAAAAAAATAAATTTGAATTATATTACCGTTTCAATTTTGATTAAATAAACTTATCGAATATCTTTTTTCACTTAATGGCTATCAAATTGGTTTTCAAAACACTTTAAGTTCAGTCAGTCAGTGATTTTTCAGTCCTGTTGAAACACATCTGAAAACAGTCAGTAATTTCTATAAATTTCAGTGTTGCCCATAATTTAAAAAAAGATATAAATAATTATCTTTTTATACATAATTTCTTAGCATAAGTCTAATTCTTCTGTACAATCATAGATAAAAAAAAAATTGTTTTGTTTTGAAAATATAAACTGAAAATATAAGTTCTAATTCAGTAAGTAGTCTGCTCAGAAACTGATATCACCAGTTTCATTCTTCGCCGAATTGCAGAACGTAAAAGAAAGATAATTAGAGGTGCCTGATATCTACCCCTTGTATATCTGCCCCCATACGTCATTTTGACGTCACAGTAGAAGGGGACACATATCCAGTGCTACACCATTTCACTTTATTCGAAAATTGTATATCCGACCCCTGTATATATGCCCCCATATCAGAAGGGGGCACATATCCAATACAGAGCATTTTATTTTTCTCAAGAGCTGTATATCCACCCCCTGTATATATGCCCCCATACGTCATTTTGACGTCACAGCTGAAGGGGACACATATCCAGTCCTACAGAATTTTCCTTTCGTCGAAGGGTGTATATCCGACCCCTGTATATATGCCCCCATACGTCATTTTCACGTCATAGCAAAGGGGACACATATCAAGGGGGCAGATATCCAATGCTAGGACTTTTACTTTTGGCGAGAGAGTTGGACAACCGACCCCTGTATATATGCCCCCATACGTCATTTTAACGTCACAGCAGAAAGGGACACATATCAAGGGGGCAGATATCCAATGCTAGGACTTTTACTTTTGGCGAGCGGGTTGTATATCCGACCCCTGTATATATGCCCCCATACGTCATTTTGATGTCACAGTCGAGGGGACACATATACATTGCTAGAACATTTTTACGCTCATCGAGAGTTGGATATTTTGCATATATGTCCCCTTCTACGAATAGATTTTATTGTTGCCGCGAAGGCCTTATTTATCTAGAAATCTGTAAAAGACATTTAAAATGTAACTCAAGAATAATGTAATTATATACGAGGACGGGAGTTTCATAACTCACCTTATCCAAACTTTAAAATATCGAGTGTTTTTTATCAATCTATTCTATAGGTGAACCTGCATAAAAAAAAACTCTGAAAAAAACCCTAGTTTTAACGTGTATGTCTGTCATTGTAAAATATTGGTTTACAATGAAAACCAACGGGTTTTATGCGATTTCCCAAAATTAGATTATCTGGACAGGGCGAGGTTTGAAACTCACGTCTTCATATATACATAAAAAAATATATATTGAAAATTTATAAAGTAAAAAAAAAAATTAATCATTTTGCTTCCATTTTAAAATGTTATAGACAGTTATGGTTCGAATAAATGTTATAGTCAGAAACTAGGATATAGTTACTAACATTGTTTCTTACTACGATATAGTAAGAAACTATGTTAGAAACTATATATAGTTAGAAAGAAATATTATTGCTGGTTTTCCATCTGAGGTTCATTCCTGCAGATAGCACATGTGACCAAAATGATAAAGATAAATCATGCCGGTTGTATAGATTATTAAACACTTCCCAACTACTTTTATAATTTACATTTATCCAACTTCAGTTTTTCGAAATACTCTGTACTTTCATGCAATGCTTAACATTACATAAATTTCGTTGAATTTGTCCGAGAAAAACACCATCAAAATGCACTTCAAATAAATTTCTGCTATAGACTCTAATATATCCCAATTCTTTTGTTTGCCCCTTATAACAACTATAATTGTTAGATACACCCTCTTTTCTCTGAGAAACATTCTGCAGTATAGTTGAACACTGCTCTCGCATAAAAGGAAGGTACTTTCTGACACATTTCTGAATTCATTTATGTTCAGAAAACCATGAAATTACCCTGTGTTCTTACTCAGAAACTGTGTAACCTGAAGACTTTTCCGTTTTTTGTTAAAAGCAAAAGACCTTTCTTAAAAATTCTCTCAATGCCGGCTTTTAAACCAAATTACCGACGCGGAAGCGCGAGAAAGGGTAAAAACTTTTCATCACTAGACAAAAATCGCTTATAGCTCGATAAGTAATTTATTTGTCAAAAAATAGTAAACTCATTTCGATTCCAAATTGCTTCAATAGCTAGTCTTTCCAGTTTTGCCTCTGCGTTTATAAATGAGCCAGATAATGTGTCAGAAAGTTTCTCGTTTTTGAGAAAGCCATTTTGATAAGCAGTTATAGCTTTTTTACGTTCTCTTTTCTACCCTTTTGTTTCTTTGTGAAACATGCCATTTAAAATTAAATTTACGCGGATTTTTTTTTTTTTTTTTTTTTTTTTTTAATTTAATCACTTAAGGCGACAAGGAACATACAACTCATTTTTTTATTTTACTTTTTTTTTTCACTTTAAATACTAATCAAGGGCACACTATATGCATTATGGTATATATTTATCACACAAGAAATACTAAATACTTTTTTTTTTTTTTTTGAGAAAAATAAGGAATTTTCCGGGATGTTTTAAGTGTTAGAAGAACATTTCAAAACACAATATGAGCATTCCAGATCAATTCAAAACCCCCAATATTTTTATTCAAGTTTGCTTTATATATACAAATAAAACGCTGCCTCGAATTTTATATATTTGAATATAAAAGTAAGAAAAAAAACTTTCTAAATTTTATGAAATTCTCAGAATTTTCGCTCATATTGCTGCAATTAACTACCTTTAACTTTTGATCTGTATTTAGTTTTAAAAATTCAAGCATAATAGCAAACAGCTATAGAACATTTCAAAGCATTCAGAGGAAAAATTTTGTGCACATTCAAGAAAAAATGGATAGCGACGAAATTTTCTGAAAAAAAGACTAATTTTAAGATTTAGTACAAGCGCAAACATTAAAATATAAAAGTTTATTTCTACGCTGACGATGAAATGAACACTTCCGATGATCGTCTGAATTTGGTCGAAAACATTTTGGAATTATAATTTGATTTTTAAGGTATTTTAAATAATTTTATATTATATACATACACATAAAAACAATTTTATTACTTTTTATTTATATAACTAAAAATATTTAACTGCCGTACTTTAAATTTTAATACGTCACTTTCTCAAGTTTTCAAGATTTATTTTCAGGATATTGAACCATAAACTGGGGATGTTGTACGATAGGGCGTCGTTACATGCTTGATTGTTTTTACGCAGGATTTCTAAAGATTCTCTTATAGTGCATGCGTAATAACTGGATGTTGGGAATATGATTTTTGCATGATCAAAATCTATTGCGATATTCTGATTGAAACTTAAACGATTGACGGAATGACACAAAAGAAAAATCAAAGAAAGAATAAAAGAACATAAATCAGAGATAAAATTTTGCCGTCAACCCATAACTCACTCTTGTTTAAGTTTCTATCAGAATATCACAATAGATTTTGATCATGCAAAAATCATTTTCCCAACATCCAATTATTACGCATCCACTATAAGAGAATCCATAGAAAACCTGTGTAAAAACAATCAAGTATATAACGACGCCCTATCGTACAATATCCCCAGTTTATGCTTCAATATCCTGAAAATAAATACTGAAAACTGGAGCAAAGTTACGTATTAAAATTTAAAGTACGGCAGTTAAATATTTTCTTCTACCCATGAAAAGTGACGTATGAGAACAGAGTGATGCCATAAAATAAATGGAACTGTAATTAATAATAATATATATTTCCTTTGCTGCTGCTACTTCTACTTTCAACTCTGGTAATTATTGGTTCTCTCATCTTCAAAACAAAGTGACGTATTTGTATAAATAAACAACATTTAGTTATTAAGCTATTCTCTGATGATGAGCTTGGAAAGCTTGAAAGTACTAAGAAGTTTTAAATAAAATGTATATTTTAAACTTGTAAAAACTTTTTCATCACTTTAGTCGCCTTTTAAGTAAGACTGTGGGCTTTTTTAAGTTCACATTATATATTTTATCCATCATCAATTTATAACATTTATAACTAGAAATTAAAAATAGTTTTTCTTTACTTTCTTTTATAAGCATAAAATGTTCATCTTGAAAATTTCGCCTATTCTTTTAATGTATTTCATGTTTTTCCCAAAAATTTCCGTATTAATTTGACATCGAATTTGATTATCAAAAAATGTACAGATTTTTTACACTTGGTAGAAAGCGCAAACAAACGAATTTTTTTCAAAAAGACATATTTTTTTGTCACTTTTTTAAGATAAGGCAACTAGAAAGAAAAAAATAAACATTATTTAATTTCTTATTTTAGAATTTAAAATTTTATTTCTCAACGCATAATCGTAAATTAATTAAAATTAAATTACTATTTCATAATAATGTATCTTTTTATACATAAAACTTTTCATCCTTTTTATTTCTAATTTTTTTTTTAAATTTTAATTCGGTAATAAAAACTGTTTTCGGAAACAAAAAGTGGAGAAATTATATTTCTAAATTGGATGACGCATGTTTTCATTTCCATAAGTGTTTGTCCATCAAATTAAGGTGTTTGTGGTTTAGATGTAAGTAAATTATGTTATTTCGATATTAGAATAGGTGTCGATTTCAGAGATATTTAAGGAGTAAGTGGCTTCTTAAAGCGACAGTGGACGTTCAAAATCGCAAAAAACATTAAAAAAATCATTTTTTGTTTTTTCGAAAAAATGTTCCGGCAATCTTCTACTTTCAAATAAAAAAAAATTATTCAAATCTGATAATTTTTTTGCAGAGATACAGCTGTTTTTCTAACATAAACAATCGTTAATCTGCACTTAAAATAAAACTTTAAATCCAGTTTTCTCAAAATGAGAATTTTCGCCGACTGAGTAAGTTCAAAATGCTCCATTCGTCTTAATTTTATACTAATTTTTATAATACTTGTTAATATTGCTGTTGATATACTTTATTACAAAACTTGCTATTAATATGTGTAAAAAAAAAAAAAAAAGTAATATTTTATCATTGAATTTTATCCGAAATGAACAATATTATATGTTTATAATTATTTTCTGCCAAATTACTTAGTATAATTTTAAAATGTATACCAATTTTTGATGTAATATCATAAAGCTATCACAAAAAAAAAAAAAAAAAAAAAAAAAAAAAAAAAAAAAAAAAAAAAATTACAAGTTTCTGAAACAAAATTTAATGCGCATGGAGCATTTTTTATTTGTATCACTAATTAGCATATTATTAATTAATTGCTCATTTGTATATTAATATTTTTTAATGAAATTAAGAAATTTTCTTAATTATTGCACAAATTATATGTGTATTAAATTTCAAAACGATTGAGCAAAAACTGTAGAAAATGTTTTTGAACGTCCACTGTCGCCTTAATCTGAAAATTCCAATTGCTAAACTGCGAAAGAAACGGATAAAAGTAATAACGTTTATGTGTGAAAAAAATTCAGGAATATAAAGTGAAAAATAATTTATTTAATATATACACATGTACAACAAAATACATACAAATTACATCAAAATTGTGTACTGTAATCACATAATTATTTTAACGTGGATATTAATTAAGTGTAACATTAATATTGAACTATGTAGGGTCAGAAGATTAATCTGAGCAGGATACATGTTACAAAAAATATGTATAAAGTAAGCAATCATGGTAGTGGGGAATATTAGAAAAGCAGTATTTCTTTTTTTCAATTTGTCACACAAGAGTACATATAAAAAATTGTGAATGTGTGATATTTTGATAAATTTTGCATTATAAGAAACAAAATACAGTTTAAACCTTTTTTTTTCAAGAACACACAAGAAAAATTATTTAAAAAAAATCTTATCACCGTCTAATTATAGAGGTGATTCTATTCCCAATTTTTCGAAAATTTAAGGCTTTCGGTTCTCAAAACTCTGACATTAAAAATGTAAAGCAACAATATCGCCAATTTCGACAAATGGTCGACAAAAACTCAATTTCGTCAATCGTTCGCAGAAAAAAATCGTCAATTTGGTCAAAGGATCGGTGAAAAATATGAATGTAGCAAAAATATTGCAAGTAAATGCAAATTTCGTCAAGGAATCGCCGGAAAAATGCAAATTTCATCAATTTCCCCCAGGGATCAGGGGAAGGAACGCGGATTTTGTCAAAAAATCCCGAAAGAAGAAACTAATTTCATCAAAGAATCGCGAAAAAAAAAAACTAATTTCGTTAAAGGATCGCAAAAATCTCTCAAATTTCGTCAAAGGATCGCGAAAAAAACGCGAATTACATCAAAATATCGCAAAAAACCTGAATTTCTTCACAAGAAGAAAAAAAAGCGAATTTCGACAAAGTATCGCGAAAAAAACTCGAATTTTGTGAAAGGGTCGCAGAAATATACGAATTTCATGAAAAGGTCATGAAAAAATGCATAATTAGCGCATGTAGGGGATTTTCCCTCTTTGCTGTAATCTTTTTAGAAAATCTGCTGCGGATATCAGATTTTTGCTTTTCTAATTGCATATATATGCAATTTAATTGTTGGTATATTCTTAGAAAATAAATAGCATCATTTATAACGAAATAAAAACTTTATCTGCTTACCAAAATGTAGATTTATAAAATTGTGTGCTCATAAAAAATATATTTTTATATGTCTTGTTATATACTTTAAAATTTCAATTCAAAACAGAGAGTAAGGAACTCAAGAACTAATAGAAAATGGTAAACTGATAACTAGAACTTCAACTATTAATTATGAAGGTTTGATTTTAAAAAACATACATATAGAAGTTTATCGAGGATCTTATACACTTATAATCAGAGTAAAAATATTTTTATTATTTATTTCAATATGTGCGTGTGAATTGTTCAAACAATAAAAATGTATTCTCAATAAAATTAATATTTCGTATTTCATTTTTAAAAAATTATATCCATAAAGAGTACACACAAAAATATTGGATTCATAAATGTTTTAAGGAAATTGAGTGAAATTCAATGCGCGCAATATAGACAGTTTCTTTAAACTTATTCAAATTTCAAATTACACTGAAAAATTCCTAAATTTAAAAGAACATGCAAATAAAGAAAATGGATTTTTTTTCCATTTCTTGTTTTTAAAATTTTTTACAATTATTTTTTTTTATTTAATTTAATACAAATTAAAAATAATTGGATACATAGATGAAAGTATTTGTTACACTAATCAGCGTTCTATTCAACTACCTCAAATCAGTATCATATTCATAGTGAGAACTTTCTCACACACTCAAGAAGTCAAATTTAATCTTAGATACACGAACTTGGCAAGCACTCTTATTCAAAAAATGAGAAATTGAGTAGAGATTTCTATATTTCGATAAATGCAAAGAATATTTTTGTTTTAAATACGAAAAGATGATATTTTGAAAATAAATTTCAGAAGCTCTTACAGAGAAAAGTAAAATGAAAAATAAATCACATAAGATGCAATGAGAAATGTTAATGTCACCACGTTACCGTGAGAAATTAATCTCATAAGATGCAATTCATTTATCGAAAACTGAAAACGTTATTTGATTCCAAATTTTTTACAGCTGATGTCTGCTATTTATTTTTCTTTCTTTCTTTCTTTCTTTTTTTATTTATTTATTTAAAAATTAGTTCACGAATGTTTCTCGTTTTCGAGTGGGAAATTTTCCTCCTTTTTTAAAACAAGCTTAAGCATATAACCTACTTTTGAACACTTTTGTACAGTGCTGGCCTCCATTTTAAAAAGTGCAAGAATTTTTTTTTATTATTATTAAAGATAAACAAAGGTATTTAGATCACGTTACAGGTGCGGACCCTATAAGAGCAGGCGTCAAATACATTGCATCTGCCACATTTCTCATAGTGGCTGCCCCTCTTTTTGTATCACAGAATATGTAAAAATATCCGCATAAAATTATGCGTTTAAAGAAAAAGTGCGAAATACCTTTTAAAAAACTTTTTTCAGTTAGCATTTAAAATTATTAAAGCTTTTAGAAATTCTAGACTTCAGAGACCCTCTATGAAAAAATGAATTAGCACATTAACTTTCTAATTTTTATGCCTATGGTAAATTTATCATAAAATCATCATTGTATCATCTCTGGAAACACGTAATCTGGTGCAAATAAATATTATACACATATTAAAAATAAAAATTAAATAAAATATACATTTCTGTCAATTTTCTAAGACCATTTTTTTTTTATGTTGTTGTTATAAATAATAATAAAAAAATATTTATAAAAGAATGGAAATTTTCAGTCGAAAAAAAAAATAAAATAATAATTTTCAAAATTCATAGATGCAATTATTTAAGAAAATGACTTAACATTAGTGACAATATAGTAAATTACTGAAAAGCAAATATAATGAATAACAAAGATAGAGCACAATAATAGAGTATAACAGAATGTTTGTTTGTAAGGTCTACATTTGAGTCCTGAGCAAGTAGGATTGTACCAGAACAGAACCAAAACTTCTGCTTCAAGTCAACTTGAAATCTGACACACTTCAACCCGAATCGAATCGATCGCGAACCAGGAATGAAAGAAGAATTAATTCATATTTTAATAGAATTATGGAAAAGTAGTCAATAGTTATGTCATCAATTGTATCTTTTTATGTATTAAAATGAACACATATAATTAATTTTCAAACATATAGTTTTTAATTGAAAATATTTTTGAAAAACTGGTTCAGTCTGAACAAAACTCGAAAAAATCAAAACTCAATATGATCATGAATCATTGAAAGTTAACCTGATCCACAACGAAAAGAAAAAGCATCAAATAGAAACACAAGTATGGTCGGATTAAAATCTGGTTACCCGAAAATAAGATATGTGCGTTTAAATTATATTTAAAATTACCTCCCTCTTTCGTAAATTTTCGGACTCATTTTGAAGCATACATGAATGCCATTCGCAGTACTCTTAAGAATTGAATAACGATTTTCATTTTTCATAAATAGGATACGTTTGGAATTGCAGTTAATCACACCTTGATGATGACTTTTCCAAGACGATCACTTCACGAAAGTTGGCTTTAACTGTCAAATTTGGTAGCATTTTCTGAATACTTTTTAATCATAAATTGTTGTTGATAAGGACATTTTTTGTGTGTTTGCGATTTATAACATGCAGTTATACTTCTAAGGTTTTTAAAATAAAATAAAGCTGATTTTTAGCAAAAAGTTACATAAACATTAAAAAAAAAATTCTGTAAAATTTTGAAATGTTATTAAAAAAAAAAAAAAACTTGATAGCGCAAGCTGCAACAAGCTGCATAACAAGCCTGTAACGTACCAACCATTAAAATAAATTAAAAGAAATGGAAAAACAGCAAGAGTAAACATATTATTAGTGTTTTTGCCTAAAGAAAAAAAATATGCAATTTGAATTTCCATATATCATGTTTTATATAATAAAACATGATATGTGTTATTATGTAAAATAATTATATACATTTTATTATTTATACACATCCATATACATTTATGTAAAATATAATAAAACGTGCGTAAATGAAATATATGTAAACGGATACCTGGTGGTAATGGAACTTTTATGATTTCTGGTAAATGATGCACTTTCACACATATAAATCTGTCTAATACAGAATACGTTTCGATTTTTTATTTCCGTCTTAGCAGGTTTCATTAGATTCTTCTAAACTACTTGAAGTAAATTTCACATATACTACTGGAATTAAACTTTATATTTTCTTTAAATTGCGAGCGGGTTGCAGACCCGTCAGTGTCCCCCCCCCCTTCCCTTGCTTAATACCTGCACTTTCTTTTCCGATGGTTCTGTGGTCATCAAGCAAAGAAAGGAGAATCTCAACAAAAGAAAGAAGTGGAGACACGTCAACGACGGCCTGTGAAGTTCTATGTCATCTAGAATTCCACAGAAGTCAACAAACATGAAAGAGAGCGCCTGACCATATCAAACTTTACGACGAAAACAAACGCAGTCTATTCGATGCCTTACTTAAAAGTCGGATTCATGCATTTGTAACTTTCCGTAACTAAGCAACAAAGTAAAGTAAATCTGGGCCGTTTTCAAAACTACTGAAGTAAAGCTGGCCCGTTATTATCACAGCAAAGTATCAGATAAGGCGGATAAATTTCAAAAATTAAAAGAGCTCAAGATTAACTATATTTGTTAAGAGAAAAGCAAGGAAAAGAAAAACGGAAATTTCATAAAAGGTTGGTTGGTTGGTTGATTTTGTGACGGCCGATTATCTACACTAGGGATGTAGGCCCGAGGGGGAGTGCCCTTCGTGGTGGTCTTTCTAAGGGAACCTAACCCGTATTAACGCATGGAAATCCATGGTTCGAAGAAAACCACGAAAACTCCGAACGATTAGGCCGACGGGCGCGATTGGGATCGAACCCAGCACTTTCCGTCTACCAGTTTCGAGAGCAGAACCTCCCAGCCACTGGTGGGGCGAAATTTTATAAAAAGGGGCAATGTAGGTGGAATAAAAAAAAAAAAAAATAGAGAAATTTTGTATCAAGCATAGATTTTGGTATCTAGCAGTAGAAAATTAAAAGATTTTTTTTCATAGTTATTTCAAAATAAGCACCACCAAAGAAAAAATGAAATTTAAAGTTATTTAAAAAGAGTAAGAAAAGAGTAGAAAAGAATAGAAAAACGAAGATTTCTGAAAAAGGTTTAATAATAATAATAATAATAATAATAATAATAATAACAGAAGAGAGAGGGAAATCATGTACCAAGCATCATTGTAAAAAAAAAATAAAAATAAAAATAAAAATAAAAATAAAAATATATATATATATATATATATATATAACGTTACTCCATAAAATTAGTGGCAACATGCTACCTCCAATTTTATGGAGTAATTTAACTTATATAATAGCGTAATTTGACCTGATATAATTCGCGTAATATTACACATCAGTGAAGAGGTTCTATGGGGGTTCCCCCCCAACATATGTGAGCTTCGGAAATTTGAGCTTAGAGTTGGGAAATTATAGATTTTTAAAATTATAGATTGGAAATTATTATTACTTATTGGAAATTATAGATTTTTTTTTAAGTAAAAAAAAAAAAGAAAAGAAAGAAAAAAAAAATAGATTTTTTATTGTTTTGTTGACTACCTTTCTGAGTTCTGTAATAGCAGAATAGTTAAACTTTCAAAAGAAATACAAAAAGCAGCCAGACTCAATTTCTCATTATGTTTCTATGTGCTACGAAAATATCATACTTCTACCAGACCTGAATTTCTCTACTGTTATTCATCAACAGTGTCTCCAATACATTTCTTCCAAAACTTTGTTCCTTTCTCAAAAATCTAAAAGTATGAGGCTATTTTCATATGAAGTACGATTATGACTCTTACACAATTGAAGACAAAAACTTTCATTAAACGAACCATTAATTATAATTTTTTTGTTTTTAGTTTCAGCATTTTTCTTTGGAAAGAATTTTTTTTTTTTTGTATAAGTATTATTATTATTATTAAAGACGCATTGAACATATAATTTTAGTTGGAAAATAGAGCAATTTGTTTCACATTGTGAAATTTTTGAATTATAAGTTGGAAAATTTTGAACTTTCCCTTCACCCCCCCCCCCCCCGAAAATAAATTTGTAGCTACGCCCCTGTGTAACGCAACATCAGTTATATCGGTACCCAATAAAATGCAGGCAGAATAATTGAGAAAAAAAATTTTATGGAGTAACCTTACATATTCTTTACAGTGATAATTATAAACTACTTTTAACAATTCCAGAAAATTGTCACGAAACTTCACAGTGAAGCGAAAAAAATAATAACTAATGAAACAATTTAGAAAATTCATAACATATTAAAAATCTAATTTTAGCAATTTCCGTCCAAAGTTAGAAATATAGTCGATTTATTTTTATGCTGGCTATGATTTACAGATTCGTATATCGTTGAACGCTTCTAAAACACAGAGTTGTGTTTAATATAACTCAGATGTGTTCAAATAAACATTTCCTACTGCTCCACTAGATGCATATACAATTTTTCATACCAGTAAGTCAGACAACTAATTTTCTATTATTTATTGATATATTTTACTATTGCTTTGAGTCGACAATATATATTACAGGTATTTTAAAATTCATTTCAGTTAGTTCAAATTCATAAAACATGTGAAAATCATCTTCAGAATTTTCTGTCATTAAACGGAAATGTACTCGTATTCCCTTATACTGTCTGCATATTATCTACATATTTTTATGGACACCCCGGATTAAGCTAGAATTTAAATAATCCAAGTAAAAAATGTTTAACACAACTAAAAACAAACTTCTAGCAATTACTAATCATAGACAGCAATGTATCTTGTTCTTTGCGTAAGCCTGTACAGTAATTTATCTATATTCTACAAACATCATACAGTATACTAAATATATGCATAACAAACTGAAAAACCTTTATTGAACAATTTACATCCTTAACAATAACGCTTACAAATTGTTTTATCTAGCTCTATTTTATGCAGATGTAGAACTATACACATCTCGTATTATGCAAAAATTGTGTGAAAAAAGCATAATAGAACGGAAAAAGTATTTTTACTAATTAGTGCTCATAGCCAGTACTGTAACTTTATTATTTTGCGTGTCCCCGTAAATGACTAATAAATGTTATGAATCCAATAATGTACAGAAATTATCTTGTACCGAACTTCAGTAATTTATCAATTTAATTATGTTTAATATCTAGTAACCGCAGAAAAATGACCCTCGTGCGATTTTTCCCACACGCTGCAATGTGACTGAATTCTTTTGTGTGTCCCTGTAACTAAAATATAAATTTCATTTGATTTAGAGGGCTATTTATTTAATATTACAAAAAGCAACAAAATAAAAATTAAATAAAGATTTGAAAAAATATATAACTTCTTGAGATGATAGGCGGGGAAATGGAGAAAAGGCTTTTTTTTTTCTTCTTCTTCTTCTAGCGGGGAAAGAGTTTGGTTAAATAAATACTTATTTATCATTACTATATGCTTAAAAATAGGACAGGAAAATAATTAAATAATAATAAGCTTTAACTTTTTTAAAACTTTTGCATACTTGGAATGGGGGGGGGGGGGGATGGAAGAAAGTAAAAATTTAGATAGTCGGTTATTTTTTCGTTTCAATAAAGAAACAAACAAAAGAGTTTTACAGATATAAATTATAAATTTACTGATTTTAATCTTTGGGTAGTGCATGAGAGGGAAGAAAAGAGGAGGAAAGCAAGATTTCGGAAAGGGGGGGGGGGGATTTAGACAATTAAAAAAAATAGAAAGAAAAAGCGTGATATTTAAATTGTTTTAAAGATAACTGAATTTCAGTAAGATTATATCGATCATGTGTTAGACGCAAATGAATAATTTCCTTACTATTTAAGTAGCATTAAATGTAATTAAATAATTAATTATTATAGAGGTTAAATGGAAAATACAGTCTATTCTGTTATTCAAAAGACATATAAAAGTTACTTGTAATTTCAGAAGATCTTTAAAAAGCCGAATGTTATGAAACTGCGCTTAAAAATGTTTCCGAAATTTTAATTTGAGAAAATTTTAACACACCAGAATTAAAAAGCATTAAGTGCCACTTTAGTCCAAACACTTGGTAGTAATTATGCATGCCTGAAGGACGATTTATTCCACCAAAACGCGTTGCTTGTTTTATAGTTCAGCATTTATTTATATAGATTAATAGTTTATTTGTCAAGAAACGTGAAACACTAGAATTCGTCTATTATTTTATTATGTTTATTCAAACTCACTGAACAGTCCTCACATGTAATAATATATCACATATATCACACAATAATTCTTCATATAAACACGAAATATACCAATGAAAAAGAATATGGGTAATATGAGTCAAAATTATTTTTTATTATCGTATTCAATAATTAACTATTTATAATAACTATTTTGTTTTCTTTTAGAAGGATGATTATTATATCGAGATACATAAATTAATCAAAACAAAATAAAGCAATTAAACTTTAAGTAGAATAGAATTATTACGGTATTATTGAAATATTAAGTGTGCTCGAGAAGTGGCGATCGAATTTGTAAAGCCCTGGTCTCAATGGAAAGAAAACAAACAATTATACTTGCTAAGACGGAAACTTTTAATAAACATATTTTTTTTTTTTCTTGGTCCCTTTCGCTTTCGTTTTCACAGGTTTAAATAAATTGAAATGTTATTATACTTTTGTAAAAATTAACTCACTTACCTTTTCGCACACTCTTCTCGGAAAATTTCGCTGTTCGGTGTAAGCTCCGTTTTACATATATGAAGAATATCCTCACGAAGATTGATTTTTTCTTTATAAAGTAAATCTGGTTTGCATGTGTGTGCGGATTTTTCTTCAATTTTTTTCTACCCGTCTGGATTCAGCAAGACTTCCCCGACATTTAATATCTTTGCATGCTAGTTTCCATCTACCGGCACTGGGCTTGCCTTTAATTCTATAAAAAAAATCCATCACCATTGGAAAATAATCATCCATTTTTAGCGCCAGGCACTTCGAAAACTGTTTTTTCCGTTTTAAAATTAGAATTATAAGAAGCTTTAGTAACTATAAAATCTGAACTTGAACAAAAAGTCACTCCTTCCTTTAAAGGCTGACAAATGTAAGTGTGTTCTTGATAAGTGTTTGCAAAAAAGAAATACACGAATACGACTTCCACATTTGGCTGACTAATTATTTTAGGAGGTGTCACGTACAGTGAAAAGAACTCCCCATAGCTAGAAGGCGTAAAGAAATCATATAGAAAAGAGACACTCGTGTGAACTTTAAAAAATCCTAAACCCATAGCACATCGGTCACTCTCAATTCATGAAAACATCGTTAAGTGAATTAATTGTCGAAATAAGTAATTGGAAATAAGACTAATGCCACGTTAGAACTAACGAATCGGTCCTTTTTACCTCCCATATTGAGAACATGTGTTACGACATGTACTTAACGAAAGATAATTGTTTCTGGAGACACAAGCCAATTGAGCTATGTTGCTAATTTTCTTGAAATTAATAATAATAAAAAAAGTTAATACTGATGTTAAGAGTCGAAGTCAAGTGAAAAGATTCGTTCGCTAATGCTAATCCTATGGAAGAAATTTATAACGATATCTCCGTTACATTTCAATATTTTTAAATGATTTTTTTGCATTGGATAGCTGAGATCGATCTGTATAAAAGCCGTTTTTTAATTTTTCGATTTTGTTTACAGATATTTTTAACGAGGACGCTTTCATTTTCGGAACCGGTTTCGAAACTGAAAGCATGCTCATAAACAAAATCTGTAATAAAAATCGAACAAGTAAAAAACGGCCTGCATACAGATCGATCTCAGCTATCCAATGCAAAAAAAAAACATTTAAAAATATTGAAATGTAACCGAGATATCGTTATAAATTTCTTCCATGGGATTAGAATTAGCGAACGGGTCTTTTCATTTGACTGAAGTAGCCTCTTAAGATGGTTCTCAAATGACCTGCTCGCGAAATTTTCTGACACAGTTCCTGGCTCATTTATAACCCGTTTACTTTAATTTGTTGCTTAGTTACGAGAAATTTAAAAAGTATGCACCCTCACCCCCTTTTCAGTAAAGGTGATTAACGTGGGTGGTCTATTGGTATATGTCATTAGCATGCCTGTTTGTGGTTTCCGGAATCTGTCTTCCATTCTTGGTGAATACACCCCCCCCCCCTTTCCCCCGAATGAAATCCGAAGAAATCATATGCTGTTTGAAAAATAATAATTATCATTTCAAAATGTCAAAGCGTACTTGATGGATATTCAAATTGTATTTTTTCATGATGAATATGTTATTGATTTGAGTTAGTGGAATAGAAAGCTTCAATAGTGTAGTCAAAATGAATACTTTCATAAAAATACCGAATTATGTTTAATCTTTATTAAATAATAAATAATAATACTAATAACTGTAAATCCTAAATACTTGAAATGAGTGTAATAAAAAATTCAAAATTTAAAAATTTAAGAATTTAGTTTAAATTCGAGTAAGTTTAACTGTGTACAGCATTGAATTTCATCAAAATTTACTTAAAGCATTTTCAGGTTTAATATTTTTATGTGAATTTTTCATGCATATCTATTTTAAAAGTGAAATTTCAAAAGAGAAATAACAATATTAATTTTAATGTAATACTTTTTTATTGTTTGAACAATTCGTACACACATATGGAAAGATATGAGCTAAAATAGGTTTGCAGTGAATATAAATTTATAAACTCTTTGTTAAATTTCAAAATGTATATTATTCAAAATAAAAACTTTATATAAGATATTTAAATTGTAATTATTTGTTTTAAATTTTAAATTAGTGGTTAAGTTCCTAAAATTTTGTTTCAAACTAAATTTTTAAAGTATATAAAAAACATTAAAAAATATTCATTTTTATAAACAAAAAACATTATTATATCTTTATAAATTATACATTATAATTCACAAGAATATACAAGAGCAAGTAAACTGTGGTTTATATACAATTAGAGAATATTTTCACTTGAACGATAGAAAAACGCAATATTTCATTAAATGTGTCCCTTAAAATTTAGGGCTTAGAATAATGCTTACATCGCATAACAAAATAAGAAAAATAATATAAAATAAATAATACAGAGTTTTACGAATACTAATTTCAGGCACATTTCCTTTGAAAGAGACAAAAAAGTTCAAAATTTCGATTGTAAATTTCTATTACCATGCTTTTTTTATATGATAACCTCGGGAATTACACACTAACGTTTATAATTAAGTTATCTCTATAAATATAGGTGAATTTTACAAAATGTTTCAAATAAAAATAAATAAAATGTAAGCAAAATGTTAGTTTCGTGAATCCTCGTTTTTAGTAAAATAAAATAATTAGTAAAATAGGTTTGTGAATTTTATTTATAGAACTACATATAATTGTGTTCGGGCTATTCAAAAATTCATAAATTATTACTTAATTTTTGCAAAATCTCTTTTAACGAATAATTTTACTGAATTAATTTATTTTATCGAAACACAAACACAAGAGAAGTAATAGCCTGGCACAAGGTGCCGAAAATGATAGACACTTTATCATAGGCGGCGTTAGTTAGAGCTACCAATTCAAGACCTTTAGTAGAAAACTTAATAAATGGTTTAACAAGTCGTCAAATAAAAATATAAATAAATAAATAAATAAATAAAATTTATATATACGTGATTTGATAATTTCATTTACATACATTGAAATAAGTCTTACTACGTTTCTCTGAAACAAACAAACAAATTTAACATTATATTATTATGAAAGGGTACAATATATGATTTAATAACGATTAACAGTACTCATTCAAAATATAGCCGCTCGTATATCATGTTGTCTTTTTTATTTCAAACTTTTTTTCATTACTTTTAGTATTATTTATTCCATAACGAATGAAAGTATCTGAAAATGCCCATTTAAATTCATCATAAAAAAGTAATGCAATTTATTAAAAGTATATTTAAATATACACTTAAACCTACAATTTTAGATACACATGTTTTAATTTCTTTAAGGTTGTTAAACTTAATTCTAGATTTTTCTCAAAAATATATATTAACTAAGACAGATAACACGGAGGATAAATTATCAATGAAACTGAGAAGCAATAAAGAATATGACATGCTCTTTTGCTTATAGTATCTAAATTTTTTTAACAAATGAAAAGTAGGATTTTCTAGCTTTGTTTGTTTATATCCAATTCATAATATCCTTATAACTACATTCTTTGTGATTAAAATAATAAAACTTTGTAAAAAATCACCATAAAATTAAAACAAAACATAGGACGCGTTTCGAGCTAAAAACATAACAGCTCGTCATCAGCTAAGCATACACGTGTCCGTAAACGAACAAGTTCAAAAATGAACTGAAGATAAAGAATGTTGCGAAGAATGCGACAGATGGCGCTACCTGATAGAGGGATATGCAAAAGGGAAATGTGTTGAAAAAAGATAGAAGAGAAAATGAAATGGAAAAAATGGAAATAAAAGAAAAAATAAAAATAAAAAAATTGCGAAGAATGCGCCATCTGTCGCATTCTTCGCAACATTCTTTATCTTCAGTTCATTTTTGAACTTGTTCGTTTACGGACACGTGTATGCTTAGCTGATGACGAGCTGTTATGTTTTTAGCTCGAAACGCGTCCTATGTTTTGTTTTAATTTTATGGTGATTTTTTACAAAGTTTTATTATTTTAATTGCTTCATATCGCCAGTTTTCGGTGCTGTTTCGCTACATTCTTTGTGCTAAAATTTATTTTGTACTAAAATAATTTAAAATGAAATTTTCTGTTTCATCAATTTTTTGATATAGCAAATTAGATTGGATAGCAAGTTAGATTAGACTAGCTGAATGATAAGGAATTGCCCACAAATTGTCAATTTTAATTAGTTTTTTTTTATTTCATTTTTTATTGATGCTTTAGTTCTTCTTGGATAACCACCAGAAAGAGCCTATACCATGATCAAAAGGGTAACCGGAAAAAAAGTGACCGGAAAAAACTTGACAGGAAAAAAGGGGACAAAATAAACAACAGCGGAAAAAACGTGACAAGGAAAATACGTGACCGGAAAAAAGGGGACACTGAAAAAACGGGACCGTTTGGTGCTGCTTGTACTTTGTCCGGTATGGAACCGTTATAAATAATACAAATATTTTAAGTCAATGTCTACAAATGCGAATTTTGAAAAATGGAGTGGAATATTTGCATACTAGAATGCTTGTTTACAGCTCTACTTGATTTTTGACAATCGCGAACGGGAATACGAATATTTTCCGTCGATGTTTAAGAATGCAAATACTGGGAAAAGTCCCGCATATTCGCATATGAAAATGCATATTTACATCACCACTTGATTTTTGATATATGTAAATTAGGAAACAGGATATTTTAGTCCCGCCGTTTTGGTCCTGATGCCATTTCGATTCCTAGTCATTTCGGTCCCTTGCAGTTGTTGTTGGAAGCAGCTACATTGTTAATAACAAAATCTCAAAAATTAAATTGTTTTTATTGACGTATTTATTAGTAACAAATCAAAATTATTTCAATTATTAATTGTTTATATAATTAATTTATCAATTACTTGTTTAAAAAATATTACATGAGCTATATAATAATTACAGGGTAATGCAAATATAATTTTTTTTTTAATTTTCGTTTACTATAATGTCATTAGATTACATAAAAATGATAATGATTCTGAGGATAAATATGTTGTTTATTTATTTATTATTTAGTTTATAATATTTTCTTGCTATTTAAATATAATTAATTAATAATATCTAGTTTTTTTTTTAATTGCAAACTATAACTGTGCTAAAAAATAAAAATCTAATTCTACATCTGGAAAATAACATCACCTAACATCAATTAAAAAATATTTTTACATTTTTGTACAATATTACATTATTATTATTATTAATTAATAATAATACCATCAGTCAACAAAACAATTACTTAGACTTAAATTTTTGACTGATTTTTCATTTTTTTTGGGAGGGGGGGGGGGGTATAATAAATAAAAACTTTTGAATAAAAACTTTAATTGATGAATAATTGCTATTAATTAATTATTAAAATAGTTAGTAATTTTAATATAAAAATTAAATTAATGTTTTATTAAATATATTTTTTAATTCAATTTATTCTTAATTTATTAAATTATTAACGTTAATATAAATTACAAATTTCTACTTTAAAATAAACTCAATACAAATTATATATTCAGTTTATCATTATATTTAATATTAGCTATAAGCTGAAATTTATCCTTTATCTGCTTTTTTATTTTATATTTAAAGTTACTGAGATTTAAGACTATTAATATAATTAATAATAAAACTAAGATAAAAAAAAATTATTAAACTTACTTTCTGGGAAAGATGGAGGAAAAAGGTAATTAAAAGAAAATAATAAAAAACAAATGCAAAAAAGCTTAGTTTTGTCAGTTAAAAAATTATTTATTAAGGTATTAATAACATTATCACATAAAATTAAAAATAATCGTTTTATTAAAAGAAATAGGTCTAATTTTAATAAAATTTGCTCACAAAACTGTTCTTCAAGGATGGCAAGACTTAAAAAAAGTTGCAAGCAACAATTATAAAAAGAAAGAGCACAGGGAAGGGGGGGGGGTCTATTTTTTTAACAAAATATTTATTTCAGCACGCCCTAGTAAGCAAATCTCTGTTGATTTCCCAATGCATAATGGTAAAGTAACTTATGAAAACAAATTTATAAGATGCAACATTGTATTGAAAATATCAGACATTTGTTACTTTGTTAGTTTTTAGTAATTGTTTATGGATAAGTTCAATATTTATAAATTCCGTGTCATGTTTTTTCTGTCACTTTTTTTCCTGTCACGTTTTTTCCGTTCACTTTTTTTCCTAGATTCGGTCAAAAGAAGTATCAAAATCGAAGCATTTTTTCCAAATCTACTCGTTGATAGTCACTAAATACTAAATTTTTTTCTAAAAGTCAGCTAATAAAAAATGACAATTTGGGGAAAATCCCTTATCATTCAGCTGCTTTTAGAGAACAACTAAAAATTAGCTCACTCTAACGCCGATATCTTTCTGAATTTTTACGATATTTGACTGGATATTTATAATAAATTGCTCCATAGAGTTGACTATTAAATTATGTAAAACCGCAAAAAAAGAAGCACAATTAAATAAACAACCCGAATATAAAACTCTGGAAAATAAATCAACGTAAAATAAAGCACCCGAAAGATAAAGCCGTATATTAGAAGGACTTCAACTCTTGGTTACAATTGCCAAGGTTTAATCAAACTAAAACTGCTACAAAAGCATAAAATGGAAAATGAGCTGAAGTTTTTCCTTCGGGACGGGCCGATGGCAGTCCGAAATCTCCAATAGGGATTATTCTCTTCCCCAAAATGATTGAGTTGCAACCAGGGCTGCGGAGTCGGGCCAATTTTTGAGAGAAAGAGTCGGAGTCGGAATCGCTAAAAAACAAGCCGACTCCGACACTAGATTTTTTGTTAGACATCTTAAAAATGAAACAAGTGGGTAAGTGTGATCACAGATCGTACAGAGGGTTTCGTTTAATATTCCTTTCAAAACACTTTATCCTTTTGAAAAAGCTGTTAGTTCCACATTTCACAACCAGGGGGCGCACTTGATTCTAAACAAACCGCTATCCGAACGAAAATACGTTTTATATACTATCCGCAGATATATTAGTCAAGGGGATTGGGCCGATAGCACCCGAGATAAGAAGGCGCCCTGGCGGTAAAAAGTGGGACTAAAATATGTAAGGCTATGGTGCATAATATGAAAAAATGGTGAAAGGGGTGTCGGCAAAAGTTGGAAAAGTACTCCCCGGGTGAAAAGGGCGGAGGTTAGAAAAATTGCTTAAAATACCCAAAAGTCCCGAAGGAGTAAATAACATAAGACTTTTTCAAAATTTTATGATTTGCCGTGTGGTCTGAGGCATTCAGCTATACGTATGCAAAAATTCATGTCTCCAACTTAATTAGGGGCTCTCTTAGAAAGAATTGCTTAAAATACATATGTGGTAGCTCAAAGGGTTAAACGTAAGACTTTTTCAAGATTTCATGATATGTCGCCTGGCCTCAGGTGTCCTGCAATAAGTATGCAAAATTTCAAATCTCCAATTTAATTAGGGTCTCAATTAGAAAGAATTGCTTAAAATACACAAGCTGGAGTTGAAAGGGTTAAACATAAAACTTTTTCAAAATTTATTATTTGACGTGTGATCTGAGTTGTTGAGCTATAAGTATGCAAAATTTCACGCCTCCAACATAATTAGGGGCTCACTTAGAAAGAATTGTTTAAAATACACATGTGGGACCCCAAAGGGTTAAACGTACGACATTTTCAAAATTTTATGATTTGTCGTATGATATGAGGTGTTCAGCTATAAGTACCCAAAATTTCATGTCTCCAACATGTATAGTTTCTGAGAACGGGCTCTGTGACGGACAGACGAATAGGGCTCTGTGAGCGAGACGAATAGGGTTTCGTCAGATGAACGAAATCCTAATTAAACTAATTATATGCAATTTGAAATCTATAAAATGAATTGTTATTGTTATTTGTGGACTATATCAGGCTACTCAAGTTACAGATGACCGATTTACTGCAGTGTACAAAGTAGATACAAGGGTAGGTAGGTATTGCCCATATACAGAGTAGATGAAAACTGTTTATTTCAAAACTGTAGTAGAAATTTTACATTTCCTTCTATATATAAAAAAAAGTTTTGATTTGGAAATGGACCGATGAAAATCTGCGTAGATATTCCGGGTAGATCGGCATCCAATTTGAATGCTTAAGCTTGGGCTTTCATCGTTAATATTAAAAAAACTGTTGCATACAAAAATATGAAAATCGGCGGTATTATAGAGAAATGTTTGATAAACACGCTGATGCAGACAGTTTTCAAATCGAAGAATTATTTTAAGATATTTAATGCTAAAGTGGTACAAAATCGTTCTATTAAAAATGTTTTATTGGAGCAAAAGCTATACATGAGAATTTAATCATTTTTAGATCATTTTATACGTTATAAGTTCCCGGTGTGCATATTGCATTTATTTTTCTTATTAGACCCATTTTTTGAGGTTTTATTTCTATTTTAAAGTCAAATTTTCAGCATTTCGAGAGATATTTTTTACAAAATTTAGAAAATGTTATTAATTTAAACTGTTGCCAATTGTATAAAAAGCGCAAACAATAATGTTTACTTCAAATTAAAAATTTATTTACACGTGACTATTACAAACAGAAAAAAAACTTTAAAATTAGAATTAAATGATTACATGTTAATAGAAGGAAAATTACGTCTTAAGAACCATATTTAGACTTGAATTTGAGAAACAAAATCTTAAAATAAAAAAATCATTATTATGCATTAAAACTTGTAAATGGAGGAAATTACGTCATATTTAAATTGCCCCAAAAATATGGAAAAACAGTTTAAATTGAAAAATATATTTGCGTGAGATATTTTGAGATGATCTTTTCAACTATTATCGTGAATTCGAAGACAGCGCAAATAATATTTCCTTCTAACAACAAAAGTATTTTCACGTGAATATTAATAAGAGAAATAAAACTTTGGTGTAAATTACGTCAGATTTGAAACGATACATTTAAAATGAATTATTTAAAAGAACTATCTTATAGCGCAGTTAAAAAATACCGGGAGACAATGACACTGTTTACTTAATTCATTTTACTTTTGCTTATTTTCCAATGTTTAACTAATATTTTTAATTAAATACGAAAACAGCCATTGTGTCTCTTAACAGCAGCAGATTTGGTCTTAAAAGTCCCAATCCAAGGAAAACGAATGAAAACCTGTTTACAGAGAGATCGCTACTGTTTTTTTTTTTTTTAATTTTAATTCAATATTTTTAAAGCCGATCAAATTAGCGTGCTTTTTGGATTTTGGTGTGCCTGAACCGGGGTTGGCGAGCGTAGCTCGTACGGGGCAGATCCCCCTAGTAGTATATAAATAAGTACTTCCCTCATATTTTTGGGGTTTGCGGATAGAACCAGAGGTACAAAGGTCTGGAAAGACCCAAAGCCCGGAAAATGAAGGGAATTTTTCAAACAGGCCGTGTAAGTAGAAATAAGACAATTTATGTTAATTGACCATTAATGACTCTTAAAATGTTATTTTAATGACTATTGAAGAGATTTGGAATCGAACAGTGTTTTCCATTTTTTTTTAAATAAATTAATAAAATATAAGAGATTCTGAAAGAACATATAATATATAAGAGAATAAAATATAAGAGAACCTGCAGTCACGAGACTGCAGGTTTTTATCCTTTCCCGTGCTATCGCTTCTGAAAATTCGATTAAAAACTTTAATTTTGACAGTATTTTCTCAAAGATATGTTGCCTTTATAAAAAAAAATGGATAACGTAATAACGTAAAGTTTCTGAATAAGAACACCGGCACCAATCTTATGCGTTTCATAAAAGAAATGAATTCAGAAATGTATCAGAAAAAAGCTCCTTTGGTATTTGAGAAAAGCCTTATTAAATGACAAAGAAATATTTTTAGAAATCTGCTTTTTGTTATACAGATTCAAAAGTTATCATGTTTTGAACCCACCATTTTTCCATTTATTCTGAACTACATTATTTTTTTAATGAATCCTTATTTAAATGTTGAAACATCTAATACTCTATAAGTAATCATTAATGTTGCTATTCTGTATTCTCTGTCTTGCGAATACATACTAATTTTAAAATATACTGTAAAATTATCCCATAAATATGCATGCAGTATGCATTCAGATTCTTTAAAAGAATTTTAATTGTATGTTTAGAAAAACCTAGATTTTTTTGTAGAAATTGAGTCATTTAATTGATTTTTCCACGGCCCCGGCCGGGCCTGATTTCACTGATTTTGTACGGGCCGGGTCATGAACTGTGAAAATATAAATGAACCGGGCCAGGCTCGGAAATTACGACCCGTGCAGGCCTCTAAAAAAGATAATCAATGCCGAAATAGTGAGATTTGAGCTTTATTTTTCTTATATTCTATCATTATTTAAATCAACAGGCAACATTAGTACCCCAGCCCGAGTACTAGTGCAGTCGGAATAGGAATCGGAGTCGGAGTCGATAAAATATCCCGGAGTCTGAGTCGTCCATTTTTCGCACCGACTCCACAGCTCTGGTTGCAACACCACGTGCATACACATTCATATACATTTTTAAATCATTCCCCAATGATTATAAAAAACATGAAAAAAAAAAAGAAAAAAAGCTTCCACTTTTAATTATAAATTGTATGGGGTTTTTTAAAATTAAATACATAATAGATTTTTTATTTTTAAATTAATAGAGTGCTTCTCTGAAAATTATAAAAATTTAAATTAAAAATTAAATTTTTCCATATTGTGTCTTTTTCACTTAGTTGAACAATTTTAGAGGTAAATAGAAATAAATGTTAATACTGAGTATAGCAGCCTGCTGCAATAGACCAACAAAGAAATTACAAATCCATCTAATTTTATACGTTATAGTACATATATTTTTTTTCGAATATTAATTACGGAATCCATAAAATATTTTTAAAAATATGATAAAAAATATTATACTATGTAACATTTGAAAAAATTAAGAGAAAAAGCTTATTAGAAGCTTCAAATATCCGAATCCAAAATTGCAGCTCATTCCATTAAGTGGTTTTCGAGTTAAAATTAAAAGAAACTACAGGAATTGCAGTTTTGTTTACAACTATAACAAGTAAGAAAAATCATGCGTTAAGCATAGATTATGAAACACTTTCCAACACTTCCTGAATGCTTTAACAAAACTTCATTATTTAGGGAAATAAGGTATATAAGAGGACTAAGTAAACATTTTAGAAAACGCATAAAACATTTGAAAAACTGATTTCAGCAGTTACCATTCATAGCAAATATGTATTCCAATTCTTTTGAACAGCTCTGTATTTGATTTGCAGGTTGATATATATGCTATATAATGGGGAAATTTAGTTTAGCAAGAAAACAAATAACAGGTTAAAATTTCTCTTTCAGCAATTTATACTAATAGATGGAAACATATTTGTATACTTTTGTACAACCCTATAGTTAACCTAGTACCTTTATTACACGCCACTATTTAGCTAAAGTTTAATTCAAAGTAAAACACTCTTAAAACTACTCGAATCACATTTCCAGAAATTATCATTTATAGACGGTCATGTATCCAATTCTTTGCGTGAACCTGTATATAATTTTATCTATGTTCTACAAACATTTCTTAGTAAACAAAATGCAGTTCAGCGTAAAAATGCATAACCCATTTAAAAACCACCTTTAAGCAATTTACAATCATATTCAGTAACCATTACGAAATCTTTTGTGTAGCCCTGTATATGAATTGCAGCATTTATACACACCATATACAATGCATAAATATAGTGAAACATAAAAGCACATAACATAATTAAAAATTCATTTCCAGCAATCATTGCTACCGTACAGTACTTCGGATACAATATCGTATCTGAAATCTTTTTTGCGTCCCTGTAAGTGCTATGCACTTCTTATTATACATGAAATAAGTAGTAGTAAACTTCAGCGACGTATATCAATTTCATTACACATGAAATAATTTAACATAATTAAAATATGCCGGAAAAAATTCCCTCCACCCGTATATCATTATGTAACGGAGATATTTTGTGTGGCCCTGTAAATTATTATTATAATTATTCTTTGCACCGCATATTCTGAGGAATGCATATTTTAGTGCATTTGATAAATGCATATCAATTTTAATATGTTTGAAAGCATGTAACATCATTGAAAATCATTTTAAACGATTTTTTCCCATAGGCCGTAATGTAACGGAAAACTTTTGACTGTCCCTGTAAATGAACTAAACATGCTACAAACTTCACTTGAAATAGGGTTCGTGCTATGGTAGAGGTCACTAACATACAAAAATTTCAGAACGATCCGAGTATATTTACGGGAGTTAGAGCGCGTACAGACGGACAGACGACCAGACAAACCGAATGTATAAACACTTTTCAACTTTGTTGGAAAGTGTTAAAAATGAATTTAACATTGACTTTGTGTTTGGTATTCTAGGGCAGTTTTTTAATTAATACAAATATAATGTCAATTTTGGGTGTTCATATTAAAAATTTCATTTTTGTATACGTGTGTTATTATTATTATTATTATTATTATTATTATTATTATTATTATTATTATTATTATTAATCTTGTATTATGTGTCATTTAAAATTTTGATACAGCCTTCCAAATATGCTCATTTTAAAATAAACAATTTCCCTGAAACTATAGTGCGAATTCCATGAAAATTCGTTTTTAGACTAATTAAGTGGTGTAGAATTTATTTATGGTGTCAAAATTGTGACTCGCTTAAAAAAAAAAAAAATAAAATAAAATAAAATAAATAAAATAAAAAAAAGATTGAGTTTGTTTTCATATACATACATATAGCCCCCTAAGCAAAATTTATATACATTATTTAACAGTAGACTTTATTTCCGATAGTTTGGCACCAACAACTTTCTGCTATGATAATTTATTGCTTAATTTGTGGGGGCTGTTTAATTTTTTTTTTTTTTTTTTTTTTTTTTTTTTACGACTGTACATTTATTATAAAGATTAATCCAGAATTTGAAAAAAATAACAATGTAATTTCAATTTTTTATATATATATAAAATTCATTGCATTTTGCACTTTTTCTCTTAATGGAATTATTTCTAAATTTTCTTTTATTACATAAAAAATAACATAAGTTAACTTGACAAAGTTAATCAAGCTTCATTTCCCCTATAAAATCTTTGTCTTTTTAGTAATTTTTCTTCTTAACTTTTCTTTTTCTGATTAAAATATAACTTATTTACCGATATATATTTTTATATGAAAACCTTAAAAAACTTCAGATACGCGTAACTTTTAGATTTAAATGATTTGACATTAAATTAAAATAAACTTAATAAACAACAATAATACGAAGAATAATATTGTTTAAAAAATGTTAAAATCATAATTTAAGTGAAATAAATAATCTTAAATAAGTTTTTTTTTTTTTTTTTTTTTTTTTTTTTTTTTTTTTAAGGATTTGTTTAGGCATATCTTCTGAAAATGTGGTGATTCCCTGAATTTAGTCTTTTTTATGAAGATTTTTCATTTTAAGAAAATATTACAAAGTTTGTAGCCCTTTTTTGAAAAGAAAAAATTTTTTTCTAACTTTTCTTCTTTTTTGAGTTTTATGTCTCTGAATTATTTATATATATATATATATGAATTACCGGCGCTAGATTACAGACAATTTATCTTGTAACTCTCTATGTCTCTTTTTACCTCTTTTTTGAATCTCCATGTTGTCCAGATTATATTATCTTTTTCTATGCGCAATAAAAACCGAGCGATAGTTAAAAGACATCAAAGATTAATTGTTGGCAACCTAGGTTTTTGCTATAATCTTTGCTAAGCCTTTACTGATCAATAACCAATAGGTCAATAAACGTTCCATCAAACCAGTGTGAGGAAATGGAAAATTAATGATGTATACCGAAAAGAAAGCGATAATCAAAACCGTACTTTCCGGATTCTCCGAAAACTCATCAATCAAGTACTCAATCAAGCACTTCCGTTAGGAAAGAACCTGAGTCCGAAAATAATTTAGAGTGGGAAATGTAAAGGATGATATAGGAGTCGCATAGTGCCAATGTTCAGTTCTAAATTTCAGCAAGATAAAAAAAAAATCTGAATAAATACTATTGGCTATGTTCTCGCTATAAAACCTGCAACGCAAGAATTATATTAAAACTGAACCAAAGTTCGTTTGTAATTCTAGGCACAAAAACAGATAATCTTAATGGGTACAATATTTCCAACAATAATTTTTAAATAGAAATTTTACTAAATTATGTACAAATTAAAATCCAATCTTAAGTTGTAGATATAATATCTAAATTCGTAAAGATTGCATGCAAAAATATTAACTAATCTAAAATACATCTTTTGTGCGCAATTAACAAAAAAAAAATGGTTTTTATCTTTCTGAGAAAAAATCTTTAAAAGTGTCTTTTAAATCATTGTTTGCAGTAAAATGGTGGACGCATTTTTTTAGTCATAACTTACGTAAAACTAGAAATATTTCTATGCAAAATGTTTTAAAATGCAACAAACTACTATAATGTTCTTTCATATATATTTTTTTGAAAAATCAATATTTTGGTGATTAAACAGCTCTAGTCTCTTAAAATTTCAAGATAATAAGATTTTGTTGCTAACAAAAAAAATGCTTAATTTTCTTTTATAATCAGAAATATTTAAATTACATGTACATATATATCAATCTTTTTGAAATATGAATCTACTCATTTTAAGGTAATATGATCTCTACAATATACAACTCTTTTTTTAAATAGTCTAGTGAATTTTCACGGGAAACAATATATATATATATATATATATTCAACATTTTCATAAACATCTATTTAAAAATACGACAATTGAAATCCTTCAAATTCTAAAAAGTAAATCAGAACGTCTTTATATGGAATCATCATATATGAAATATTATAACACAATTTATCCTTATGGACTTAACAGTGAAGTATTTAACAGACCTGTCAAAGTCTTCACATCTATAAATAACAATATTGATTATTCTCCAATTTATCCCACTCTTAATCATAATTTAAATGCTAAAACAACACGTAATAAACGCGGAAAGGGTTCATCATCAGTTGTAGTTTCCAAAAAATCTATCACAAAACAAATTAATGATCTTCAACGAAATTACTTAGAGAATTATAACTGGTTGTTAATTCGTAAAAACATCTTTGCTATTAAAAAGAAACAGCTGGTACAACATTTAAATGTCTTTCTAAGTAAATCTTTCTCTAAACATTTCTCTGATATTTACTTTGACCTTATTATGAGTAGGGTTAATCTTTTAAATATTAATATACAAAAAAAAAAAAAACACAAAATTCAGAACATGAATACTCAAATGATAATTACTTTTTCAAATCACATTTTTAATAAAATTAATATCAATTCTATAATTAATGATAAAAATTGTTTTTTTCCTATCAATAATCTTCATATATCAAAAACCTTTAAATATCCGAATACAATTGGGAGAAAAATTTTTAACTACAATACATTTTCAAAAAATACATCTGCTGCAAGTACTTTTCCGTGTAACTGCAAAGACCCCACTCTAAAAAAATACATAAACAATGATCATGGACATATAATCACTGGAAATCTTGATATTGTTCATGATTTTAAATTGAAACAACTAATGGGTTATGGTACTAAATATAGACTTCCATCTAAATTTAATGTTAAATCTATTATCAAACAGTTTACATATGATATTGATATTTTTATTTATAAAATTTCTGTCTCTTATAATAAGCCTATTGAATATTTTAATCAATGGAAGATATTAGTAATTGAAAAATTAACTATGGCTTTAAAAAATAATATTGCTGATTTGGTTTCTATTAATACACAGCATTATTTCCAACAAATTACTAAATTACAAAAAAACTTCGTTATTACATATGTAGACAAATCTCCTAACAATTATGCTATTATATGTAAATCATATTATCACCAACTTCTTACAAATTCTATTTCTTCTAATAAGTCTTTTCAAAAAACTAATGAAAATGTAATTGTAAATAATCGTAAAATTCGAAGTTATTATAAACTTTTAAATATTTTATCTACTAATTTTAATTATCCATATTTAGTTCTTATTCCCAAATTTCATAAAACTCCTATTAAATTTAGGACTGTTACTATTGGTTGTAATACATATAATAATAAAGCCAATACACTTCTCTTAAAAATTCTTAATCAAATATATGTACTTACTACAAACAATGATAATACACATTGTATAAAAAATAGCTATCAACTTGTTAATATTTAAAAAAATCTTCATTCTGTTTGTAATATAACGACATATGACTTCAAAGATCTTTTTAATAATATAGACCTATTAGATTTACATAAAATTATAAATGCATTATTTAAAAAGTATTATAAAAAACTGGAATTACCATCTAATATAGATATTGCATATTTTAAATCTTTAACTAACTTCATTATCTATAATAATTATATATTGCAAGATAATACTTTATATTTACAGCATGTCGGTATACCACAAGGCGGTTGTACTTCCAGTTTACTCTCAGACTTATACTTATCTCATTTTGAACGTAATTTTACTAATAAACATCTACATTTATATCGTTATATTGATGACATCATTTTAATTGAAACTGATCAATCTGCAATTACTCGATTTCCAGTTGATTATCCCACTAATTTGGAATTAACGGAAAACCTTTTATCTAACAATACAATTAACTTCTTAGATCTTAAAATTACAATAAAAGACAATAAAACAATCACAGATTTATATGACAAACGTAAAGAATTTAAATTCACAGTTAATACATTTACAAATTTTAAATCTTGTCTACATCATTCTGTATTTCGTAATATAATACTTAATCATTTATATAGAATAAAATGTTTATGTTCTTCTCCTCTAATTAACAATAATATTAAAAAACTAATTTATGATGCATTAAATCATGGTTTTCCAAAAAAATTCATATATTCATTAATATACAATTAGTACTTTTCTTACATGATCTATAAACACAAATTAACACATGCGTAAACAAAATTACAAAAAAATTATAAAATAAAAAAAAATCTATAAAAAATTAAAAATTGTAAAATAATATAAAAAAAATATTATAGGTTGGTTGGGTGGGTAGATGTTAGAGTACGGAGGAGGGTGGTGTTGTCTGGATAATACGCAATGGTTAATTATTTATTAAAAAAAAAAAAAAAAAAACGGGGCTCTTGTATTATTACTATATTTTTGTTATGTATTTTATGTGGATGTTGATTTGATATTTTATATGTAAATTGGAGATTTTCATTAATATTATAATTAGCTTAATTATTCATTAATCTAATTTACAATTATTTGTTATTAAATTTTAATTTACTAAGGACAATATCATATTAATTACTAATAGTATGCCACTCTTAGTTTAATGTTTTTGATTGTCCCACATTCATACTTTATGGATTTTTATGGATGTCTGAAAATAATCCTCATTCTATATTTGTACTTTTTAAGTAATGGGATTTTAAGTATTATTTAATCTTCTATATACTTCCACATGTTTTTTATTTCCTGTTCATTTTATAAATATCTTATATATAATTCATTAAAAAATAATTTTTAAATTATTTTTAATAATTATTTATATTAATTATTACTGAATTTATTTTGTTTTATAGCATATAGCTATTTGCTATATATTATCAATGTTCTAGCATTATTTAAACTCTTAGTTTAGTTTAAATCAGTTAGCTAATAGACTATATTGTATGCTGTTAAATTTTATTAACAATAGTTTTAAATACATTGTGTGATTTATATTAGGTTTATAATTCTCTATATATAAGGATTTGTTTGGTTTTGCTGTTTAAATAGTTATTTACATTCAAAAGCTTACAAATTTTTATCTTGCGATAAATGTTTAATATAATTAATAACAGATGGCAGCACCAACTCTCTTGTCTCTTTCAGATTGCTCTAATTTTTATTTTTTCTAGCTCCATTTCAGTTATAATTTATACACCAGGGTGTATTTTTAGCTAAATTTTGACGATATTGTTAAACTGTTATCTATTAATTTAATAGTGCATTTTAAATAATGTAATTAATATCTATTTATTTTATATTAGATTAAATTTGTTTTACAAGGTATTTCAAATTTTATTTCAAAATGTATTAACTGCATCCTTTGGTATCATTTACTGTGATTTCTTAACTGTTTTATTCACCTTAATCTTTTTGATATACTGGTTGACATGTGCACATGGATTTTTGTAAAATACTGAAATATTAATCGGTATGGTGTTTATTATTTATATTTTATATCCTATAAATATTTAAATACGTTTTATTGATTCTTCCATTTCATATTATTTGTTTCTATTCTGCTTTCATTTTTAATCAATTCACTTGATTTTTGTGGTTGTTTGGGCACAGGGGAAAATTAATTTTAGCTTTAGCTTATTTTTCCCACAGAAAACAACCATTTTGCTTATATTATTGAATTCTGTGCCCTTGATAACGTAATTCAATGTATAAGCTTTTCAATTTTTGTCGGTGTCCACTTTTTTCTTTTTTCTTCCATAATAATTCTTATAATATATTTTTTTTTTTAATACTTACAGCTTTAATTCATAATAATTGACGGTGGTAGGTTATGTTTAATTAATGTAATATATATATATATATATATATATATATATATGGTTATAATCTGTTCATTTTAATGCATATACAGAAGAACGCTGATTATCGGAACTCCAATCAACCGAACTTCCAACTATCCGAACAGCCTATTTCTCTCAAAAATGTTTTTAACCGAACTTACAGTCATCCGAACAGCCTATTTCTCCCCAAAAAAATTTGTAACCGAACTCCCACTTATCCATTGGCTTGAAAAATAATTTTAAATGAATAAAAAGCTGATATTGGATCAGGAAATGAGGAATGTAAAACAATAAAGGAGATGGGAAGAAGGTATGAAGAAAATGAAATTAACGAGTGGTTAGATAGTGAAGTAGTACATAACCCTGGATATCAGATTTTAAAAGATGATGAGATTGTGGATGAGATTCATGATGAAAAAGAAATTGTAGATAATGAAAACGAATGCTCTGGAAATAACCAAGGTCCATCACATAATGAAGCATTTGAATATTTGGAAACAGCTATGAAATGGCTCGAACGGCAGAAGAACGTTGGTCGTATTCAACTAACGTATTTAAGAAGAATTAGAAATAGGGCAGCATTGAAAAGAATTTCTTCGTTTAAGTAAGCAACAATCAAAAGCTTTTTTGCTTAAATTATAATCTCTGGAGTTGAGAAAATGATATGGAAAGAAAAAAATTTAATGGTAAACATATAAAAAAAAAAAAAATAAATAAATAAACGTGCCAGCACTAACTTGTGCTGCCAGACTTAAGCTTAGATAAGGTATGAAGGTTTTAGTAAAGTCAGAAACATTCTTTAAATTATCTGTCCATTTATCCGAACTTTTGCTTATCCGAACCAGGGTCGGTCCCAAATTGTTCGGATAATCGGCGCTCTACTGTATTCAGTTTTAGATTTTATTTTGTGCAAACCGTTACATACAAAACTTTAAAAGGCAAATTAATTAAAATAATTAAAAAAAAACTTTAACTTATATGTTCCATTTTTTTAAAACATGTCCTTCTAAAAAATTTGTTGATGCGCATTTTCATTAATTACGTAAAAATTTAATGTCTAAACTCATCAATCAGTACAATACTTATGTAAACAATATGCTTTCTGTGAATCTTAATGTGCTAAAGTTCTGTCCATTATGGACATTTTGAGACGAAAATTTTGCTAAATATATAAGATTTCTACACATTTGCTTGTAGTAGCTCCTAAGGTATCTTTAACCTCTTAATTCTCGCTCCCGTGATATTCACGGGCTGTGTCTTTTATTCAGTTTGTTTAATCCCCACCAGTTTTATAAAACAGTGTAATTGGTTTCATTATGGTATCATTTCACCTGCTATTAAATAAGGTGAATATTTCTTTTTCAAAAAAAAACAAAAAACAAAACCAAGTAATATAAAAATTTTGTTTTTAAAGTCAATTCCTACTTAGGCCATCAAAGAAAAATTTAATATAATCAAGCTAATATGAGCTTTGTTGCATTAAAGTATCTCAATTTGTTGATTTTCTATAAGCAAGTAGGTTTACAATGGAACTCTATGGGAATTTGGCGAAATATTACAGATATGGCCAAGTTGGCGTCACTTTTGGCGTCTCATTTTGGCCGCCAAATTTGGCGATATATCGCCAAGTTGGCGACAAACTTGGCGGTATTTGGCGACAGAACAGGGTCCCCCCCCCCTATGGTAACCCTTATTGAAAATACTTTCATTGAAATTCAATAACCAATGGCGGCCATTTTGTTTCCCATGCAAAACTAAAATTAATTAATTAAAATTTAATTAATTAATTAATATTTGAAAAAACTTTATTAACATCAATTGTCATCCAGTACAAGTTTAAAAAAATTTATTTCAACCTGATAGGATGAATAATGAGTATTTTATTGACGATTGAAAATTTGTACAAGATAAATGTATAAATATATAAATAAATATAGGGAGAGTGTGAGCTAATAGTACGAATTGAAAAAAGGGTGCCAATAAGCAATTTGAATTTTTGAACTGTAATTTAATGCGACAGTTAAGGGGTTAATCTGAAGACCGTGAGCCGACGCATTACCACTAATTCAATATCTAAAAATTGTCTTATTTAATAGCAGAAACTTTGCAATTAAATAAGGCGATAAAGAGTTCATAAATATTACCTTTTGAAATTTGTGGGGAAAACCGACTATATATACACAAATTAAATAAATTCATGAAAATAAAAAACACAGATTTTTCGGGATGCTTTGAAAGATAAAAGTATTCATTATGTAAAATATTTGAAAGATATTTTTTTGTATTTAACTCAGAGTGCAACATTCAAAGACAAAATATTATAAATAATAAAATATATATAAACTCGTATTAAAATATTATTAAATTTAATAAATTTTTAATTTATAAAATACTTATATTTTTATAATACTTTCATACTAGATTGATTTTTTTATATCTGAAAAAAAAAAAAAAAAAAAAAAAAAACAACCCTCAAATAGAAAAAAAAGTATTTTTTCATACTGGAAAAGCAACCAGTACAACTAAAAAAATAAAAATAAACTCCAAATTTGATGTTAATACTTTTAATAAGAATGTCAACGATTTTAATCAGACAATTAAAATTAATGATTAAATCGTGTTTAAAAATTAAAGATTTTTAAAACGGTATAAAAAAGCATTGAAATATAAAGTGAACCTAATTTGTAAAGTTTCTATGGGTATTTTGCCTTAATGAATAACCGAAAAATGCTTTAAATACATGTTTTAGCTTAAATGATTATGTTTATAAAAAATTAAATATGATAAGTTTGTAGAAAGCAAGTTCTTATCTGGCGTAAAAATCATTCAATTTAAAAAAGATATTTAAATCTAATGCTGCTATTTTGTGGATTTCAAATATAACTTCAGATATAAAATTGGTCATTCTCATACTTACTTTGTGTGCATAATTTAATGGTTTCCACCCATTTTCATAGTTTGTTTTGATTAGCAAACATATACCTGCGTGTAAGTTTTCATTTATTGTGTTAACAGTAATTTTTATAAGTTGAAATGCAAAAATTCTTGCCATGATATTTGTTTGATTTGTTATTTGTGTTAACTGATGAAATTACTTATGTGAAGCTTTATTTATTTCTGTAATTATATTAATTATAATTTTATTAATCAAAACGTAAAATGTGTAATGTTCTAACTAGAGAATTTATTGTTTAATAACTATTAATTTAAATAGTATTAACAATTTTATATTAAATTAAGTTATTAATAATTTTAATAAATATAAATGTCTGCAGTATTTAATATAGGTTTACATAATTATTACAAAATTTCAACATACATAATGGTATTACTAACTGATAAAATAACTAATTTGGTGATTTAATCTTTTAGTACTAATAATAGTTTTATTAATTAAAGCATAAAAACATATATTATGACACATGTTTAGGAAAAAAACCTGACAACTGTATAACCTCCTGAATGAAATTTTAAGATGCATTACGCAATCTCATTTTTTTTTCTTTCGGAATTATAATCAAGATTTTTTTCTTTACTTGCGTGCTGATACTCAGATCTCAAATTCTTTGACTTTGAAACCCATACCATTAACCAAAATTTATCCCTATCTGTATCTCACAAATAATACATTTGAATTTCATGATAATTGGATTAATCATATAAATAATAGATTACCGAAGGGGAAAATAAGGGATGTAACAGAGAGCTGCTACAAGAAAATCGAAAATGGTTTGCCTATATTTTAATATTTTATATTTCTATTTAAAATCTTTAGATGAAAAGTGTTATAATAAACAGTAATGCTGTAAAAAAAAAAAAAATAATAATAATAATTTTAAGCAAATTTATAGACATTAGAAAAAAACTTGCCCACAAATTTATTTTCTAATAGAGTAAAGCCTGTCTGTAACGGAATCTCACTTTAAACGGGAAAAATCATGTTCTTTCCAAAAAATACCATGCAATTATACCACTTCAGACGTAAAAAATCTGTGTAAAACGGAATTCTTTACTGATAAATTAAGTTTTCATCTTAGCAGATATTTCTTTATCATACTTGTGGTGGCATTCGAATTATTAACGGGGCCGTCTGTCTCTGTCTACGGTCCTGTTTCGGCATAGTATGTCCTTGAAAGCCGAGTATGCAAAATAAGCGAGATATTATTTTTTATATTACACACTAAATCTTTCCTACATATTTCTTCAAGGCCGTATACTAGCAACATCAAAATATGCACGTAAAAAGGGGGGGGGGGAGACACATATACAGGAGTCGGATAATCAGCTGTCGACGAACCTAAAAATATTCTTATAGCATCGAATATGTGACCCCTCTGCTGTGACATCAGCATGACGTTTGGGGGCATATATACAGGGGTCGGATATCCAACTCTCTCACCAAAAGTAAAAGCCTTAGCATTGAATATCTGACCCCTTGATATGTATCCCCTTTGCTCTGACGTCAAAATGACGTATTGGGGCAGATATACAGGGGTCGGATATCCAAATCTCTCTCCAAAAGTAAAAGTCCTAGTATTGGATATCTGCCCCCTTGATATGTGTCCCCTTCTACTGTGACGTCAAAATTACGTATGGGGGCATATATACAGGGGTTGGATATACACCCTTCGACGAAAGGAAAATTCTCTAGAACTGGATATGTGTCCCCTTCAGCTGTGACGTCGTATGGGGGCAAATATACAGGGGGTGGATATACAGCTATCGACGAAAATAAAATGCTCTGTATTGGATATGTGCCCCCATCTGCTATGGGGACATATATACAGGGGTCGGATATACACCCTTCGACGACAGTGAAATTCTGCACCACTGGATATGTGCCCCCTTCTATCTGTGACGTCAAAATGACGTATGGGGGCAGATATACAGGGGGTAGATATAAGCGTCCCCGATAATTATTTATCGAATAATCAATAATCTGATGAGAGTTATTATTTTATTTTAATGAAAAAAAGTTGATATTAAAAGAAACTTTAAAAAAATTATCATCATTCACTCAATAATGATAGTTATTCAGAAATTAACTCATATTACTTAAATAATCGTTTGAAAAAAGATGTGATCCTGTGTTTTACAGATGTTTTTTCTGGATACCTGCTTTTTAGTAAATACACTTTCACTCCCACTTGATTTAGACTATACAAAAGGTCATAAATTTTTTTCATTCGAATTGATCTCTGGAAAAACTGTTCGTCTACAGAAGTAAATTCGATCTTCTCCGGATTTTCCATGTCTTATCAAACAGTTTTGTTTCGATAACAAGTTTTCCAACTTGGATTGTAATTATACTTTGTAATAAAATAATAATGATAATAATATTAATGTAAAATAATAAATTTCTTAACAATTAAATCTGTTTTATAAACTTTCGTCTTGGAGAAACATTTTCCAAATAAAATTAAATATCATAAGCGGAGCTTCAAAGGTCTCCGCGTCAAAATTTCAAATGCAGAAGCGATTGAGAGCAGCAGTAACAAGTGTCTTCAGAAATACTTCGACCGCTTATGAAGGATTCGTAATAGCAGCGAACAGTTCTGAATACATAAGCATTTGATAATAATATGCAGGTGTGTTTTAATTTTGAGTTATGATATATATAGCAATCAGCGAAGAAGATTTGATGTCCTAGATATCTGGGAGAGAATTAAACAACACGCATGCGTCATTCTAGCCAATCGAGTAGAAGCCTCTAATTCCCAAGAATTTAAAATAAAGAATATTCTTTACTAATAAAACACAAGTGTCCACGCCTTCCTCTGACGCAGTTGCGGGGGTTGGATGTACTTTAAAAATAACTACTTGTCCCAGACAACCTAGCAACCGTCAACTGGAACATTATTCCGGAAAGGTGGAGGAAAATCTGGGACCTTTCAAGGAAAACATTTTTCCTAAGAAATCTCTCCCTCTGCCCTCTCCTAATTCCCTGTACTTTAAACGAACGTAGAGTACCTCAAGATTAATTAATTAACAGATAAGTTTATTAAAATTTTTTTTAACTTATTCTTGAATACTGAGAATTAAAAATATATATATATAAACGAAACAATAATGAAAAAGAATTACATTCTTGGATTACTTAAAAAAAATTCTAAACGCAATTTTATTTTTAGAGATATTTTAACAAAATTTTATGATACATATATTGTCACTAAGAATATAGTAAAAATTTAAAAATGACCTTTTTTTCCCTTGTTATTCGTTTCGAAGAAATAGATTTTAATTTCTAATATACGTGAAAACTTAGGGAAAGGTTATGAATAAATCCTTATTTGAATTCTTTTTAAGGGGATTTTAACTGTTATTCCTATCCTTAAATCTCGTTCAAGCGTTATAACTTTAAATAAGTTTTTTGTTGTTGTTGTTTGCTTGTTTGTTTTTCTTTCTTTTTTAACTCCTTAATTCTCGCTCCCGTGATATTCACGGGCTGTGTCTTTTATTCAGATTGTTTGATTCCCACCAGTTTTATAAAATAGTGTAATTGGATTTATTATGGTATCATTTTACCTGTCATTAAATAAGGTGAATATTTTATTTTCAAAAAAGTGGTGCCAAAAAGCAATTTGAATTTTTAAACCGTAATTTAATGCGACCGTTAAGGGGTTAATGCTATCAGGCATTTAGTAAAACTTTAGAATCTCGATAGTAACAAAAATTTAAAAATAATACAAACTGGGATATTTTAAATATTTCATTTAATAGGGACAAGTTTTTGTGAAAATATGAGTAGTGAAAATATGCGAGTGAGAGTGAAAATATGCAATCTAACAAAGTGGGATAATGCAATCCTGCGAGATCCCTAACTCAGTACCCTGGATTCCTGTCCGCGGGACCCGGGCAAAGTCCATACAAATCTCACTTAATAAAAAAATGAAAGCCTTTGTTGATAATAACGATACAGGCTTGCACGGGCCCGATCCTAGCCCGAAGCCCAGTTCGGGCTAATTTTCATTTACAAGACTCAAGTCGGGCCGAACCTGGTAATACACATTCTGGGCCGCCCCAGACTTCTTATTTTTGGGAACGAAATGGGACTTCATTCCTCCAAGAGGCCTGCACGGATCAAAATGTTTTGGCCCAATACCGACCCAGGCTGCATGAAAATCATTTGCCGACCCTGACCCGGCCAACAATTTTCGCAAAAAATGCAAATATTTTTAAATAACCGTTATTCTGCAATTAAAGTTTTAAATTTATTCTTTTTACAGAATAATACATTATAGGCAATAAAATTAAAGTACAGTAAAGGAACCTGTCTATGAAGGAATCCCGTCTTAAACGAAAAATCGGTGTTGATCCATGCAAAATGAATTATGTGAGAAAAGAATATAATACATTTACAACAGACGATGTACCTGTTAAGGGAATGTGTCTGTGACGAATTTTTCTTCTTTCTTATACAATTCTGTTTTAAAAGATTTTACTGAATAGCATTTTTCAGATTTGCAAGTCTCCAAACCATGGAATATGGACTAACGATATTATTGATAACACAGACATTAACATACAAATAGAGATTTATTTAATATATATATATATATACATTAGGGTGGTCACAAGCAACATGGGGAAAATTTTTTTTAACGTTTTCTTCGGGGGGGACCCTCCTAAAAGTTGCCAATTAGTTAGAAAATGAGATTGGCAAAGTTTCAGCTCAAATAAATAACATTAACTCGTGCCTCATCGAGGTTGAATTCTTGAAAAATTGCAATTTTTGGCAAAAAAATGTCGTTTTTCTTTCTTTATGTGAAAACTATTTGTCTTAGAAATCTGATTCTTGTTTTATTTCATAGAAACTGTTGTTGCCTTGAACTTTTACTCTCATGAAAACTTATATTTAATGAACATTTAGTATTTTTCAGGACAGCTAGTGAACCATACCCTCAAACTCTGCATTTTTGAAACATAGGTAAAAAATGACAAATTAAAAATTTTATTACTTTTGATAATTTTTTTGTATTATTTTTCTTAATAGGCAAAAATAAGTGAACAATTTTTGTAACTTTAAAAATATTTCACGAATTATAATTGATTATTAGTTATCTAGTTCTGTGTCTAGTAAGAAAGAGCTTCTCGATTTGTATTGCAGTTGAACCTCTGAATTTCTCTTTTTATTACAAGGCTGTTTTTGTTATCTGTTATGGTTATCTATTTTTAGAATTGACGAAACATTCCGTAAAACCCCTTCCCCCTCTTGATATGATGGCTGAAATGTAAGATTTTTTAAATTGGCCACATATCTCATCAAATCATCGACAGTAAGCAGCTAAGTAATTGTCAAGTTTTATGTATTTTATTTTATAATATTCGCAAAATGAACTGAATGCCAGAGAAGCTGCTAGACTTAGAATACATCCACTAGCTAACCACAGACATCGACTCTGCAAATAACTGTTTCGTAAACAAAAAACTGAGCTCACCAAAAACAGATTTTAAAATTCCCGTTTAGAGAGAACTGTTGTTCACTGGGGTGGAAAACTGCTTCATCATTTTTTAAATAAAGAAAATGTAGAGTGGATAAAAGTTTTAATTAGTTGTGGGGATGAAGAACAGTTACTATGAGTTCTTCAACTTGAAAATAGTATCGGAATAATTTAGGCGAAAGCTGTATTTTCAGCAGTTGAAGAGTGGGAGGAATTTGGTAAAATCCAGGCAATATTTTTTGATACAACTGCAGTAAACACAGGTCGCCTCAGAGGAACCAGCATTTTTTCTATAGCAATTGTTAAAGGAAAAGTCTTCTGCATTTACCATGCCGCCACCATAATTTAGAAATTTTCCTAAAAGCTATTCTTGATTGTAAAATGGGCATAATCACTCCCCTCAGCCAGATATAAAAAAAAAACAATTCTGATTGGGTGGTCTAAATTAAACCAGAGTAAGCATAAAAATTCTATTGAAGATGAAATACTAGGTATAAATAGTTAATTCAGAAGAAATTTTAAATTTTCTTACAGGAACGTTTAAAAATTAACAGCCCAGGGATGATTATAAAGAGTTTATCCAACTTTGCTTAATTTTTATAGAACTCCTTCCTGTAAAAGACTTTTTTTCAGAGCACCTGGTGCTTTTAATCATGTCAGATGGATGGCGGCACAGGCCATTCATTCTCTCAAAATATATTGTTTCAGGGATCATCTTTCAATAACAAATTTAGAAAAAGAAGGGATCAGAGATCTTTTCTTATTTCTAATCAATATTTATGTAAAAGCATGCTTCAATACTTCCACTGCCACTTTAGCCCCCAATTCAAGAACTGCAAATAATAAAATCACTTGTTCACTACAGAAAAATTGATAAATGGGTTACAGACAAAGCACTTGCTAAAATGACAAACCGCCTTTGGTGTCTTAACTCGGATCAAGTTGCATTTTCATTTTTAGATAATACTTTGGTAAAAAAAGTCAACATAAGCCACCTTATCTAAACCATTACCACTTAAATCCTTTTCAGCGCAGTGTCCCACGCCTGGACCACCTAATTTTAATTCCAAATTTACAAACGGCACGAAGAATACTTTAATAAAATTTTGCTTTTATAATGAAAGGTTAAAGTAATGTGTTTTTAATTTCTAAAAAAGTCGTTTGCAATTTCCGGGGTAGACAATCATTTCATCCTTTTACGAACAGAATTTTTCTGTGCCGAAAAGTGTTAACGTGACATTTGTAAGGGAAAATAATTTATTTTCTTTATTATGCCTCCTTTCTTGTAACACAACTTTAATAATAAAATGCAATTGAGCATTATTTTCTCTCATTTCTATACTTCCTTTGCCCTCCCTTTTTTTTAAAAAATTCTTTCAGTTTAAAATTCGATTTTTTTCCTTTTCTTTGGAATTTTTTTTAATCAAACACTTTATTGGACTTCACAAAACGAAAAAAAGAAAAACAAAAGGTGGAAAGCAGATGAAATGGAATATTACATATTTTTTTTCGCTTTTTCATAAAAAGTCAATTTTTAGGATTCAGGTGAAGTCTGGTCCTGAAAAATGCGCATATTTTTAAATCTATACATTTTTAGAAAAAAATTGGTGTGTGGTTCTTCAAAGCAAAACTGTTTTTTATAAAATGAGACCTGCATTATGTTTCTAGGTTCAATTGTATTCATTTCATGAAGGAAAAACAGCATTTTTTTGCGAAAAATCACGTTTTTTTTCGAACTTAAACCTCAATGAGGCACGGGTTAATATTATCCAAATGAGCTGAAACTTTGCCAATCTCATTTTCTAGTCAATTGGCAACTTTTTGTTGGGTCCCCCCGAAAAAATTTGGAAATTGATTTCTTGTGACCACCCTAATATACATATATATATATATGTAGTTTTCAGGTGTACAGGCAGAAATAAATCTAGAGAGGGGCAGTATTTTAGAGCGGACGTGCCTGTACTTCGCAGCCCATAGCGCTTTTTATTAAATGAAAATATAAACATGGAAAAAAAGCTAAAATAAGTATTTTTTTTTATCAGAACTTTTCGCACAAGACCATATCTGCGTAAAAATCTATGTTATGTAGAAATTCAATCTGATCTGGATGGGCCAATTAAATTTTTGTACGGGCCGGGACAGGTTCGGGCCGAGATTTTAGCTTTTATAGCAAGCCCGATCAGGCCAATTTTTTTTTTTTTTTTTTTTTTTTTGTACGGGCCGTGCTCAGGCTGGACTTTTAACTTTTATACCGTGCCGGGCTTACGTCCAACTTTTAATTTCTATACCGTATCAGATCGGGCGAAAAAATTTTTCTGGGGTTCGGGTCGGGTCCGGGTCTGGAAATTCTGGCTCGTGCAGACCACTAAATCGCGATTTAACGAATATCGTATATACAAACTATGTATAGTTAAAGTAGCCGAAACTGTTTGCTTTGTTTTTGAAACAAATATTTAATTTCTAAATTGACCGTACTTTATTGTCAGCTTTAAAAAAAATTACAAAATCATAATTTTTCCTCTTATGTATGAGCAAAAATATAAATAAAGGAGAGGTCCGACATTAACAATATTGAACAGACATAAAGATCAATAAGTCCATGATATGCTCAAGAAAATTCAAGATTGCCTTTTGATTCCTAACATAGCAAAATTGGGTTCAAAAATGTAATATCTGTTACATTCCATGAGCTATACCTCTTTGAATTCACGCTCGTTTCTTAAAGTAATGCACGATTTCAAGGGGAAAAAATGAGTGCTGTCATCTATTTTTTGTATCTGGATTTAGGATTAATATGTAATTTTTTGTCAACTGAATCATTTTTTCTACTTTAATTAAAAATATTCTTGAGTCAAAAATAAACTGAAAGCAAGAATAAAAGTTCTATATTTAAAATATATATTTTTATCTATAATATCAAATGATTTAAAAGTTTTAAAAATCTTTCCTTTACTTTCAAAGAAGTGATAGAAGTATTGCATTTAACCCTCATCATCTTTTGTTATTTTTTTTATTATTAAGGAATAAAAAGGCAAGAATGAAAGTTTCGATAGTTAAAATATATGCTTTTAGCTATAACGTCAAGTAATTTTAAACTTGCCAAAGCTGTCCTTCATGCTTAAACGAGCAATAAAAATATTGCATTTTTCCATCAAAATTTTTCAAAAATAATTTCTTTTCTCATTACGGAATAAAAATACAATTACTAACTTACGAAAATCTGTCACTTATTATTCATTCCTAATTATAAATAATTTTTAATATAGTCTTTCCATTCCTAAGGCTATTAATCAAAATTGAAATTGTAAGCGTGTAGACAAAGCCTCGATTTTGCATTCACTTTTAATGTAAATTTTAATACTTAAATAAAAAATCCTGAAATCTATTATTTTACATTTACTCATAAATAGATATGATCTACTTATATACTCATTTTCATTAAAATCTGTGGCATCTCTGCCACAGCTGATTTGCTCATTTTGTATGGCATGACCCAGCAGCAGTTCTCGTTGTTCCAAAAATATTTTCCTTATAATAGGAACACACGAGTATACGAAATAATATTACCTTTATGCCCCGACGATACTTTAAAGTACCACAGTTTTCAACCCCAATTCAAACACACTCATTACATGCATCTCTAATAGTACTTTTAGGAAACAATAGTAAATGCTATCTTTGACTGTCACTATAGTAATACCAGTTCTAAGAAGCTGAACAATTTTCTCGAACTTATTTTGGCGGGTGTGTGTGTCAAATTTGCTTCCATTTGTTGTCTGATATTAACTTTTGCTTGGAAACATCTTAAATTTTAAAGATAAGCTATCCTTTTTTTTTTCTTGTTTTAAATAGACAACTTGACAATATGTTATGCGAAATAAAAATTAATTAATTTTCTGTTTGTTTAATTTACGAAGCACTGTTCAAAGCGGTACTTTTAAGTACCATCAGGACTAGATTGAACATGATTTTTACTTAGAATTTTATCGTTTGAACGCATATGGCGCATAAAAACGCTTATATTTACTAAGGATGCTAGGGTACTAGACAGGTGGATTTTGATACAAAGTAGGGGAAGATATGGCATGATTTATGTATGACATTGGTGAATAAGGAAGCAAAAAATATGTCATTATATTCTTTGGAACAAATATTGCATTTTTGTAAAACAAGATTTAAAAAAAAATTACTTATTAGAAAAAAATCTAAAAATATCTTTTAGCATTTTTATGTATCATTTTGAGTTTTCCGATTATAAGTTTGCGAATTTCATTCGCATATGCTTTCCATCAAACGATAGTGGTACAGCTATAGGATATTCTTCTGATATCGAAATGCTCACTGATGATCCACCAACGACATCATCATCTAGTCATATGTACATCATAGTCATATGTTATAGTCATATACAGGTCTCCACGTATAACCTCACCGACCTTTATTTTCGCAACTGTTGGTCCTAGATGCATACTTCCAATTGCAAAAGTGGTTAAAATTAGGTGCAGAGTTAAGATAAAAAAATTTTTGAAGCAAAAAACAATTTAGTGAAGAATTACAGAATCTAAATTTTTATACAACCCCCAGGTCCCTATACTTATATTTAGGGACGTTTTGTCTATTCAAAAGTATTGCAAACACAGAAAGTTCCGTATCTGTACGACCAATATTCACTGAGAAATTCGATTTCAAAGTTATCATACATAGTATGGGGACCGTATACAAAGGGAGGTGCGAATATATACCCTATCAGAAAGACAAGGAGGTTTTAGAGAGATATGATCCTGACAAAAGGCACGTTGTTCAAGTCAAAAAACAGTATAATATTTGTCTAATCGCTGGTATTGAAAATAAAAATGTATATTTTGTACAATACATAAAATCCCAGCGCACAACCTCATACAAATTTAATAAGGTAATTGGAAATAATAACATAGTAAGTAGTGCTTTCTCGCAGATAAACTCAAATAAAAATGAAATAGAAATAAAAAATGAGCATAAATATCGTCTTTCATACTTTCTCACTACATGTGTTCCAAGTGTCTTCTTTGGACTACAATACATAGACGGTCACGTAACAAAAATTCGTCTTGAACATTTTTTAGCATTACAGACGTGACGCATCTGATGGCGGATAAAATGCTATTCTGCAAATCTACTCGGCGTACTGATTCTATTTCGTAAATCTTGCATTTTAAATAACCCCAAAGAAAGAAGTCTAGAGGATTTAGATCCGGCGATCGAGGAGTCCATTCTACCAAGCCTCCATAACCTACACTGTAAAAAAAAAAAAAAAACGGACTAAAAAACGGAAATACTACTGGCAATCTAGACGCCAGTACTATTTCCGATTTTTTACGGGAATTTTTACCCATAAATTACAGAAATTTTTCCGTTTTTTTACGGGAACTTTTACTTATAAATTACAGAAAAATTTCCGTTTTTAATCACAAAAACGGAAAATTTTCTGTAATTTATGGGTAAAAATTCCCGTAAAAAAAACGAAATAGTACTGGCGTCTGGATTGCCAGTAGTATTTCCGTTTTTTAGTCCGTTTTTTTTTTACAGTGTATGATGTTATCTTGAAACATGCTACGTAGAAGTGTTCGGGAAGAGGCTGTTTTGTGGGCTGGTGCCCCATCATGTTGAAACCACATCTTGGTGAGGTCTGCTAACGAAACATGATCATCTAAGAAGTCAGATAATGGCCCACGTAACATACTTTGTACCTGTTAAAGTGTCATAAAAAAGAAGGGCCCCACTAACGCTCCCTTCCAGATGCCACACCAAACGACCATCGTACTTGATGTTTGTTGGGTCGTATGGCATACGGATTTTGCACTGACTAGAAGTGTGTATTCTGCCTATTCACAACACCAGTTCTTGAAAACGTGCACTCATCTGATGTCATTCAGAAACCACAATTCTGTTTGTAGCTTGTTCATAATGAAATTGCTGAAATCGAACCGTCTATCTTCATCTCCTGTCAAAAACGATTGTACCAATTGCGATCGATGAGGATGTGCTGCGTGTAAATTCAAAATGTTCCATGCATGGGATTTTGAGCAGCCACAAGCTTCACTAATATCCCTAACACTACACTGTGGATACGCAAGAGCATATCCCAAAGTCTCCTCGTCAGAGACATGCATACTTGAGCTCCCAGATCGAGGATATTTTTTAACGCTACCCGTTTCTCGTAAGCGCTTTACAATATTTCAAATCGTGTTTTTAGACGGATGGCTATCATTTGGAAATTTAATTGCCTACTGCCTTGCAGCCTCTCGTCCATTCCTATTATACTGGCCATAAAGTAATATCATTTCTACGTATGTACTGTTCCGTGGTGTACTATTTAACTACAAGCATTGACAAAGCAACTAAATACATCTGGTGTAAGTCACTTTTATTCAGCAGTGAAGGGCTTACGTCATTTTTTGTCTACCAATCGGTATGCAGTGAGTGAAATTTGCATCGGAACCTGCAAATCCCGCAATACTGCGTACTGCTTTGATATAATAAGGATAGGGAAAATTCAAAACGCGATTTCGTCTTCAAATAATTATGGTCGTTGGGATAAATCAAGTGATAACTCCTTGAGTTAATAGTTAGATCATTAATGCGAAGTAAAATCGACTAATCTTAGTTTAACTTCAGTTTTCCGAAACTCAAGGAAAGCCTACTTTCCGTGTTATAGCGGCTGAATGGGCCTCCCAAAGTGATAGGAGCGCGTTTTGGCTTACAACTAACTCCAGAAAACACAACACAACAGCGTGAATTTGTCCAGCCTTGAGAGATTTTATAAGGGATGTAATCATGCATACTCGACAGATTTCCACTACGATTAAAACTGACCGAGTAATAGCTGTTTAAAATTGGAGTATATTTTTTGCTGCGAAATAGGGGTTATTCACAAATGTAGAAAAAATATAAATAATCTTCAGATATAACCAAAAAATAGTTGACAACAAAATTAGCATTGCAATCTAATATAAATGTGAAATCTATAATCATTCTGAAATATTACTGCAAAATATACTATTTGTACTGAACATATGAGAGGGTAAAAATAAAAGATTTTTTGTTAAATAAAAAGATGAAAACAATAGCCTCAATTCTTTACAAAATGATACATATTTTAAAATGCTGTTAGATTACACTGTCTTTCAATTTTTGGGTTGTGGCATGTTTTGTAGCTTTTGAAAATTGATTTTTATGTATATTTTTTAACACTGAATCCGAAAATGACCTTCATTTTAAAGCATCACGTCAGGATTTTCTCAAGTCACAAATTTCAAAGTTAAAAAGCTCAAAGTTAAAATTGATCCCCCTTCCCCTCCCAACCTCATCGGACCCATGAGCAGTTTAGCTGTAAAAAACCCAGAATAAGCCAAAAAATTGAATAAATTATTGAATTAAATAAAATTAAACTGAATAAAAAAGTCTTACATCTATTTTATAGTATCAGATTTTTCGCTATTTTTTAACTTTGAAATTTACGATTTGAGAAAAATCCTGACATGATGGTTAAAAGAGAAGGTAATTTTTTTACTCAGTGTTAAAAAATACATAAAGCGTAATTATAAAAGTTAAAAAACACAACCATCACAGGTTTACGTTATCTAATCTAAAACTCTTTCTTAAACTTGTTTACGGTAATCTATCCGAAATTTTTTTGTGTTATACTCTAATATAAGTATGTATAAGATGGTAAGCGTTGAAAATCATAATAATATTACATTGTAATCGGATTTAAATCAGCATGTAAAATTTAACTTCGATCGGACATTTGAAAGTGAGTTAAGGTTCGAGTACAAATTTTAAACTGGAAAGACGATCGTTGCAAGTTAAATAAAACCTTATGAAAATAACTTAATTTTTCTTAAAAGAAATCATAGCCTCAAATCCTTGCAAAATAAAAATATGTTAAAATACAATTATTTTAACTAATCTGAAACTTAACTAATAAAAGTTAACTCAGCAGTAATAAATGTACGATTTCTTTCAAAGCGCAGATACCTTGAAATAAGTTTAAGTACTTTATGTACGACCCCTAAAAGCATGGCCGATATCATCTGTTTTGAGATGCAAAAAAATGCAAATAAGTCATGCATTTCAAAGTTTCATAACTCGGTCAATTTTAACGTTAGATGAATGGGACTTTTTTTGTCTTACTTAGTGTCACAGTAAATTTTTACTAAATATCACTCATAGGACCGGAGAATCGTATAAAATTTAAATTTCGTAATTTTTTAATAAATGTTTTTCTTGACCCAAATCGCTTTAAAAATAATTCTTTACCTTATTTAAACCATTTTTGTAATTGGAAGTATGCATCTAGGACCAACGTTTACGAAAATAAAGGTCGGCCAGGTTATACGTGGACATCCTGTATACTTCTACATATTATAAATGATAAGTCACGTTAAAAGAGTAATAAGAAATTGTATATAGTTTTTTTCTTTTTTAAGTCTCGATTTTTTTCCAAGTGTTATGATCCAAAGGTACTTTGAAGTACTACACTATAAGGCCAAAAGTGACCGGTCACTTGCAATTTTAGACGTTTTGTTAAATATCTTGAAAAATACATAAGGAATTAATCTGACACTGCAGGTGTGTAAACAGTATAGTATAGGTCATATATTTCCGCGAAGATTTTTTTCCCGAAACCCCACAGGGGACCGTCAACAAATTGAAAAAAGAATGAATACCTGTTGGATAACTCTGTAAAAACTAATGTTACTACATTAGTTCAATGTACTAGCAATGTAGTAATCGTAACAATTAGTTACAAAGCGTTCAAACTCGATATTATTAATAAGTGGCTTATTGGAATATACTGTGTTCATTTTTGTGAGGATAGCATGTATACTCGTAGAGAAATTAAGGTTTATATAAAAACAGTCCCAAATTTCGCAAGTTTTTTGCTTATAATTTGCAGAGTTATTAATATAAAAAAAAATTCTTTTCAGAAAATACGGCGAACAACATTGTACACAATACTCTGCAATCAGAATTAAAAAATAGTAAAAATTGGATGAAAAATGAGCAGGTTTAGAAAAAAAATGTTTCATTGCGCATGCGCGAATGCAATCAAAATATAATGTTCATAATTTGTTAGCTAAATGTATAGAGCAACTTTTGTAAAAGTCTCAAAAACATAGTTTGAAAAGTCTGATAATAATCGTTTATAGAATAAGCTCAAAATCCGTTGTTCCCAATATGAAGCAAAAAGATGGGGGGTTGTATCCATATATCCATTGATTAATGCCAATATAGCATACACAATATTACACGTACTACTGTATTTGGGTACAGCCCCTCATCTTTTTGCTTCCTTTTGGGAATAACGGATTTTGAGCTTATTCTATAAATGATTATTATCACACTTTTCAAACTATGTTTTTGAGACATTCACAAAAATTGCTCTATACATTTAGCTAAATTATATTTTGATTACGTTCGAGCATGCGCAGCGAATCATTATGTAGTAAACCTGCTCATTTTTCATCCAATTTTTATTATTTTTTCATTCTGATTGCAGGGTATTCTGTACAATGTTGTTTGTCATATTTTCTGAAAATAACTTTTTTTATATTAATAACTCTGCAAATTTTAAGCAAAAAACTTGGCGAAATTTGGGACTGTTTTTATGAAAACCTTAATTTCTCTACGAGTATACATGCTATCCTCATAAAAATGAAGACAGTATATTACAATAAGCTACTTGCTCTTAAGCTCGAGTTTGAACGCTTTTGCTACATTAGTTTTTACAGGGTTATCCAAAAGATATTTGTTTTTTTTTTTCGATTTGTTGACAGCCCCCTATGGGGTTTCGGGAAATAATCTTCGCGGAAATATATGACTTATACTATACTGTTTACACAACTGGAGTTTCAGGTTAATTCCTCATGTATTTTTCTAGATATTTAACAAAACGTCTAAAATTGCAAGTGACCTGTCACCTTTGGCCATATAGTGTATATCAGGGTTGGCGAACCTATGGCACGCGTGCCGTAACTGGCACGCGGGAAGATATTTTTGGCACGCCGTTTATTGAAGTTCTAAATATAAATTCAGTCAAATTCTCAAAATTCTGCACCTTTTTATTCTTTTTTTTTTTAAATTAATACACGAGCTTCACTGAAAATAGCTTTTGTTTTCTATAATAGGTACTTGTGTACTTGTTATATCAGTGAACTTCCCACTTAGAAATATTTGACCCTTCCCAACTCCCGATTTTCTCGATTTCGTTATGATGGCACCTATGATTCGCATAGAAAGAGAGAAATCTAGGAATTATTATTATTATTTGCTGTAATATTTCTGCATAATTTAACGCGTTTTGACCTGCACATGAAGCTTTATTTAACTTTTACTAGAATTTGATAATTGATCTTTAATTTGTTAAAATGCAAAAATATTAATAAAACTAATAAAGCATGACTTTTTTCATAAGTTATGAAAAAAATAATAATTTGATTGCTAAAACATTTGTAAAATGAAATGAAAACTATAATTATATTTTCCTATAATTATTTCTAGAATGCGTATGTTGGTATTACCCGCAGGTATGTTAGCTATTATAATGATCTAATAATGATATATAATTTTAACACTATTATTTAATATTATTAGAATTAAACTAACTTATAATTCGCTTTTTTTTTGCGATAATGAGAGCTCGTGGGGGGGGGGGGGGGGCGCGTTGCTGGCACGCCATATTCAGTTGAAATTTTTTTGGAAAAATATTGGCACGTGGATGTAAAAAGGTTCGCCGACCCTGGTGTATATCAAGTAATTAGCCGTAAGTAACAAACAAAAATTAAATATTTTATTTTTAGTGCACATATCTTCTAATGTATCCTAGTAATGCAAGGGGAAAAGTTTACAGGAGATAGTTTTTTAAATTCATAATTTGGGATATAAAGGGTTAATTTGGCGTGGGTCTCGATTATGAAAATTTCACGGTTTAGATTTACGCGTGATAGAAAGTACAAACCAAGAATTTTTTTTTTTTTTTAATATTTGCCTCTTTTTTTTAAAAGATATGACAATAAGAGGGAAAATGCTATTTAAACTATCTATTCAGGATTTCTAAATTGTTTTCTAAGCGCATAATCATATTTTAATATAAAACTATTAATTGATTAAAGCTTATTTTAAAAATATATATTACATTCTTAATTTTTTTAAAATACTTTATATTTTAGTGGTTAAAATATTTCGTTGTTGAAGTTTCACAGCTTGTTAGCAAGCGTGGTTTGCCCCATAATGAGCTCAATCGATTTCGCACTTCATAATTAATCGTAGCACTGAAAATATTTGTCGATTTATCCCACGTGGATGGCTTATCTAAACATCCTTGTTAGGTTTCTGGAGCTAATGAGCATGTAAATAATTAAGATTACTGTTATCTGATATTATCTTTTATTTGTCTATTGTATTTCACATGTTTCACTTCCTGTGAAGGTAATATATTTCTTTATCTAGAAGTTGATCAGAGGTATTTTAGTTAGATAGTACAGTATGAACAAGCTTCATTGTATCCAACTTCTCTTTCTAATCAAGAAAGCAAACGAAGAAATTCCCCATCTCGTAAGTATTGAAGGCCATCTGAGGGAGAAGCGTTTAGATAGGAGGAGGGGTACTTGTTCATAGGAGAAGAACCCCGTAGGCTGGGTTTTTTGAAAGCATCGCTAAGAGAGAGAGAAAGTAGTTCTGCGGTAGACCTTTTGAAGAGAGGTCGTAGCGTTTTGGTTGAGTTTTGGCGTAGACCTGGTGAAGGCAGATCGTAGTGTTTTGACTGAGTTTTCTGGTGTAAAGAGTAGTGTGTTTCGGGAAAAGTTTTGAGTCTTGTGCTGAGAAAGGATACGCAAGAGGGGGTTGTCCAAGGTGATCCTCCGATAAACCTGATGAGATACCGTAAGGTGAGAAGGGAATAGGGTAATTTAATAAGTTACCCTAGTGCGCAGAAAGTACTTGTTATATGTAACTTAGTATCTGGCCGAATCGTCTATATCCGAATCGTCTATACGAATCGTCTATATCCGAGCTCTTAAATGTACACAATATTTTATTTATATGTACATAATTTGTAAATAAATTGTTCGTTAATTTTAGTAATAAATTTAGTATTCTTTTTGATAATCCTTCTCACAACGTGCCCGATATCACGTATATATATATATATCGGTGATGGCAGCATATCAAAGTAAAAGAACATTTTTTCGAAGTCTGTGAGAGGGTGATCGGGGATCTAGGAGAATTCATCAACGTGTGGACTAAGAAAGAGTGCAACAATGCCTTAACAATAATTTATTGATATGTAGAATAATTTATTGACATATTTATTATACGTAATGAAGTTAAAAACAAATGATATATTGTCATCGGAAACGCACACATGTGTACATAATTTTATAATTCTAGAATAGCAGAAAGTCAATGAAAAATCGAAAAAATTTCATCTTTACATACAAAAACCAAGTTACGTTAAATTAAGAACGAAAACTAATGCTTCAAGCATAGATTATGAAACACTTTCCAAAATGTTCAGAACACTTCAATAAAACTTCGTCATTTAATAAGGTAAAATACGAGGGCCATGTACGCTAATGGCGCCTGGTGTATGTAAAATCCTTCGTGGGTGCAAAGTCCTCCAAGTTACCTGTGAATTATACCTCTGGAGGTGCCTTGCCAGGTGAAGGTCTTGTCATCTGATCAAGGTTCTAAATTACGAGGCCAACATGAGTAGCAATGTGCAGGCGCCAAACAACAAGATATAACGTTAAGTAACCGGCAAAACATAGTATACACAAACAAGCAGTAGGCACTGCAGATAGGATGGCGATCGAGGCAATGATGTCAGGTTTATTGCCGCTTCGCGGCGGTTAGGCGGTCTTTCGCCCCGATGCCAGGTACTAAACCCGTTAAGCTGGGGCATCCCGGCAGGTAGGGGCCTGGTCATCGGTTAGAAAGAAAGAAAGAAAGGTAAAATATGAGGTCGTAAATAATAACGCATAACACATTTGAAAATATAATTTCAACAACTACCATCAATCGTCGGAAAAAATGCCCGAATTATTTTGCGCAGCCCTGTATATGATCTATAGATTCGTATATAAACTACATAGTATACTAAACTTTGATTCAATTAGGAATCGTTTGGCACATTTGGAAATTCTCCTGCAGCCATTTTCTTCAATAGATGGAACTGTACTCGAGATCCTTTGTGCAAACATGTATTTGATTTATAGAATAATTATTATAACACAGCTAGTAATATGCAAAAAATTAGTTGCGTTTTAAAACGCGTACCACAACTGTAAACACACTTCCAGCAATTAAAGTTCATGTACATTACTATAAGCGGGGACTTTTGTATGTCCCTGTAAATGAACGAATGCTAGGCAAGCCATATTAGCACGTCGTAGTGCAACTTCAGTGATATATGTCAATTTCAATATGTTTAAAATAGTGTAACATCATTAAAATACACTGTGAACACTTTTTTCCTCATAGATCGTAATGAAACGGATTCTTGTGTTTGTATCTGTAAACGAACTATAAACAACCACACTTCATTTTCAATTTCGAACTTGCCATAGTAAATCTCAATCACATGCATGGCAATCCGTGTATATTAACGCGAGTTAGAACCATAGACAGACAGATAACCGAATTCATAAACACTTTTCAACTTTTTTGGAAAGTGTTAAAAAGCGTAAAAATAAAATTTATGTGAGGAAGGCCTGATTTTAATTTTATATCAATTTCTAGGAGAGTTGATTTACAATTATACGAGTAAATGTCTTATTTTTAAATACGAAAGTTTTTTAAATGCATTAAAAAATCGCCAGCCAGAAATTGCTAAGTTATATTTGATAAGAATTAACCGAAGATTTAAGTTTAGTTTTGAGCAACAAAATGCGCTGGAATAACTTATTACTTAAAAGGTTACATCACTCACACAAAAACACCCGCTCGCTGATGATGGAGAGTTTTTTTTTTTCTTTTAGATATCTCATTTGCATTTCACTATTTTTAAACAATTTTAACTTTTTTTTTCTTTCTTTTTTTTTTTTTTTTTTTTTTTTTTTTTGCATCGGATAAAGGTCGATTTTTACAACAACCGTTTTTTACTTTTACGATTTGTTTACAGGATTTTTACTGCTATAATTATTATTATTATTATTGTTGTTGTTGTTATTATTATTATTATTATTATTATTATTATTATTATTAGGATATTTTCACTTTTGGAACCGGTTTCAAAAATGAAAGTATCCTCATTAAAAAACACTGTAAATAAAATCAAAAAAGTTAAAAATGGCCTTTCTAGAGAAAAAAAAAATTCTCCCATAGAATTAACAATAGCAAGCGGTTATTTTCGCGTGATTGAAGTACCCCCTTAACCTTTACAGGGACAAGTAATTGTGTTTCTGTAATGTTGAATTCACACCATAATTTTCAAAAATTTTATTTGAAAATAAGGGAATGCAATTTTACAATTTTTTTTTCATCAAAGTTATAAAAGTAAAATTCAACTAAAATATTCTGGTGCAAATCTTGATTAAAATTAAGTGAGTTAAAACATATAAAAATCTTCTGGACTTTTTTCATCCTTGTTTTTCTTCTCGCCGCACAGTGGGACGTTTTGATGATCTTGGTGGACAAAATTATTTCGTTGAAGTTTAATTAGTTTTTGCTGTTTTTTTTAATGCATCACTAATAAAATACTCAAACAGTGATAAATATTTGGTTATTTAACAACAATGTCTTAAAATAAAAATACAGGGTGCCCACTAAAGTCGGTTCACACTCTCTTAACTTCCGAACAACTGCATCTATATTCATAAACCTGGTGTCTAGGTATATCAAAGAGGCTATGTGCAACTAGATGAGACCGCTTACAGCACCACCTGGTACAAAATGGCAGCATTAGCGTTGCTATCTCAAAAACGGTTCTAAATATGGGATAAAAGTGAATGACGACACCTTGTGAACATGAATGCTAAATGAATCTCGTTCTCAATATGAATCTCGTTTTCGAGATAGGAATACTAACTCAGCTGTTTTGCACCAGCTGGCGCTGGATGCGATCTCATTTGGTTGGGCATAGCCACTTTACTATATCCAGACACCACATTTATGACTATAGCTGCAACCGTTCGGCAATTAAGAGCGTGGGGAGAACTTTAGTGGGCACCCTGTATAATGCATTAGAAATAATGCGTTAAACGTACTTATTTTACAATTAAGTAAAAAACAATTTAATACACACATGTAAGTTAACATTCATTTCTTTTTTGTATTTTTGCCTACTCAGAATTGCTCGAGAAATTTGTGTAGTCATATTGAAAAATAATTTTTTTTAAGAAAATCATATTAAAAAAAAACTTTAATGTTTCGTGGTACCTTGTAAAACATATAAATGCTACAAAAATTATTTTCGTTTGAAAAAATGCTGTTATGTGAATAAATGACCTATATAAATTTTATACAATTTGAAATAAAATTTCTGCATATAGAGGGTAATGTATCCGAAATTTTGATGCGTCCCTCTACAAGAAATACAACTGCTACGCGCTTTGTTTTCAATTTAAAAAATGCTATTCTGTATCTGAATAACCTATAGTAATTTTGTTGAAATTTAATTAAAATTTCTGCTTTTTAGCAACAATCTTTCCGCGATCTTTTGTGTGGCCCTGTAACAAATGCATAATTTCTACGTTCGACAAATTGTAATTTAATAGAATTGTCATCCGAAAAACATATGTAGGCAAAGTTTCAGCTCAATCAGATAATTGAAAGTGGTTTAAAACTGTCTTGCAAGATTTGAAATAATATTTTATGTGGCCCTGTAAAAAAGAGTAACTGGTACGTTCCATAAATTATAATAATGTTGCATTGTCATCAGAACTACATATCCTGAGTAAAGTTTCAGCTCAATCAGATTATTGAAATTGGTTTAAAATTAACTTGCAAGTTTTAATATAAATTTTTGAGAAGCCCTGTAGAAACAGTATTCTAAACAAACATCTACGTTCTTTAAATTATAATAATATTGTATTGTCATTCAAATTACACATGTTTTCATTGTTTCGGCTCAATCGGATAATTAAAAGTGGTTTAAATTTGACTAGCAAGATTTGAACTATAGTATGGTTCTTGTTTATTAATTAAAACTTAATGATCTGCAGATATCTGCAGGAGTTTGTTTAATTTTTCAATACTTTAGGAATGGCCCTTTGATTTTAAAAAAATGCTTATTGCTGAATAATATCTTAAAAGTCAAGATGAAATTTGTAAACAACATCAAGGATCATCCAGAATTACAACCTTTGAAAAAAGCGGTTAAGCTGGTTTAATACCGCTTATTTTTAAACAAAAATGGGTTAAATCTGACCTTGACAAACCTGTGGAATATATTCAGCAAACTCGTGCCTTTAAATAACAGAATAGTCACGACGTGCTTTCAAACTTAGAGGAAGCTAGTAGCTAGTGCAACTTTTGAAACTCCCTCAAACCAACTGCGCAAATGGCTTCTTTATGGTCATAATTAATCGATACCTCTGATTTTTTCGACAAAACTCGTACGGATCTCGAAAATACAGGCATTCAGCTACCAGTACACGCGGTTTTGTCAAATTCCGAGATAATCGGAAATTTTGTCCACCTATATTTTAACCACTTTTTTGTCTAAACGTCCCATTGTGCGCCATCGGGTTTCGGATTGCGTTCGCAGCACGAAAAAGGATTGCAAGTATGCATTTTGACACTTAAGCTTATTGGTTAATCGACTTTCGTTAATGTTAAACCTATGCACCAAGAATGCATTGGGCATTCGTATATTTAAAATATTCCTTCAGGAAATTAATATTTTTAACTTCTTTTCTCTGTGTACTCCTCTTAAGATCATCTTTAAGGATGTCTCTTTTATTTTTTCAGTTGTCGAAATATGTCTAAAATATATACATAATTTTATGTGAAGTGGTAAAATTTTATTCACTGCTCGTCGGATACTAACGCTTAAAATACTAAATTAAAAGAAATACTTAAGAAGAGTACACAGAAAAAAGAAGTTACAGACATTAATTTCCTGAAGAGATATTTTTTAAATAAACGAATGCATTCACGCCCATAGGTTTAACAATAGCGAGGAGAATTGGAGAGTTGACCGACTAACAGTCTTCGATAATTTTTCGATGCAATCGGATGTGTTGATAGTATATGGTATCTAATAAAGAGGTCTGCTTTTAACTGACTAATCAAATCATATCTAGTCAGTCAATAGTGTTAAAGCATGCAAAAAATAATAATAATAAATAAATAAGTTTAAAATTGTAGAGGTAAAAAAATTCTTACTTTCTTTTTTAAATTTTAAAAACATTGAATTCTATAACACTGTAAGAACTAGCGCTTTGAACTAGTGTTTAGAGCCCTTTGAACTATGTTTCTAAGTGTTTTATAATAGCATTTTGCATATTACTAAGTATAGTTTTGTAAAGCAAAATGATTTAGTAAATAAGGAAAAAAAATGCAATAATATCCAGTCAGTTAGTTGGTCAACTTCCCTATTATCGCTAATGCGAAACCTATGCGGAATGTATCCGTATATTTAAAACATATCTTCAGGAAATTAATATTTTAAACTTCTGTTTTCTGTGTACTCCTCTTAAACCCTTCTTAAGGGTTAAGAAAAGATTTAAGTTTAATTTTAGACTATAAAATGCGCTGAAATATCTTATTACAGTTTTATAATCTATTCTTTTATAATGTCATATCATTCATAATCATCATTTGTTCTACCAATTTTATTTTCAGACATTAAAAACACACTAAGATTTCATAGTTTATCATACAGCCAAAAAATAGCGTACATGTCATAAGTTTTAAAACATATATATACTTTAACACAAATATTCAAGATAGTTTAAAAAATATTTTCACCTCCTTTTTCACCGAGGCATCTTCAGTTATTGATGTTCTTCGTCTCACTCGGAAACCAAATGCAAATTCTTACATAATCTCCAAACACTCAAGGACCCCTTTTCCATATAAAATAGCTGCAATAAATACATATATCCATAGAGCACTAAATGTATGTTCAACAGAAGACCTCCTAGAAACCGAAATAAATAAAATCAAATCAATAGCTAAAGATGCAGGATATACCACTAAAACGATATAAAAATTAGTTGAAAAAGTGAAAAAAAGGTACAATAGAATAGAACCAGCCCAGAAAGTTCTAAAATTTACAAATTCAATCCCTTTCATAAAAGGTGTTTCATTAAAAATAAAAAGAGAATTTAAAAAACTAGGAATAAATACCCCTATCACCCCTGACCTACCAATATTTAAAATAATTAGAACAGACATTGAGAAAATTTCACACCTACAGACATCTGGAATATACAAAATTAATTTCAAAAACAATGAAGGAAAAGATATGTCATATATAGGAATGACAAAAAGAAAGCTACAAGACAGGATTAAAGAACACCAACGGGATATACGACTTAATAAATCATCTACGGCCATAGCACGACTCAATAGAAAATCCCCCATCACAATAGATTTTAAAAACGTCGAGAAATTAGCAAAATACAATAGTTTAAATTACGCATTAATAAGAGAAGCCATTGAAATCATCTCATCAAAATCAGAAACCTGCAATGATCAACTACACGCAGTTATAGACAATAGATGGCGACACATTTTGAAAATGGGGAAAAATAACAGGGAAAATCTGGAAAGCAAGGAATAGCGAGAGAGTGAGACGAAAAACATCAATAACTGAAGATGCCTCGGTGAAAAAGGAGGTGAAAATATTTTTTAAACTATCTTGAATATTTGTGTTAAAGTATATATATGTTTTAAAACTTATGACATGTACGCTATTTTTTGGCTGTATGATAAACTATGAAATCTTAGTGTGTTTTTAATGTCTGAAAATAAAATTGGTAGAACAAATGATGATTATATCTTATTACTTTATAGGGTACATCACTCAGGCAAAACCACTCGCTTGCTAAGTTAATCCTATGTGATAATTTTTAGGGTTTCGTTCATCTGATGAAACCCTATTCGTCTCACTCCTTTGTCTGTCTGTCCGTCACAGAGCCCGTTCTCAGAAACTATACATGTTAGAGACTTGAAAATTTGGGTACTTATAGCTGAACACCTCACATCAAACAACAAATCATAAAATTTTGAAAAAGTTGGTAATTAACCGAATTACGGGCTAATTAACTTCTAAAATTAACCAAACCACCTTTTTAACGCAGGTTCAAACGGACCTTCTCCAAATCATCCGTGTTTCTCCTAAGGATTGCCAGTAAAATCAGCCGATGCACGGTTACCACGGAGGAAATTAAGCCGAAAAATGAAGTGGACATTTTAAAGCGAAATCGCATATCAGAAAATATTGGTCCGAGAAACTTGTAAATGGAAAATAATTTAATTTCTTTAATTGGAAAGACAAGGAAAAAAGATTTCAATTCGGCGGGAAAGCAGGTAGGCATGACGACGCTGCGGTTTTCCATAATAGCATATTTTAATACGAAATTTTAACTTTTTAAATATTAAATTTTTGATTCAATTTTTTGGCATCCCGATGTCAATTTTCTCGCTGATTTCATTGATTTCTATCTAAGTCCTATCTTAATTACAAGATGAAATATTAATTATTATTTAATTAATCGGTTTATTGCTATCAAATGCGTCGATTAAAATGGAGACACGTGCTTTTTTAATCACGAATTAACTTAAATTAGGAAATCTAATAATTTGCGTGGGGTTTTTGAACAGCGCTATGAGATAAATATAACTCATTCATCATCAGAAAGTTTACAAGTATTCATACCACTATTTTCGAATAGTAATTTCAGGAAATATCTTGAACTATTGGTTAAGACGGCCACTCGATCTGTTGAAAACTTTAAGATAGTTTATAACACATAAGAAAAAGTGTAAAAAAGAATGGAGTGTGATATTTCGAGGAGAGGGGGAGGAACTAGAATTCTTTTTAAAATCTTAGCGTTTGTTACCACAACAAATGTTTATAAATTCTTGTTTAAGACCGCCACCATCCCGACCCATGTATCTACGGAAAGATTGCGTAAAGGAGTTTCGTTCAGATATGCTTTTGTTAAGAATAGAGTGCATTCCCTGGTGATGGAATCAGGGGCGCCATTTCAGAATTTGCTTGGGGGGGGGGGGGCAAACATTTTTTGAGGGATGCTATATAGCTAAGGGTAGGATACAGGGGTCTAACCCCTCCCCCCCCCCCGTATGAGAAACGTTTACTGACTTGTGCTTACAATAACAGTAAAAACTGCGAATACGGAAACTCAGAACCAATGAAATATTTCGTTTTAGACAGGTTTCCGTCTTAGAAGGTAAAATTTTAATATATTGGACATGATTTTTTTTCTTTTTAGACAGGATTCTATTATAGACAGGTTTCATTTTTATAGGTATCCTCACTGACTGTTTAACCATCCGCTCTATAGTATAGCTCTGAAAAGAGATGCATTATACTAAAACTTGTGAAAACGAAACCTGTCTATAACAGATTTCTTTCTAGAAGGGGAAAAAATCAAATTTCGTTGAAAAAAATCACAAAATTATACTTGCTAAGACAAAAACCTGTTTAAATGGAGCTTTTTTCTAGTCCCTTTCGAAGTTTTATTTACACGGGAGCCATTTCATGAGTTTCCTGATGAAGGACAAGGAAAATTTTTCTTTGAGGAATAGGGAACGTGGAAAATTGCACAACTTGCAGAACAGCACAAATCACACAGAAAAAAATCCCGCACAATAAAACATGCTCTACGTGGTTTTGTCTCCATAACGTCTTTCACAAGCATCTGATTATTCCACAATATTTTTAATTTTCGTGAGAGTCAGCGATTTTTCTTTCTTTCAAAATCCGCAAAATCAATTCGTCAATGGATCGCAGGAAAAAATCGCGAATTTTGGAAGTTTTGAAAAAAAAAGTCTCAAAATGGTCGCTTAAAAAATCGCTAATTTCTTGAAACAACCGTGGAAAATATCGCTAATTTCATCAGAGATCGCGAAAAGAAATACAGATTTCGTCAAATGATTGCACGAAAAAATCGCGAATTTCGTCAAAAGATTGCGCAAAAAATCACGAAAATTTAGTCGAAAAATCGCGCAATAAAATCGAGGAGAAATTTGTCAAATGGTCGCCTAATAAGGCCCAAACTCTCGCGCAATAAAATCACAAATATTATTAGTCGGTGGCAGAAGCAAAATCACGGATTTCAATAAATGATAGTGATAAGGAATCGTGAAATCTGTCAAAAAAAAAAATCACGAAAACAATATCGAATTTCATCAGTTGGCCGCGAAGAAATATTGTGAATTTCGGCAAGTGCTCGCGCGAAAAAATTCCATTTCGTATAACGCTTTCAGGAAAAAAATTGTGAATTCCGTGAATCGATCGCGGAAAAAATCGTACATTTCGCCAGGTGATCAGAAAAAATCATGAAATTCGATCATTCATGAGATAATCAGCCAAAGAACGTCATGAATAAGTCACGAAATTTACAAATTTTGTGATCTGTAAGCATAAGAAAATTTTCGTTAATGATTTTCTGCAAGTGAAAGTAAAGCATTATTTTTTTCGGATTGAGTTTTCCCTATTATGAGATGGTTTTATGTTAATTCGATTTTTCAAAGAAATTCTGAATATTTTTCAGATAAAAGAAACTACATATTTGAACATTAATGAATACTATGTATATATCTTTCTTTTTCTACAGAAAAGGTAAAATTTATAATTAATATTCATATAAAAAGCACAAATAAATGCACAAGAATTACTTTCATGTGCATTCATATAATTTAAAACTGTTTAAAATACATTAGAAAAACCCAGAACGTTTTCAATCATCACAAGACCGTCATCAATGGGATTTAAATGTTATTATTTTCTTCGGGCTTATTCGAGAATTGGCTAGAAGAAAATCATTGTGATTGTTGTGTCAATGCTTTTGACGAGTTTTCCCCATGATCAATTTGCACACAGCTGAGAAGCAACTGATAAAAAAAATTCTCACATGTATTTTTAAAATTAACCACAGAACTCATTAAAGATATATGTCTCACTTTGAGGGAGTTCGAATAGTAAGGCTTTAGGAAATTTTTTTGATAATTATTAATTTCTATGCATAAGCATTTATTTAATGCATATTTTTTTATTCCAATAAAATCTGATAAGTTATTTTAGAGTTTGAGCAATTTTCTGATATTTGCTTGAGTCTTGCATATGATTAGGGATGCACCGAATATTCGGTATCTATTCGATATTCGGTCATATTACCGAATATTCGGTTAGGCCGGATATCAAACTATTTAGTTTGCCGAATACTTAAACCTCTTAAAAAGATTTTTTAAAACGTTACACAACTTCTACTTTTAACTGTCAATTAATAAAGATATTCAGAATACTTAGAATCTTTAAATAAAAGAGAATGATTGTATATTATTTATTTGTTGTTTTAAAAATGTCACTAAAAAAAAATAACCATTAATGACATGTCATTTGTTCATGGGAATTAATAAATGTGGAAATGCAAGTTACTGAGCATTTTCTGGTAAACAATCCGTTTCTTGCTTTTTCGCAAACAGGGTGTTTCTAAACAAAATGGAAGAAAATTTCAGGGGTAATAATAAGCATCAAAACAGAGAATTTTTTGTCCAGTAAATCAGGATTGCAATTAACTTATTCAGTCAGATATACAGTGCATACCCAAGTCAAACTTTAATTTTCTTTTGTTACTTTAACAATAATCAAGGTATTGTAACTATATTGTCAACAGAGTTACTTTAATTAGGATAACATGACGAGAAGTGCTGGAAATAGCAACCATTCATATCTAAACAGCACTGCGCTAGACATTATTTTATTAAGAATGCAGCTAACAATACTTATACTGTACCACTGGCCAAAATTCAGTCTCTTCCAAGGATATCATCACATTCTATACAAGCAAATTAATATGATGCAAATTTCGCTGAAATATCTTCATTTTTATACAGTTATAAACGAAAATTCTGCTACGGCTTGTACACCTTTCATTTTTGATGAAAGAAGTGGAATGATATGTTGCTTCTTGTTCAATATGAGAGAATTCTTTTCATTTGTTTGAATTAATTGAAGTCATGGAATTTAAATTTTATTATTTAAAAAAAATTTAAATCATACTCTTCTCAAATAATAACTCAAAACATACTTTTTTAACACAAAATTTACTTATAAAAATAGTGTTGTTTGTCAAAGTGGAAGTAGCTAAATATTGCAAAAAATTGTTTAAAAGTTAACTTTTTAATGTTAAACACTGAGATATAAAAGTATTTGGTCAGTCGAATATTCGGTATTCGGCCGAATAGATACTATTCGGCTGGCCTAATATTCGGTATTCAGCCTAACAGTTACTATTCGACTTGCCGAATATTCGGTATTCGGCCGAATATATACTATTCGGTTGTCCTGATATTCGGTATTCAGCCTAACAGTTACTATTTGACTGGCCGAATATTCGGTATTCGGTTTACCTGCAGGCCAAATATTCGGCATACGGTATTCAGCCAAAATCATTATTCGGTGCATTCCTACATTTGATGGTTGATAAATTTTCTGCAATATCAAATTCCTTGGGGGGGGGGGGGTATTGCCCCCCCCAGCCCCCCTCAAATGGCGCCCCTGGGTGGAATGTGGAACTAACATAACGCGATTTTGTTAAAATTAGGAAATCTAACTAGTCGATCTGTTTGAAACTTTAAGATATTTTATAACACATAAGATAAAGTGTAAAAAAGAATGACACGTAAAATTCCGGGGGGGGGTGGGGGGGGCGCTAGATTTCTATTTAAAAAAATAGCGTTTCTGACCGCTTTAGGTACCTTTTTGAGGGAGTCCTGAAATATATACTTCTTATTTAATATAAAATTGTCTAAAGTTTAGTTACCACTATTTTCGAATAGTAATTTCAGCAAATATCTTAATTTCTTATTAAGACCGCCACCACCTCGAGTAACATATCTACTTGTAGGTTGTTTAACGGAGTTTCCTTCGGATACAGTTTTGTTAAGAATAGAGTTCGCTCCCTGGTGGTGGAATGTGGAAATAACATAACGCGATTTTGTTAAATTAGGAAATATAACAGAGCGATCTGTTTGAAACTTTAAGATAGTTTATAACGCTTAAGAAAAAGTTTATAAAAATGGCGTGTGACATTTCGGACAGGGGAGTTGGCGCTAATTTCACTAATTGATTTATTTCTATTATATACTTATTTGACAAGGCAGTCACGTGATGTTTCATTGCAGTATACTTCTGAACGGTGTCCGATTTTTAAAAATACAGCATAAATGTTACTTATGCCAGATAAATGTCAGAAGTATTGATACCACTATTCTCGAATAGTAATTTCAGCAAATATAATAAATTCTTGGTTAAGACCGCCACCCCCTCGACTAGCATATCTCCTGATAGGTTGTTTAACGGAGTTACATTCAGATACAGTTTTGTTAAGAATAGAGTGCGCTCCCTCGTGGTGGAATGTGGAACTAACAGACCACGATTTAATTTAAAGTAGGAAATCTAGCAAGGCGATCTGTTTGAAACTTTAACATAGTTTATAGCACATAAGAAAAAGTTTATAAAAAATGGAGCATGAAATTTCGGGAAGGAGGGAAGAGGGGGAGGGGCAAAATATTTCTTTTTTGTTTCATACCGTTTCAGGTGCGTTTTTTTGACGGAGTCCTCAGATACATGCTACTTATTAAATATAAATACGTCAAAAGTTAAATTACCACTATTTCCGAATAGTAATTTCAACAATTATCTTAAATTCTTGCTGAAGACCGCCACCCCCTCGAGTAACATATCTACTAATAGGTTGTGTAAAGGGGTTTCGTTCAGATACGCTTTTGTTAAGAATACAGTGTGCTCCCTGGTGGTGGAATGTGGAACTAACAGACCGCGATTTCATTTAAAGTAAGAAATCTAACAATGCGATCTGTTTTAAACTTTAAGATACTTTATAACAAATGATAATGAAGTATAAAGAAGAATGGCGTGTTGCATTTCAAGGGGGGAGAGGGGCGCTAGCAAAATTAGGAAATATAGCTGGACGATCTGTTTGAAACTTTAATATAGCTTATAAAACATAACAAAAATTTTAAACATCAGGCCGCGTCAAAAATCATGCTGGCCATTACCCCGCTTCCCCCCCCCCCAAAGGGGACACTTTTCTAAATTTGGCAGATGTGATATATCGTCATGTGATATATCGTAGCATTTCGGGGGGGGGGGATGAACGAAATTAGGAAATATAATTGGCGAATCTGTTTGAAGCTTTTTACGATAGTTTAGAAAGGGTTTGCCAAAATTTAGTAGATGTTCCATGGCGATAAATGTACTGGACGTTTTGAAAGGAATATTAAACCTTTGTGCGATCTATGACCGCACTTACCCACTTGTTTTTTCATTGGGTAGCTGAAATCGATCTCTACAGAAGCCGTTTTTTTTTCTATTTCTACTTTTATTTTTTTTTACAAATTTGTTATTATTATTATTATTATTATCATTGTTAGGATACTTTCACATTTGGAACCAGTTTCGAAACCGAAAGTATCTTCACAAAAAAAAACCTGTAAACAAAATCGAAAAAGTAAAAACAGCCTTTGTAGAGACCGACCTCAGCTGTCTACTTAAAAAAAAAAAAAAAAAAAAAAAAAAAAAAAAAAAATCAACTCTTTTAACTTTTCTAACTCTTCTAAAATTAAACTTAAATCTTCTTAAACTTATTCTTAAACTCTTCTTAAAGGATGTCCCTTTTTTCTCAGTTGTCAAAATACACTAGTGTTTCCAAAAATTAAGGAAAAATTACAAAAAGAGCGATTACTCGTTCAAAAATTAAGCTATCCGTATGAAATTTGCATATGTTGCTAACTAAAACATGCTGAATAAAAATACAAATAGCAAATTAGTGGCGCTGCAATCGGATTGCGTCATCTATAAGGAACATAAAAATGCATGCTAGAGAGTACGGCTGCTGGTGCCGATGTGATTATGAGATAAGAAGACTGAGATAGCCAATTCATTAGTATGATCTCAAGGTATCATTTGTCCGCGTAACTGCGATATACAGCTATTGGAAGATTGGAAGTAGGCCAAAGTCAGACAGAGGTGGCCAAATGGCTAAATTTGAGTCCTTCTGCTATTCATAGGCTTTGGAAACAATTTTAAACCACTGGTTCGACCTCGAGAACATTTAGCCAAGAACGGGAAACAACTACGACAAGCACCGATGACCGATATTTGCGGTTATGCGTACGAAGGAATAGAACAGCATCCCCCTCTCAGCTTAGAGCCTCCCTTTTTGCAGCCACTGGAAGTTTGATATCAACGTCTACTGTGCCTAAAAGTCTTCATGAAGGTAGTCTTTACGCGATGCCACCAGACATTTGTGTGCCACTCACCTCATGTCACCGGAGGGAACGTTTAAATTGGGCACGTTAACATGTCCACTGGATGGCTGATCAATGGAGGCGTGTTCTCTTCATGGATGAGTTCCAGTTTAGCCTTAGAAGCGATAGTAGTCAATGTTTGATTTGGAGATAACAGGGAACCCGCAATCATCCATCAAACATTCGTAAAAGAGATTCGTATGGAGGATGCAGTGTCTGTGTTTCTGATGGCATCTCTTTGGGCGGACGTACAGACCTCCGTGTCTTTCCACGTGGAACTGTGAATTCTCACTTCTATAGAGATGACATTCTTGATGCTTATGTGAGCCTTTATGCCGGTGCAATAGGTAATGATTTCCTGTTACAGGACGATAACGCTAGACCGCACAGGGTTCACATCGTAGAAGATTATCTTCAGCACCAAACAATTCAGCACATGGAATGGCCAGCTCGATCACTGGACTTGAATCCCATCGAGCATGCTTGGGATGCTTTAGGAAGATGTGTCGCTGCTCTCAGTCTCCCTCCTCAGACCCTTGCCATGCTTACAATTGCTTTACGGGAGCCATGACTCGCACTTCCCAGCGAACTTACAAATTGCATATTTGACAGTATGACACATCGCTAAATGTACTGTATTGCTTCTAAGGGTGATCATACTCCATATTAAAAGTACTTTTCCTATAACAAACTGACACATTTATTTTCTTTATTTTATAATTGTGATGATTTCTGAAACACCACAATCGTCTGGTAATTTCAGTGTTATTTTATACCTTACTATGTGTTTTACATTGTGGCTCAGTTTTATTAAACTCTACTTGTAACATTTTGAGTAATCGCTACTTTTGTTGTTTTTCCTTAATTTTTGGAAACCAGTGTATTTCAAAAATGTATACTTAATTTTATGTGAAGTTTTAAAATATTATTCAGAGCTCGTCAGATACAATATTAAATTAAGCATATATTTTAGGAATATTTTGACAACTGAGAAAAAAAGAGACATCTTTTAAGAAGAGAAAAAGAAGTTAAAATATTAAGTTCCTGGGGAGATATTTTTTAAATATACGAATACATTTCATGCTCATAGGTTTAACAATAGCGAGAAGAATTGGGGAGCTGACTGACCAACAGCCCTCGATAATTTTTTGATTAAACCCGGGAGAACTCGCTGTATGAGATTTTCTCTCACAGTCGTACTTTTTTAAGACTCTTATTTAAATCCTTTTTCATTTTAATTAAAATTTCAAAATGTTTTAAAATTATTTTACCTATTTTGTGAATAAAAGTACTAAGCCAACCAAAAAAAGTTGATATTATATGAATGTAAAGTAAAAGGAAAGCAATTGGGTATTCTCACTAGCGAGTTCTCCCGGGTTAAATCGGATCTGACAATAGTACGGGGCAGTAAAGAGATCTTCATTTATCGAAATAATCGAATACTATCTGGTTACCTTATTTCGATTCAGTCGTATGAAAAACAAACTGAGACCAAAATTACTTTACATGTTCTTCAGGCAGCGCTTTCACTCTCTTCAAAGTTTGAAACTAAACTCTGAATACGCTAAAGAATAACAGACATAAATATAATATGTGTAAAGAAGTGCACTTCTTAGTACATCAATGGAAATGTACAACTTCACAATTAGAAAGATTGCCAGCCTGCAGAGATAAAAAATACTTTCCAATAATTAGAAAAAAAAAACCTGTTTTGAACTTTCTTTAAAAAGCAATTCCCCAGAACGAAATAAATAATAAATAAGATGTATACGTCAAAATGCATAAACGTGATTAATAGTACAAATGAAAAAAGAACTTTTATATGAACTTGTACACATGAAATTACGATAAAGCATAATAACGACGCACTGCTCTTTGAACTGCTTCTGCAGTCGTCTTCAGGATAAATATGATGTTAAAATGTTTAAAAGCCTAGAGACGTGTCACGTTGTGAACGCGCCATTTTAATCGTAATCGCGATCTGGCATTTGCATGTGGTTGTATCTCCCATTAATTAGCGTAATTTTAACTATTTTAGTAAATTATCTTTAATATTTAATTATTTCAGTATTTTCATTTTCCCGCATTCACGATTTCCGTTAATTTGGTATATCACTTTTGTTCCTACGGCAATTCGTTTACATTTTTATATCCCGTCGGCGCGATCGTAAGTGTATATTTATTTACAGTTTTATATCTGCCGTTTCGGCAATTCGCCGTGTTGGGTCGTCGCGCGAGAAAAAGGATTCTTCATCGCTCGGTAGCCGTTCGGAGCGTATTCCGATAGCTTTAGTCATCGCCCTTTTGGCGTGCAGCGCTCACTCGTTTTTGGCGGTATGCGTGCGTGGCTACCTTAGAGGAGGAATTGAATTACACTAAACTCTGTCTAAGGCGGAATCGATCGGGACCAAGAAAATTTTCCGCAGTAGACAATATTCCGCCTTAGACAAATTTTACTCTATGTCTGTGGATTCGCAGGGACTTGAAAACCTTTCCGAGTTAGACAGATTTCCGTCTTACACAGAGTCCGCCTGACAGAGAGTTTACTGTAATTAGTTATATTAGAAGTCTATGGTGGCTACTCTGCTCCGCGCATGGTGATTGGTCCGGTGGCTGGTCGATTCACCAAACAGCGTGCGTTGTTTTTCTTGGGGATTTTTTTTTTTTTTTTTTTTTGAGCAGAGAAGCCAGTCTTACTCAAAAACTTTCAACTAGTAGGTCGCTTGTAGTAAAAGCTCACCCTGGCGCGGGGAGTGCCTGCTTTATGGCTCTCACTGGTGTCGCGTTCGTCGAACGCAATTCATAAAACGTCATAACTTTAAAACTCTTACTTTATAAAAATACTAGCAAACCCCGCGGCTTTGCTCGCGTAATATTTTAAATATGCCAAGTGATATTTATATGTTTAATTTTTATTAAAATGTACTAACTAAATTTTTATTTTATTAAAAGGTAATATTTTATTTTATTAAAAGGTACTTATTACTTTTAGGAATAATTAAAAAAATTACTATTTAAAACACAGTTTGATTAAACATCATTGTTACACTGCATAAGGCAGAAATGAGACTTAAATTAATAAAACGAAATAAAACTAAATAAATAATAATTTAGAAAATATTTTGAAACTTTTATGCTCAATTAATACACTCATTTCAGTATTCATTTGAAGATTTGAATTTTTTAGAAACCATCTTCTTACATCTTAAAATTAACCATCATGTCAAAATCCAAGTCCTACCACCTCTCCCAACATAAAGGGCTATGTTGAGATAGGAACTGTCACCATTAATTTGCCAACATTAATTTTGAAATTGGTTTGTTATTTCCTAATATTCCACAGAAACGTAATTTAGAAAGCTTTTAAAGGACTTTTTTAGAGCGTTTGTTGTTCCTGTGAACCCCAGGTGGTAGAATCATCGGCATAAAATATAGCCTGTGTAGGATCAGAGACTGTTACCATTGAGTCGCAAATATTACTTTTATATTTGGTTTATATTCCCTGAAATTGCGGAGAAATCGTAATTTAGGACTTTTTTAGAATGCTTTTCGCACCTCCCCTTCACTTCACCTCTTTTTAATTCGAATTTATTTTCGACAGTCCTTCGAGGGCATTTATATTTTATAAGTAACTACCATGCCATATTTAAAGTTTCTAGCCTTTTCAGTATCACAGTTATCGCAATTTAGAAAGTATTTAGCTACTGCAACCCACTGGTGGTAGTATCACAGACATAAAATATAGCTTATGTTTAAGCAGGTTCTATCACCAACAATTTGTAATGATTATTTTTTTAATTGGTTTGATATTTGATATTTGATATGATTACATAAAAATTGTAATTTATAACGCTTTTCGCTCACATCATCTTTTTAAATTTGAATTTTTCTTTCGGCAGTTCTTAGAAAGCAGTTGCATCTTGTAAGTAAATACCATGCCGTACTTCAAAGTGTTAGACCCTTCAGTTATGCAAAAAACGCAAATTAGAACATGTTTTGCTTTTGCAACCCTCAGATTGTAGTGACAGCAACATAAAATATAACCTATGTTATAGCAGGGACTGTCACCATTGATTTGCAACCATTACTTTTGAAATAGCTTTGGAATTTCCTGAGATTGAGTAGAAACCGCAATTTAGAACGTTTTTAGAACGCTTTTCGCGCATTTTCACCCCTTTTTAAATTTCCAATTTTTTCGAAACTGTTCTTAAAGATCATTTATATGTAATACATATGTACCTTGTCTAATTTTAAGTTGCTAGCCCCTACCGATCACAAAAATCGAAATTTGGAACGCTTTTTTGCTCCTGCAACGTCTAGGTGATAGTGATACCGACTTAAAATGGCGTCTATGTTAGAGCAGAGGCTGTCAGCATCAATTTCTTACCATTACTTTTGAAATCAGTTTGATTCTTCCTGAGATATTGGTGACAAATCGGCATTTAGACCGTTTTTAAAACGCTTTTCGCTCATTTTGCTCCTGCATCTACTCTGGGGTAGTGGAAACAGATATAAAATATAGCCTATCTTGGAGCAAGATCTGTCACCATCATTTTAACACCATTATATTTGAAATCGGTTCAGTATTTCCTGAGATTGCTTGAAATCGCAATTTAGAACGCTTTTTACAACGCTTTTTGCGCATTTTGACCCCCTTTTATATTTCGACTTTTTTAGGAAATGTCCTTAGAGATCATTGATATCTTATAACTAACTACCATTCTAAATTTCACGATTCAAGGCCCTTCCGTCTCGCAAAAACCGCAATTTAGAACGTTTTTTCTCCTGCACCCCCTTTGGGGTAGTGGCAACGACACAAAACATAGCCTATGTTGGAGCAAGGGTTATCACCATCATTTTGACGCCATTATTTTTTTAATCGGTTTGGTATTTCCTGAGATTGTGTAGAAATCACTATTTAGAACGTTTTTAGAACGCTTTTTGTGAATTTTCACCCCTTTTAAATTTCGAATTGTTTAAGAACTGTTCTTAGAAATCCTTTATATCTAATAAGTAGCTGATACTTCAAATTTCATATTTCTAGGCCCATCAGTAACACATAAATCGCATTTTTAGAACGTTTTTTGCTCCTACACCCCTTAGGGGTAGTGGCACCGACATAAAACATAACCTATCTTGGAGCAAACATTGTCACTATCATTTTGACACCAATATTTTTTAAATCGGTTTGGTATTTCCTGAGATTATGTAGAAACTACCATTTAGAACGTTTTTTAGAACGCTTTTTGTGAATTTTCACCCCTTTTAAATTTCGAATTGTTTAAGAACTGTTCTTAGACACCATTTATATCTTATAAGTAACTAATATTCCAAATTTCATATTTCTAGGCCCTTCAGTAACGCAAAAATCGCATTTTTAGAACATTTTTTGCTCCTGCACCCCCTTTGGGGTAGTGGCACCGACATAAGATATAGCCTATGTTCTAAGTTGGACTAACACTATCATTTTGATATCATTACTTTTTAAATCGGTTTCGTATTTCCTGAGATTATGTAGAAACTACCATTTAGAACGTTTTTTAGAACGCTTTTTGTGCATTTCCACCCCTTTTAAATTTCGAATTGTTTAAGAACTGTTCTTAGACATCATTTATATCTTATAAGTAACTAATATCCCAAATTTCATATTTCTAGGGCCTTCAGTAACGCAAAAATCGCATTTTTAGAACGTTTTTTGCTCCTGCACCCCCTTTGGGGTAGTGGCACCGACATAAGATATAGCCTATGTTCTAAGTTGGACTAACACTATCATTTTGATATCATTACTTTTTAAATCGGTTTCGTATTTCCTGAGATTATGTAGAAACTACCATTTAGAACGTTTTTTAGAACGCTTTTTGTGCATTTCCACCCCTTTTAAATTTCGAATTGTTTAAGAACTGTTCTTAGACATCATTTATTTCTTATAAGTAACTAATATCCCAAATTTCATATTTCTAGGGCCTTCAGTAACGCAAAAATCGCATTTTTAGAACGTTTTTTGCTCCTGCACCCCCTTTGGGGTAGTGGCACCGACATAAGATATAGCCTATGTTCTAAGTTGGACTAACACCATCATTTTGATACCATTACTTTTGGAATCGGTTCGGTAGTTCCTGAGCTTACCTCCGACAAATAAACAATTTTTTCCTCTTTATAATAGGAGTATAGAAATATAGATATAGATTGTGCGAGTCAAAACCAGCCCGCCCCAAATTTACGAGCTCCGGAGTAAATAAATATTTTTGTTTACCGGCAACATCCTGTGTCTTTTCTTGATGCCTACAGACTACAGTTTTCGTACCCACAGTTCTTCGATAAATGATAATAATTTCTCAAATAAGATTGCTCTGATTTTATACTACGTGTGTTTTCTAATGCCAAAAAATGTCAGAAGGAACACTTTAGCGACTGTCACTGGGATGTTGCTACGGCAAATTGTCACCACATGTCTGTGTTAGGGCTTAGGCCAGGCACGCAGTATCCACTATATATTTAAATAATATTAAATATATCACTGAAATGAGCTATCTTTGCGACTTATGGTGCCTACGCGACTAGTCGGATTTGTTTTCTGCAAAAAAAAGATTAAATAGATAAATTCTATCCAGCTTTTTAGGAATTTTTTTAAAGGAACTTTGTCTACTTAAACCTTACTCAAGTGCCTCATATATACAGTAGTACAGCGCCACCATGTCGGTCGATTGGGATCGTAATTCGCCAAGCGTTTTTTTTTTTTTTTTTTTTTTTTTCAGATACTAGGGGGCTCGGCCCCCTACGAGCTACGCTCGCCAACCCCCGTCCAGACACCGCAGACTCTAAATGCACGCTAATTTGATCGGCTTTAAAAAGATTTCGAAAGATTGAATTATAATTTATAAAACAGTGGCGATCTCCCTATCAACGAATTTCTATTCATTTCTCTTTGATTGGGGAATTTTAACGCCAAATCCGCTGCTGTACTACTTGATTATCCTGTCGACCAATTTCGCCAAATTATATAAATCGCCAAACCACTCGCCAAATTATACAAATTGATATAATTTTTATTTTAAATAACGAAAGAACAAATAAATTCGTACAACATTAATAAAAACACAAATAAAACGTCGAAATAAAAATAACTTGATGACGTATACACGTGTAACAACATTTCAAAATAAGCTAATATAAAAGGAATTAAGTAAAGAGAGTCTTTGTCTCCTGATATTTTTTAACAAAGCGAAAAGAAAGTTCTTTTAAATGAGACATTTTAAATTAATTCTCAAAATATCAAATAAATGTCTAGCGCAATTTCTAAATTTAAACTTTTTTGCAATATTATTGTGTGTTCATTTTGTGTAATAACTATAATGTGACGTAAATATGACGTAATTTCTCCCAAGACTTCTAACGCATGTTAATGAATTTATTATTTTGCAATATCCTTTCTCTTTTAAAATTCACGTGTATACTTTTTATGACGTAATTTTTAATAAGTTCCTGCTTTTTATACGTAATTATTTAATTCTAATTTGAAAGTTTATAATAGTCACGTGTAAATAAATTTAAAAGCGCAAACATTATTGCTTGCGCTTTTTATACAGTTGGCAACAGTTTAAATTAGTACAATTTTCTGAAATCTGTAAAAAATCTCTAGAAATGCTGAAAATTTGAATTTAAAATAGAAATAAAACCTGAAAAAATGAGTCAAAATAAAAAAAATAATGCAATCTGCACTCCGGCAAATTCTAACGCATAAAATGATCTAAAAATGATTACACTGCCATGTATAGTTTTTGCTGCTATAAAACTTTTTTAGTGGAACGATTTTGTCCAACTTTAGCATTAAATAACTCTTAAAATAATTCTTCGATTTGAAAACTGTCTGCATCAGCGTATTTATCAAACATTTCTGTATAGAACCACCGATTTTCATATTTTTGTATGCATTATTTTTGTTAATATTAACGAAGAAAGGCCTCCGGTCACAAAAAAATCAAAACCGGCGGCGGCGGCGGCGGCGGCGGTGACAGCGGTAGTTACTTTTTTTTAGAATAGAGAGATAATTTCTGTAACATATTTTTAGTAAAACTAGGGGGCTCGGCCCCCTACGAGCTACGCTCGCCAACCCCCGTCCAGACACCGCAGGCTCTAAATGCACGCTAATTTGATCGGCTTTAAAAAAATTTCGAAAGATTGAATTATAATTTAAAAAACAGTGGCGATCTCCCTATAAACGAATTTCTATTCATTTCTCTTTGATTGGGGAATTTTAACGCCAAATCCGCTGCGGTACTACTTGATTATCCCGTCGACCAATTTCGCCAAATTATATAAATCGCCAAACCACTCGCCTAATTATACAAATTGACATAATTTTTATTTTAAATAACGAAAGAACAAATAAATTCGTACAACATTAATAAAAATACAAATAAAACGTCGAAATAAAAATAACTTGATGACGTATACACGTGTAACAACATTTCAAAATAAGCTAATATAAAAGGAATTAAGTAAACAGAGTTTTTGTCTCCTGGTATTTTTTAACAAAGCGAAAAGAAAGTTCTTTTAAATGAGACATTATAAATTAATCGTTTTTAATCTGACGTAATTTTTACCAAACTTTTCTTTGCTCTTTTAAATAATCGCGTGAAAGTACTTTTGTTAGCAATGAAATATTATTTGCGCTTTCCTAACAAAAATAGTTGAAAATATCCTCTCAAAATATTAAATAAATGTCTAGCGCAATTTCTAAATTTAAACTTTTTTGCAATATTATTTTGTGTTCATTTTATGTAATAACTATAATGTGACGTAAATATGACGTAATTTCTCCTAAGACTTCTAACGCATGTTAATGAATTTATTATTTTACAATATCCTTTCTCTTTTAAAATTCACGTGTATACTTTTTATGACGTAATTTTTAATAAGTTCCTGCTTTTTATACATAATTATTTAATTCTAATTTGAAAGTTTTTTTCCTGTTTATAATAGTCACGTGTAAATAAATTTTTTATTTGAAGCAAACATTATTGCTTGCGCTTTTTATACAGTTGGCAACAGTTTAAATTAGTACAATTTTCTGAAATCTGTAAAAAATATCTCTAGAAATGCTGAAAATTTGAATTTAAAATAGAAATAAAACCTGAAAAAATGAGTCAAAATAAAAAGATTAATGCAATCTGCACTCCGGCAAATTCTAACGCATAAAATGATCTAAAAATGATTACACTGTCATGTATAGTTTTTGCTGCTATAAAACTTTTTTAGTGGAACGATTTTGTCCAACTTTAGCATTAAATATCTCTTAAAATAATTCTTCGATTTGAAAACTGTCTGCATCAGCGTGTTTATCAAACATTTCTGTATAAGACCACTGATTTTCATATTTTTGTATGCATTATTTTTCTCAATATTAACGAAGAAAGACCTCCGGTCACAAAAAATTCAAAACTGGCGGCGGCGGCGGTGACAGCGGTAGTTACTTTTTTTTAGAATAGAGAGAAGTTTCAATCCAAATGTATTTTCTTATAAATATATATATATATATATATATATATATATATATATATATATATATATATATATATATATATATATATATATAAGTCACTTCAGTGAATTTGCAATTTTGTTAGTTCAACAAGTTTTTTATAGTTTCCTTATTTTATAAATGTATTTTTACTTAAAATGTCTGGTTGTAACTACTTTGTGTTAAAATCAATATTAATATTAGCACTTAATTACTGACTAAAAGTCAATAGTGAAGTTCAGTTTATTTTTTTTATTATTATTATTACAGGAAACAAGTATTAATCTGATAGGTTTATTATGTGCATTTTATATTTTCTCATAGATATACTAGGGGGCTCGGCCCCCTACGAGCTACGCTCGCCAACCCCCGTCCAGGCACCGCAGGCTCTAAATGCACGCTAATTTGATCGGCTTTAAAAAGATTTCGAAAGATTGAATTATAATTTAAAAAACAGTAGCGATCTCCCTATAAACGAATTTCTATTCATTTCTCTTTGATTGGGGAATTTTAACGCCAAATCCGCCGCGGTACTACTTGATTATCCCGTCGACCCATTTCGCCAAATTATATAAATCGCCAAATTATACAAATTGACATAATTTTTATTTTAAATAACGAAAGAACAAATAAATTCGTACAACATTAATAAAAATACAAATAAAACGTCGAAATAAAAATAACTTGATGACGTAGACACGTGTAACAACATTTCAAAATAAGCTAATATAAAAGGAATTAAGTAAACAGAGTCTTTGTCTCCTGGTACTTTTTAACAAAGCGAAAAGAAAGTTCTTTTAAATGAGACATTTTAAATTAATCGTTTTTAATCTGACGTAATTTTTACCAAGCTATTCTTTCTCTTTTAAATAATCGCGTGAAAGTACTTTTGTTAGCAATGAAATATTATTTGCGCTTTCCTAACAAAAATAGTTGAAAATATCCTCTCAAAATATTAAATAAATGTCTAGCGCAATTTCTAAATTTAAACTTTTTTGCAATATTATTTTGTGTTCATTTTATGTAATAACTATAATGTGACGTAAATATGACGTAATTTCTCCTAAGACTTCTAACGCATGTTAATGAATTTATTATTTTACAATATCCTTTTTCTTTTAAAATTCACGTCTGTACTTTTTATGACGTAATTTTTAATAAGTTCCTGCTTTTTATACGTAATTATTTAATTCTAATTTGAAAGTTTTTTTTTCCTATTTATAATAGTCACGTGTAAATAAATTTTTAATTTGAAGCAAACATTATTGCTTGCGCTTTTTATACAGTTGGCAACAGTTTAAATTAGTACAATTTTCTGAAATCTGTAAAAAATATCTCTAGAAATGTTGAAAATTTGAACTTAAAATAGAAATAAAACCTGAAAAAATGAGTCAAAATAAAAAAATTAATGCAATCTGCACTCCGGCAAATTCTAACGCATAAAATGATCTAAAAATGATTACACTGCCATGTATAGTTTTTGCTGCTATAAAACTTTTTTAGTGGAACGATTTTGTCCAACTTTAGCATTAAATAACTCTTAAAATAATTCTTCGATTTGAAAACTGTCTGCATCAGCGTGTTTATCAAACATTTCTGTATAAAACCACCGATTTTCATATTTTTGTATGCATTATTTTTGTTAATATTAACGAAGAAAGGCCTCCGGTCACGAAAAAATCAAAACCGGCGGCGGCGGTGACAGCGGTAGTTACTTTTTAGGTAGATTTCGTAAGAAATACTACCTATTGCAGTCGTTACCATGGTGCGACTTTTGAAAAATTCCTTCATAACTTTTCATTATAGGACCCCAGGAACCCAAAACCACCACCACCTAAAAAGTTTATATATATATATATATATATGTATGTATGTATGTATGTACTAAATTTTGTCCGCACGATAAAAGTCGCAATTATGCACGGATCATCTTCAAACTCGCCAACAACTTTGAGATGGCTAATATCTCGGCGGGGATTGAAAATGAGAAAAATCGGCCCAAGAGGGTGGAAATGGGGAGGGTTCAAAATTTTGAATACTGTCTTAACATGATTCTGATAAAACCAGCTCTTACACAACAATGGCAGGAAAAAAATAAAAGTTTTTCGTTATAGCAGTTGCCAACATTAAAAAAAAACAAATAATAAAATTCTCACCACAACAATTACTTTTCTTTTGAAAAATTTTCACGTGTAAAATTAAATAGTTTGACAAATTGAAAACAAATTGAATATTACGTGATAAGTTTCCTAGAGCAAGATTTCAGCATGAAAACTCAAAATAAATAGTTTGACGAATTAAAAAAATATGTATATTTCGTCATATTGGAAATATAATGGACCTCAGCAGGTGAATATGTAACGCCATGTAAGTTTGAAGAAACGTATTAAAAAAAGATAAAAACCCGACTATGAAAATATTAACATATTTTAACACTTTAAGGTTCTCTGAATTTTTTGTAGCCATTTTTTAAACCTGTTCCATATATATGTGTGTGTGTATTCGTGTATATTACAATTTTCACAAAAAGTTTAGCTCCCCACAGCTCGCTCTTTGTGAAGAAACTGGGTTTTATCTCTAATCTTGATTTAAGTTTTGTTGGAGAATTTAGTACTTAACATCGAAATCTACCTCCGCCTGTAGGCCCGAGCCGGCAGGGATTTTTTTTTAGAATAGAGAGATACATGTTTCCCTGTAAATCATTTTTAATTTATAGTGCAGGAGTAGTTGAAAATTATTTTCATTGAGCTTGTCTCAAATTCATTGTTTTCAGTTCTCCTAGTTTGCATTATTTTAAAAATTTCAATAGCTTAGCACAATAAGAGTATACGAGTTTTTTTTTTGTTCTTATAATTTATGTCAGTAGTATTAAGAAATGTGCTCAAGTTTTTTTTTTTTATAAAGATGATTAAATAGTACAATTCAAGTTTAAATGTATGTAATTAAACATTTTCCATAGTTCATTTATATTCTATGTCCATAAAAAAGTGTTTTTTTTTTTTATTTTAGTAAATCAAGTTAATATAATAATGCTTGTGAGATTTTTTTTTCATTTGATTGCTCGATGGCCAGGAGGAATTATGTGACAAAGGTTTTACATCCTTTCTTGGTTTACCAGTGCCAAGAAATGGTTGTTAGTTGGTTAGCTCACTTACACTCTGTCATTTCTTGTTTTCACTTAAGTTTTTAACATTCTCAATGCTTTTTTTTATTTATCAGTGTCTTAAATATCAGTCAGTGCAAGTTTTTAACAATCTGAAATGCTGTTTTTAAATTTCATAGCGTATTAAACTCTCAGTCATTTGATTTGTTAAAACTTTGCTCTTTTAATTCAATTTTTAATGCTACAATTTCAATCACTCAAAGTTATTATACATTTTACAATTTTTAGGCAAATTCAGCTAATGTTTTACAATTTTCAGGCAAATTTTACATGTTTGCATGTAAAGGTTAGTTTTCTGTGACGAAACTTTTAGATATTTTTATGTTTACATTTTTTTTTTTTTTTTTTTTTTTTTTTTACACAATGTTGGTCAGTATAATGTTTTATCATCACAATTAAAATGTTTGCACTTTATTGTTATGTCTGTTGAAAAACAGATTTTGAGGCAAAAATTTTTATTTTTCTTAAAGTGATAATTTTTTGTAAATATGCACTTAAATATGTTTCTTTTAAAGAAGGGTTAAGGATCAATAGTATAAGTTTTTTTTCTCTTCTTTTTTAAGATAATATATCTAGTGTGTTAAATGTGTTAAGAAAGGAAAATATTTACAGTTTTTAGGTAATACTTAGGTTTCTGAACAGTAGCCTAGAGTAGTAAGTGTATATAAAAGTAATAGTCTAGCGTGTGATACAATTTCACGTCATTAATGAGACAACTTAAGTTTCAAAAACATTTTCAAATAGCATTTTTAAATTGTGTGATATAATACTTTCTATAGTATTGAAGCACGTGGCGTTTTCAGTTTTTTGTTTTGAAATCTTAAAACATTCTCTAATGTTTTTTCTAAAATCCTGTTTAGGCTTTTGTTTCTTTTCAACATCAATTATTATTATTTTTAAGTGGTTACACAGCCTGTTTTTAAAATATTAGGGTGTTCATTTTCAATTTACATACAAATATGGAGCATTTATAGTTCATATTCATTTTCTCTTTACACTTTGATTACTCTTTCGATTTTAAAATTTTATCGATAGTTTTTATTCTATTCAGACTAGCATCATTGTTTATTTTATGTGTCTTGTATATAGGTGTACTTATCTCATTCTTTCTCTTTGTGACTGCCCGAATACATTGGATGACGCCAATCACATCCGGTGTGTTCCTTTTTTTTTATTCACATTGACATTCAATTGTCTATTTCGTGTATATTTCTGGATGATGATTCAGCCCGGCACTGTGATAGGTTGATAAGATGCAACCTTCACATTGTGCTCTTTCTTTTCCATTACCATTCATTTCTCTTTGTGTATTTATTTATGTATTTATTTCATGTATATTACATGAATGGCAATTCAGATCTGCACCGTGATGGGTTGATACGGGGCAACCTTCTCATTGTGCTCTTTTGTTGCCATTCAACACTTTTATGTACTCAGTTAGTGTGATTTCCTCATGCACATACATGTTTAAAATTTCAATAGTTTCACATTTCAATTTTTGTACTTTCATGATACTCTTAAAAGTTTTCACTGACCTTTTTCCTTTAAATTCCATCCTAGTCTAGGGTGTTGCAGCATAAATTTTTGTTTTCCAAAACTGTGTGTTTTGAGAGATCCTCTTGTCGGATAGCGGATGACAGTTATTTTTGTTGCATTCATATACAATAGTTTCTATAATTCACGTACTTACCTTTTGAAGGTTTTCAATTTTTCTTTAAAAGAACAGGTCGATTCTATGAATGCATACATTCTTTTCAGGAAAATGAGGGACTCTTGATGGAGTGTACTGTAGTATACAAATTAGTTAGGATCATTTACATTAGACGACTTCATTTTTTAATAAGTTTTGCTGCCTATTATTTGTATTGTTTAAATGTATTATTCAAGTGTTCATAGTAACATCTTAATATTTTTTTAAGGCTGTGTCTAATCATTTTCACTTTAATCTCTTTTTTTTTTTAATTATTATTAAATCTGCGCATACAATTCTACATATTGGTTATACATTTTCAAAATTAAAAATATATTATTCAAGCTACTCAAAGGAATGTTTAAAATGCCTTCTTAAAATTTTAGTTCTTATGTTTTATATCTAAGTTTGGCTTTTTTCCCCTCTTATTCTTCACAATAAAAGGTTGTGTTAGCTTGCTGCTACCTTGGCAGAACTTTATTTTTTATCATTCTAAACCCTTATAAATATATGTAATAGTTTTAAAAATCAAATGTTTTCTTGTGGCTAAATTTTTCTCAAAGTTATTATTGGTAAATTATCTTCGTGATAATTAGTATTATATTTATGCTTACAGGAAGCCATATGTTTTTTTTTTGTTTTTTTTTTTATGCAGTAGTCAATGACCAGATGTTTGAATTCATGGTGCATAATGGAAATGTCTAAAATATAATTCCTGGTTGTTGGAAATACTGTTCCACATGTATGGTCACAAATTTCGCCATGAAATATTTTCACTGTTTTACCAGTCTCTGTAATGACTTCTAAGTTTCATAATGGCAATTTATATATATATATATATATATTAATAGATGTAAAGTTGTGACCAAAGCTCTGCTGTTTATGTGGAAAATTAATATATAATAGACATAATATAACTTTTATATTGGAATTGATTTGATACGACTTATTGTCAAGTCGTCCTGTCAACCCCATGTAACCCCTGGTAACGACTTGCACATTCTAAATTTTAATAGGTGTTTCGTCCTAGTTCTGGCTTCCACATTATTAATTGCATTTTTTTTAAATAGTTGTTTAGTTATAGCTCATTTTTAAGTTGCGTCTTTCTAGCTTTAAATTTTAGTTGCTAATAGTTTCGCTCTTTTTTTTTTTTTTCAATTGGGGGTTTTCCTTATCAAAATTTAGCAGTTTTTCAAAAATTTTGTCTTTCCCATTCAAAATTTTTTTCGTTTCCTGTTTCGGGGGAGTATGTCCCGTTGTGAACGTGCTATTTTCATCGTTATCGCGATCTGGCATTTGCACGTGGTTGTATCTCCCATTAATTAACGTAATTTTAACTATTTTAGTAAATTATCTTTAATATTTAATTATTTCAGTATTCCCATTTTTCCGCATTCGCGAATCCCGTTAATTTGGTATATCACTTTTGTTCCTACGACAATTCGTTCATATTTTTATATCCCATCGGCGCGATCGTAAGTATATATTTATTTACAGTTTTATATCTGCCGTTTCGGCGGTTCGCCATGTTTGGTCGTCGCTCAAGGCAGGATTCTTCATCGCTCGGTTGCCGTTCGGAGCGTATTCCGATAGCTTTAGTCATCGCCCTTTTGGCGTGCAGCGCTCACTCGTTTTTGGCGGTATGCGCACGTGGCTACTCTTCTCCTCGCATGCTGATTGGTACGGTCGCTGATCGATTCGCCAAACAGCGTGCGTTGTTTTTCTTGGGGATTTTTTTTTCTTTGAGCAGAGAAGCCAGTCTTACTCAAAAACTTTCAACTAGTAGGTCATTTGTAGTAAAAGCTCACCCCGGGCGCGGGGATGCCTGCTTTATGGCTCTCACTGGTGCCCGTTCGTCGAACGCAATTTTGTAAAACGTCGTAACTTCAAAACTCTTACTTTATAAAAAATATTGTGCGAGTCAAAACCAGCCCGCCCCAAATTCACGAGCTTCGGGGTTAATTAATAAATATTTTTGTTTACCGGCAACACCCTGTGTCTTTTCTTGATGCCTACAGTCTACAGTTCTTCGTATCCAAAGGCGTAGGAACGGGGGAAGCTGTGGCTCCCCCTGGAATATTTCTGACGAGCTCAGCTTCTCTGGGAGAAATTCTCGCACCACATCTGTTTACGATACATTGCTGAATTAAAAAGTAAAGTATACTTTTTCTAGGAAATTCACACAATAAACAACAAAGAGAAGAGAGAGAGAGGGGGTGGTGAGCACACTTGTTTGTGCCTTCACCCTTTTTCTCATTGTTTACAACATATTTATAAAGAGGAGGCCTTTAAAATTGATTTGGAAGATATTTGTATAGAATTTGTAAGCAAAACAACAGAAAGCACTTTAATTTTTGGTAAATGGAAGTGGGAGAAGCCTTAAATTTTAATATTGTATTCGGGATCGGACATAAATTAAGTTTTTATGCATCAAGTATATCTATTAAAAATTATTTTAACTGGATTAAAGAGTTGGTGATCTTTTGATAATGCTTCTATTTTATACTTCTATTTCTGAAACGTGCAACACTATGAAGGAACCCTCCAAAATGAACGAAATGACGGGCTCAGCTTCCCTGGGAGAAATTCTCGCACCACATCTGTTTACGATACATTGCTGAATTAAAAAGTAAAGTATACTTTTTCTAGGAAATTCACACAATAAACAACAAAGAGAAGAGAGAGAGAGGGGGTGGTGAGCACACTTGTTTGTGCCTTCACCCTTTTTCTCATTGTTTACAACATATTTATAAAGAGGAGGCTTTTAAAATTGATTTGGAAGATATTTGTATAGAATTTGTAAGCAAAACAACAGAAAGCACTTTAATTTTGGTAAATGGAAGTGGGAGAAGCCTTAAATTTGAATATTGTATTCGGGATCGGACATAAATTAAGTTTTTATGCATCAAGTATATCTATTAAAAATTATTTTAACTGGATTAAAAAGTTGGTGATCTTTTGATAATGCTTCTATTTTATACTTTTATTTCTGAAACGTGCAACACTATGAAGGAACCCTCCAACATGAACGAAATGATCCGCGCCACTAGCTTTCCGCAATATGCCACGGCTCCCCCTGTTTCTACAAAGTTCCTACGCCACTGTTCGTATCCACAGTTCTTCGATAAGTGATAATAATTTCTCAAGTAAGATTACTCTGATTTTATATTGCCTGTGTTTTCTAATGCCAGAAGACGTCAGAAGGAACACTTTAGCGAAAGTCACTGGGATGTTGCTACGGCACATTTTCACCACGTGTCTCTGTTAGGGCTAAGGCCAGACACGCATTATCCACTATACATTTGAATAATATTAAATATATCACGGAAATGAATTATCGTCGCGACAAGACGTAAGCTTCCTGTCCAGTTTTGATCAATTATATGAATGGAAAACTTTTCAAGTACGAAGTTTTTCATTCATATAATTGATCACGACTCAATAGAAAGCTTTCGTCTCCAGACTTTTAAACATTTCACCATCATATTTATCCAGAAGACGACTGCAGAAGCAGTTCGAAATGTCGATATTATACTTTACCGTTAATTTCATTTGTACAAGTTCATATAGAAGTTTTTTTTTTTTTTATGTGTACCATTGAGCAGGTTTATATGTTTTAACGTATAAATCTTATTTATTATATTTTATGGTGCAATTGTCTTGTATATGTTAACGAAATAAATAAGTTGACTTTAATAATCAATTTTTTCTTTAATAAGCAATTAACCAAGACGAAATAAATAAGTACATCGATAGAAATGTACAACTTTACAATTCCAAAGATAGCCAGCCTATAGATATAAAAAATATTTTTCAATAATTAAAAATAAACGGTCAAGTGTGAGTATTACTCGCACTCAGAGGATTCCCTACAATAAATATATGAATTATTAACTGTATTATTAAAAAAAAACCGTTGCTTAAAGAATAATAATGCTTTCTAAAAATCTATACAATGTAGGGTTGGATATAGCTATATATACTAGAAAAGTATGCATCGATATACCATAAAAGTTCAAAGAGATATGAAACCTAAATAATATTAAATATTGATTATTCTATATAACCCTTTTTTTAATCTTATCCTAATCTGTTTATGATGAGATTAATTCAGAACTGACAATAAAAGTAGTGCATATTTAAACTTCGTTTGGCATTTCATAAAACTAAATTCGGCGTAGTAATAATCTTCTCTTTTTACAATGTAGCTAAAATAAAACCCTTACTCAAAGTGTAAATTTGGCATTGTGCTAAGCGCGCTTCGAGAGGAGGTCGCAAAGTTGCAACGTTGCCTTGCTCCGTGTCACGTTTTTCTATATATGTTTTTAATTCACTTTTAAAGACATGGGAGGCGTATTGAGAGGTCCACGGAATGCAAACTAGTCACGAATCCTATAGTATTTATGCGATTAGTTCTAATTAAATTAGTCTGCTTTTAACGATTTGACGTTTTTTGTTTTTATACAGCTACTGGGCGTTATATTACACAAATATATCTTTAAAAGTTGTTATCTGGGTTTTAAAAGGCAGTGGTACATAGAATATGCCGCACCTGTCATTATGTATGTCCAAACCATCCGTGTCTTTAAGTGTTAACATCTCGGCTAATTATCGACGATTTTTTTCGAAAATCATTATCTACAATGCTTTTATACTTCTGCCAGGATGTACCTCCAGGGCTCCTCAACACCTTTGCTGAATGCCTGAAAATCGAAATTTGTGTTTAACGAAAAAATGCGCTTTTCTCAAAAATTATATGATCTAGGGTATTCGCTATAGTTTTCCTGCAAGGTTTAACTTAACGTCTACTACTTCTAATTTTTTTTCATAATTTTAGCTTCAGTAGATTCGGAAATAGAGGGGGGAGGGGAACATATTTTTGCATTACATTTTCGACGATATCTCTGTAAACAAAATACCTAAAGTTAAAAGAAATGTATTTTTGAGTTCAGCGTTAAAAATGCTCTCACACGATACCCCACATCATATACAAAGAAATGATTTTTTTCTTTCACCTAACTTAATTAGCCGCTTTACATTTTCCCTAAATATATTTGCGAATGTTTAATAATCTGTAAATATGTAGGTCAATAGTCTTTATTACTTCCCCCAATTTGGACTTTCCACGTTCCATAGTTTACGAGTAAAATGGCTGTCACAGACAGAAAGACACTGGAGTGATCTTATAATGGTTCCGTTTTTACTTTTTAAGTACGGGACCCTTAAAAAACCTATTTTGAATTTACTTTAATAAGCAATTCACCAGAACGAAATAATCATACATATTATGTCTGATGCGCACTTTTCGTTTTCTGTGCACATAAAAAACGCATGATGAATGTAATATCATATGTAATATAAGGACCGTAAGGTTTTTAAACGACTTTTGAATTCGTCTACTCAGATTTCGTTAAAACCTGCTGTTTTATAAAAAAATTTGAAGTTGATTAAAAATTACTGAAAAAAAGGGTAAGGAAATAATCTCAAAGAGTGCAGTGCCAAAGTCCTGCAAGGATCCACAACTTTTATTTATTATTATTATTTTAATATTAATTGAGGAAAAAAGTAACACAGAGAACAACAATAAGATATTTTATTTATTTATTTTTTTTTACTGACTGCCAGACTGCCAGTTGATACTTCTTTTGAATACCAGTTTTTTCTAAGAAAAAGTTTCGTGGTAGATTTCTGCAACATTTGCAATAGAAATAATATTCGGGCTTGGTTTCTACAAAATTTACAAGAAAAATCTATATAGAAGATTTTTCTTAGCAATTACTGATATTCAAAATTCGGACCGTTTGAGAGCCCTGTGACTGTGAGTCGCAGTGCAGCGATTCCTTTTCATAAGTGCTTTCTTGAAATGGAATTAAGAGGACAGATGTAGCATGTCGTAGACGGATTTATTCTCGTAAGAATCATGCCCAAATGGGTTTAAACAAGAGATAGAGTGGGTTGAATTGTCATTTTTCACCAAGGCCAACCAAACAATAAGAGAGATACAACGATAGCTGCAATGCACCAAGCACTGGCGTTTATAAAATACCCTGATGTTCTAAAATACCCCCCAGCCCGTGAATGAAAAAATTAGGGTCCATCAATGTTATCTACTAGACCCGCACTTGCCCTCTCCCCCCTCCAAGATTATGTGGGATCTTCATTGAGACAAAAATATCTTCCTTTTTACTTTTGAATATGATTTGGACCTCTAAAATTTCTTCAAAGAGAAGATAGGCCATAGTTTTCAGTGCTGTTTATTGTTGCATGTGAAAGGGGGCACAAATATAAACTGTTAAATCTACTCTCTATTTTTTTTTTCAATCTTATATTTTGTTTTACTTTATCAGTATAAAAAGCCCTTCTGACCTTCACTCTCCTTTATTATTGTATCCTACTATTTTTCATCTTATAAGAAAGATGCTCGATAAGCCTTGAAACAGCTGCATGCTTTCTTTATATTGTTATTGTTGTTTTTTATATTGATTAATCGACGGCATATAGTCACTTCATGATAAAAGTCCTTCTGTATGCAAAAATTACTGCGAAAACTATCATCGCAACAATAAGTACGCTGCTAGACATTTTGTGCTATATTGAACCATGTTATAGGTGCAACCATAAGACTGTGGAAAGTTTTACTGTAATTTAATATAATTTGGTAATTTTAACATAATTTGGTACTTTAGATAAGCCATGAAATGGTGCACCATAATATAGAGCCATAACTGAATTATGTTGAATCATCAACTAGTAAAATATTGAACTAAGGATTGGTAAACGTTGAAGAATAAACTGGTTAAATGTTGAACCATAAAATAGCTTACTGCTATTCTTCTCAAACAATACATAATCATTTCCGGATTTCTATTTAAATGAGAACCCAGCATACTACGAATATGAATACACGATTCTGCACCGAGGTTCGAACGTGCCACCTCTTGACATCTAGCCAGCGTTCTAATCACAAGACAAGCAGCCGCATTTCCTCGTTCTTTACACTGGCATATTGAGAATGCATAAAGCTTGTTTTTATTGGCTATTGAACAGTTCTATTTTTTACCGAAAGTTGAAATCCTTTTCGAGGTTAAACATTAAAAAAAAATAAAATCGAAATTTAGAATATATTGTGATTCATATAATTACTTTACACCGATGAACGATTTAATTTAGAACTATAATTTGTGACTGTTTAACTGTCAAATTCAAAGCAGCTACTTTCTGAAACATTTATAAATTCCATTTTGTTCGGAAACACATGAAATTGCAGATGTTCTTATTCAAAACTATGTAATCGAATGGCGTTTTCCATTTTTTTGGTAAATACAAAAGGTCTTTCATAAAATACTGTCAAGGTTGGCGTTATATACTGAATTTCCGAACACGACAGCGCGCGAAAGGAGAAAAACCTGTCGTCACATGAGAAAAATCGCTTATAACTTAATAATTTATTTATATAAAAAATGAAAAACGCAATTCGATTTCAAATCGCTTCAATAGTCAGGCCTGCCAATTTCATTCCTTTATCACACGCAGCATAAGACTAAATAATAAAAGATATCTGTTCACAGTTATTAGAAAGTGTTGTGTCAGGATATGTTCAGTCTGAAACGATCATATTACTTTTATTTTTATTGAGTGTTTTTTACAAAGTTTAAATATTCATTTATAAATTCTTTACTTTCTATACTAAAAATGTCTAGTAAAACAGAATTTGAAAGAAGTTACACTACGGTTGAATCTTATAGAAAGAAAAATTCAGTACAACGATATTTTTAGCCATTCCTGTCAAATTCAACATTCAAGAAATGTATTAGATAATACTTCTGATTTAAAAGTACTTTATATAAATTTAATTAAAATTATTTAGTTAAATATTTATTTTATAATTAAATTTAGAAGCAATATTCATTGAATTAATTTCCGAAAATTATAATTACAATAATAATTAAACAAAAACATAATATGAAGAACAATTTAAAAAAACAAAATTTATTTCCTACATTGTTTAAGCCCGAGAAGGGACAGATATTGAGTTATTTCATTCAATTAGTTCTACATTTAATGTTAAATTTTTGTAACAAATTAGTTAAGCCAATTGAAGATTAAAAAATAAAAATAAAATTCATACAATATGATACTTAAAACACCCTAAAAATTAGATTCCGTTCAAATGAAATCGAAATAAATCTTAGATTTCTTCCATTTTTAATTGAAAATATTTGTATTGCAGATTTTGCATTATGTTTATGACAATTGCGCATAAAATGATAAGATGCATGCAAAATACAAAACTTTTAAAAAAAAGTCTAAGATTTATTTCGATTTCATTTTACGGAATCTAATTTTTCAGGGTGTTTTAAGTATCATATTGTATGAATTTTATTTTTATTTTTTAATCTTCAATTGGCTTAACTAATTTGTTACAAAAATTTAACATTAAATGTAGAACTAATTGAATGAAATAACTTAATATCTGTCCCTTCTCGGGCTTAAACAATGTAGGAAATAAATTTTGTTTTTTTAATTTGTTCTTCAAATTATGTTTTTGTTTAATATGTCAAGTTTTTTAATAACTACTGCACTCAGACGAACGCATTTCCAATTTAATGGAGAGTATCATCATCAGGCGTTGATGTATGCGGTATTGCATCACAATGTGGGATGCAGTTTACCAATGTGTAATTCAAAATGTTTCACCATTGTAGTAATGCAGGTTGCGGTAGTTTGGACAAAAACGTCCAATCTGAACGTAAACGATCTGTAATCAAAACATAAAAAATTCACTTCACTTAAATTTAGATACCCTATTCCCCACTCAGGAACGCTATGAATGTACATGTAAATTGTGTTGAATCCTTACTGCTAATATTTAACAATATTATAGCTGTGATACAGTAAAAAATAAAAATTAAAGTTTTACTTAAATTTTTAAACCTTATTTTCTCCCAAGGGGTGATGTAAACACATCAGAAAATTATTACCTAAGTTTAACTTGGGGTATAAATAGGAAAAATCATCTCGAAAAAAAAAATACATTTTAAAATTTAAGTTATGTAATTCCCCACAAAGTTCGCTACCTGCGTAAAAATACCATTAGAAACTTTTAACTAAAATATAAACTTGACCAAAGCAAAAACTTATTCTGAAAATATCCTTTTTATTTCCACTATGACACCATATTCACCTTTTTAATTTTGGAAAAAAAATCTAGCTCAATTTAATATTTCACGTGAAAATCTTTCAACTAAAAAGAAATAAATTATTATTATGGCTTTTGAAATTTTTGCAACAATGAAGTAAAAATGTTACATTTTCTATGAAAAATGTCCGTTGATTTTCAATGAAAAAAGCGAAAATTGGAATTATTAAGTAAAATATTTGAATAATGTAAAAAAAAAATTGGCCCATGTTTCTCTCTGGGTTATAATTAACCCATATACAAAGGCATTTTACCATTCGTTTTGACCCTGACGTCAGGCAAACGTTTTTACACTTTAAATTTATAATATCATTAAAATTAGTAAAGAATAAAAAATGAGTGGCATCAGGGACAAAAAGGCGGGAAGAAAAAATGAAAAAGTTGCAATCTCCATAGGCTTTTCCATGTTAAATTAACGTTGAGAAGTGACACTGGAAATAAATAAGTATTGCGCTGCCGCCCAATACTTAAATAATTTAAACTTTTATTGTAATGAAATTTTGTCATAACGAATGCATAATTGTAATTCTGTGAAAGTGTTCTAACGGAACTAATAAAACATTATTGTGCCAATATTGTTTGTATTGGATACATCTTGGCTAATATGGAAAATATTGGCATGAAGTATTACTGTGTTTACTTTTTGAGAACAGTGCATCAGTACTGAAACGCTTATTTCTCCATCTCATCGACAAAATTTCGAATGTATAGCCAAAATTTCTATCTAAGTTTAATTGCAAATATTTCCAGTATAAAGGTAGTATTTAAACAATATACAGGGTGTCCACTCTCAGCGGTGTCCAATGGCTAATCCCTAAACCTTTAGTTATGGACATATAGTTCCAATTACAAAAATGTTTTAAATGAGGTAAAGAAATATTTTATAAGCAATTTGGGGTCAATAAAAGCATTTCTTAAAAAATTACGAAATTTAAATTTTTATATGGTCTACCGGTCCTATAAGTCATATTTAGTAAAATTTCCCTATTACACTGACAAGTAAGACAAAAAATGTACCATTCATGTAACACTAAAATTAAGCGAGTTATGAAACTTTAAAAATGCATGACTTATGCCACTTTTCTGTTCTGAAAACAAATGAGTTCGGCTTGGCTTTGAGGAGTCACATACCAAGTGCTTAAAGTATTCGAAGAACTCATTTCATGTGTATCTGCGCTTTGAAAAAAATCATACAAGTATTACGATTGAGTTAATTTTTATTAAGTTTCAGATTGGCTAAAATAATTGTATTTTAACATATGTTTTATTTTGTAAGGATTTGAGACTGTTTCTTTTCATGATTTCTTTTAACAAAAATTATGTTATTTTTATAAGTTTTTATTTAACTTCAACGATCATATGTATGTTTTTCCAGTTCAAAATTTGTACTCGAACTTTAACTCACATTCAAATATCCGATCGATATTTCATTTTACATACTGACGTAAATCCCTAATATTATAATGATTTTCGGTGGTTACCATTTATAATTATTTTACTGGATAACACAAAAAATTTCGGATAGATTACCGCCAAGAAGTCTAAGAAAGTTTTAGATTAGATAACACAAGACTGCGATGATTGTGTTTTTTAACTTTTATGTATTTTTTAGCATTGAATCCGAAAATTACCTTAATTTTTAACCATCATGTCAGGATTTTTCGCAAATCATAAATTGTCAAAGTTAAAAATAACAAAAATCGGATACTATAAAATAGAGGAGATGGCTGTGTTTTTTAACTTTTGATAATTGATTTTTATGTACTTTTTACCAATGAATCTGAAAATGACCTTCATTTTTTACGATCACGTTGGAATTTTTTTGCAAATCTTAAATTTCAAAGTTAAAAAATAGAAAAAATCTGATACTATAAAAAAATTTTATTTTTTTTAATTTTATTTAATTCAATAATTTATTCAATTTTTGTCTTATACTGGGATTCTAAAAGCTAAACTGCTGTAGAGGAGGACGTTCAATTTTAACTTTGAAATTTACAAAGAAAAATCCTGATGTGGTGGTTAAAAATGAAGGTCATTTTCGGATTCAGCGGTAATAAATTCCTAAGAATCATTTATGAAAAGTTAAAAACATAATAATCACATCTATTGTAAAGTATCAAATTATCGCTATTTTTTCTTTTTTTTTTTAACTTTAAAATTTACGATTTGCAAAAAATCTTTACGTGATGGTAAAAAATGAAGGTCAATTTCGGATTCAGTGGTACATAATACATCAGATTCAATTACTAAAAGCTAAAAAACATGAGATAACCCAAATTTCGCACGCTAGTGTAATCTAATTACATTTCAAAATGTTATGTTCTTTACAAAATGTATCATTTTGTAATGAATTGAGGCTGTTAATTTTCATCATTTTATTTAACAAAAATTCTGTTTTTTTTTTTTTTTTTTTTTTTTTTTACTTCTTGTATGTTTTAATTTGTATATGTTGCATTAATATGTCAGAAGGATTAAAAATTTCAGATTTATATTGCAATGTTAATTTTACTCTAAATCATTTTTTTAATATATCTGACGAAGTTATATTTCAACTAAATGTGTGAATGATCCCTAATTTGCAGCAAAAAGTATGTCCCAACTTTAAAAAGCTATTAATAGTATAATAACGTGGTTTTGTTATTGTTGTTGTTTGTTTGTCTTACTTGTTAGTGTAACAGGAAAATTTTACTAAATATAACTTATAGGACCGAGGGACCGTATAAAAATTTAAATTTCGTAAATTTTTAAGAAATGTTTTTAATGAACCAAATCGATATTAAAATATTTCGTTACCTCATTTAAAACATTTTTGTAATTGGAACTATATGTCTATAACTAACGGTTTAGGAATTAGTCATTGGATACCGTTGAGAGTGGACACCCTGTATATACCGTATTTTCTGGTGTATAACGTGCACCTACGATTTGAGACTGTACTTTTCAATTTTTAGGTACACTAACTCCTCTCGTTCCCCGACTCTATAATTCGCAATCGCCTAGAATCCGCACTATATTTCAGATGTAACCAAACAGTTAAATCTTTTTTTAAGCAAGAATGTACACTTTGACCATTATATAAGTTTGCTGATCAGATGAATTTATTAAGAAATTTTTAATGCATTTCTGCATTCATTAGAAAGAAATGTTTTGTGTATATTATAAATAACTATTAAGTTACTATACTCTGAACACACTCATAGGCTTGCATGGTCATGAATAACGAACTTGAAAGTAGTGTGCCATCCAAGCTCTTGAAGATAAATATCTTAGGTTTTTTTAGAAAAACAAACTTTTGCTACTGATCAAGAAAGCCTGACTCTTAAAAGGCTTCAAGATTAAATTGCGGAGCATAAATTAAAAGCTTTAAGGTAAACCACTATCACTGCGACGTTTGATAGATTTAAAAATAAGTAGAAATTTAATGGAAAAGTTTTCTATTAATTTTGTATTATCATATCATTTAAATATATTTCAAATACTGAATATAGTTTATTTTAATATAAACAAGTAATATAAAAATTTTGTTTTTAAAGTCAATTCCTACTTAAGTCATATAAGAAAAATTTAATATAATCCCTTAAGCTAATATTAGTTTTTGTTGCATTAAAGTATCTCAATTTGTTGCTTTTCTATAAGCAAGTAGGTTTACAATGGAAGTCTGTGGGAATTTGGCGAAATATTAGAGATATCGCCAAGTTGGCGTCACTTTCAAATTTGGCGATATATCACCAAGTTGGCGACAAACTTGGAGGTATTTGGCGACAGAACAGGGTCCCCCTATGGTTACCCCCCTTATAGATATGAAGATGCATTAAATACTGTTCAATAACCAATGGCCTTCATTTTGTCTCCCATATAAACTAAAATTAATTAATTAAAATTTAATTAATGAATTAATATTTGAAAAAACTGTATTAACATCAATTGTCATCCAGTACAAGTTTAAAAAGATTTATTTCAACTTGATAGGAGGAATAATAATTATTTTATTAACAGTTAAAAATTTGACCAAGATATATAAATAAATATAGGGAGTGTGTGAACTAATAATAGGAATTGAAAAAAGCATTCTCTTTAATTTCTGTGTTATTTATTTACCGTGTGATTACTATATTTGTAGATAAATTCCAAATATTAGAATGTAAGCAAAGAAATGACCTATAATCCGTAAAACCGTTTGTCTCGACCTGTGCAGATAGTGTACTGTATATTGGCATATTACAGACATCCTCTTTTATTTTAAAGAAACTTTTATAAAATATATTGCATTAAAATACAAGAAATAGCGTTAAAAAGTATAATAACTGGTACAAACATAAAGAAAATAAGCGAAGTTAAGACATATGCTACACTGTTAAAAATTTTGTCCTGGTTTGAAACAACTTTTGATGCTGCAGTAGCTGCAAACATAGGATTGGCAATCTCTTTCCAACTTTTGGAGCTTTAATTCAACCGGAGCTACAAGTGTTACAAAATATTTTACCATGTTATGGCTGCAGCTAATGCAGCACCAAAAGTTAGTTCTACAAAAGAGCAAAATTTTTAACAGTGTACTGTCAGCCAAGCCTATCCGATTGTATCCCCACAAAACGCTTGGAACCGCATTAGCGTCCATTCAAATAATCACGTCTTCTTCTTTTGTACATTAACCTTTTCGTGGGCCGTGGGAAGTATACATTCCACTTAATTTTAATTACCAAATGCAACAATGGCATAAGAAATTTTAACCCTTAAATGCCTGGTGTTGCTTTTCGGCAACATACCCAATTTAGACTCTAAAATACTATTAGAATAATATTGAAGCTATAATGCCTAATGCTGCCAATAAAATACATTCTGAAAATATTATTAAATCGATTTTCGACATGTAGATGGCAACACTTGTGCTGTTTAAGAATAAAGATAGATTTATTTTTTCAATTGTTGCTACTTGTTCTTTTTGTTTTGTTTGGGAGCTTGCGAAATACCCTATTTTGACTGCAGTGAGGAAGTGAAATTTATTTCTTATTATAGTTCCTAAAATTCTTGTGTGTTTAATATTGTAGAATTTTATCAAGGGAAATTATTTTTTCAATTAAACACCAGTATTGCCGATTAGTAACAAACTGTTTTTTAGCCGTAAACTATACTTAAAACAAAATATGATTTTTTTAAGTATTTTTCCCATGCTTTATTTAAAAAATGAAAGCCGAAAAACATTATTACAATGATTTTTGAAAACACAGGCATTTAAGGGTTAAACAGAATTTTACATTTATAGTGTATGCGAAGAAAAAGCTTTTACTTATTATGAAACAAATTCATTCGTAAAACCTAATGTCATTCAATCATTTCAACATTTTAGCAACTGAAGTATTTTGCTCACGAAAGGGTTAACACATTCACGACGGGAAACGACAATTCTCGATTTCATTCAAGAACCATCATTGACTAAGAACGTGGCTTCTACCTTACAGAAAATGCATTTATATCATGTTGTCCATCTTTTTTTAGATTGTAAGCCACTTTTTTATTAAATTCGTACATTGCAAGATATTTACTGATGCATAAACTTGGGAAACCTATTTAGAACACCAATTTACAAAAGACTTTCAGAACAGGGAGGAGCTTCATCTACTGTTTTCAAATTAAGATTTGATAAAAATTGCCCCTCGGCAATGTGTTAATATAAAAATCTCAATTCTTATATTTAATTTTTAAGCATTCATTTTTATATCCGGCGTATAACGCACACTTGTAAATTTTTAGCACTTCTTTTACTTCAAAAGTACGCGTCATACACCAGAAAATACGTTTTTCTCCATTTGCATTATGATTATTTCTTTGTAGTGTTTATTAAGGTTATACATACATACAGAGGCAGATCAACTACGCCCCCGGGCCCCTAGGCTTGAATTTTTTTCAGACCCTGTCCCCTCCTTCAACGCAATATGTTTCAGTGTTTTTTGGCTCTAAAAACAGAAAGAAATACTTTTAGTGCAGGTAAATATTGAAATTTCATAAAATTCAAAGTGTCATATTTCTGTAGGTTTTGCTCGTAAAAGAGTGGGATTTATCAAATGTCATTCTTAGGCAGAGGACAACATTTTTTCTAAATATAAATTATTGTACGAAGGCACCATATAAAAAAAATTAATTTTCGTATTTTAATGTGTATACAGCTTCTTATCAAACAAATCCATATCTAAAGCTCTACTTGATTTGTATACTTTTTCCACTTGGGATTATGTTTCTATAATCAGCGATTTAAGAGAAAATCGAGGAGATATTTATTTTGAATTCTCGGCATATAATATCGAGTATTCAAATGTATGAAAAAGGTTAAAAAGTGTTCTCAGAATTATTATATAATTCTATGAACTCTTTTTAATCTTTTGCATATATTTTCTTGCACAATGTATTTGCCATAAATAAATTTACAAATTGATGCATTTTCACATAGACATTTAGTGTGTCATGGTGTTTTAGTGTGTGTGTTACATTTAGGAGCGTCTAATCTCAAAAGATCTGTCTTAGTTTAGTAATGAATTTTACTAGAATAAATGGGCAAGGTTAGGTGATTCCCCAGAGCACTAATAACTAAGAGCGAAAAACAGGCAAAATGCATGATTAAAACTTAACTAAGAGCGAAAAACAGGCAAAATGCATGATTAAAACTTAATAGCATCTTTAAGAGCTATCATTTGTAGAGGTGCTGAAAAATCTTGCCCAGGTCGCCATGGCTACAAAAGCCGCCTCTTTGTAAATCCATCCTCCTTTCCATAAAGTATCAGCTTTTTATGAAAGAAACTCTCCTATATACATTTTAAAACAAGAATAAAATTACTGGCAATTTTAAAGTTTCTCAGACTACGCTTTACACTTTTTTTTCAACTACCTGCCACAGGAATATTGGCGCAATATTGGACTCCAATATAACAAGTGTTTAATTTATTTCTTGAGATTATTGTGGATAGAAAAATATAAAATGAAAAGGGCTTTCTTACATCTTTTTACTTCTTCAATTTTTTTTTTCATTCTTGACGAAACTTCGCATTATTTTCCCCCTGCAAAAATACTTTTAAAGTATTATTCGAGTAAACATGCCGATTTTGGTTGAAGCATTAAAAACAATGCTTTTCATAAGTCATTTTCAATAGTATCGAAGTAATCATTGTCATAATATTTTCTGGGCTAATCAACAAACAGTATTTTAAAATTTACAATAACAAAATATCAACTACAAACAAAAATGAAAACGATTCATTGCTTACATCAAAATTTATTGAACAATCCTGATACATCTTATAAGATTTATAAATGATTTAAATAATAATAATAATAAAAATGAGAGCAATGTTATCTCAGAGGAGTAGTTAATCTGAAACAAGAAAGCAACATATCTATTTCTTCACCTTATATTCTATACAAGAAATAAAATTTTAACACTACGGAACTCGGTACAGTTCATTTTTCGAAAGGTGGTGAAAATAGGAATTTTCCATATTTCTGCTTGAAATGAATTTGGACATTCTTACGAAATGCCAAAAAGATGCTATATTTAAAAATATCAGAAAACATATTTTTACAAGACCTATTTCTATTTCTCTTTAAATAATTCAGACTTGCAACCTTTAAATTATTTTTTTCTCAGTGTATTTTCAGTATATAAGTTTGTTCAAAGCCACAAAACTTCAACATATACTGTTCAAATGAGTCACTATTTTTTTATGTACGATCCCTAAAATACATTTGATAAGATTAAGAATAGGATTTTCAGTTATACAAATAGTTTATTTTCAAACAATAAAAAATTAAATAGTCATATTTACAATATTTTTACGTATGTCATAACATTTTATTTATTTTTTCTGAAACTAGTGAACATTTTGGTTATTTCATTTTATCAGTCATAGAACACATTTGGAAGTAAAGAATTCAAAACAAGTATTATTTTAAAAAGTTCAAAATCGTAAAGAAGAGTGATTTTTAATTCAATTTAATATTATTATTATTATTGATTTATTTAATTGAAAAAAAATATATAACTGTACTACGAAAATTGCATTTTTTCTTGATTAAGTATTTTTTTTAATGATATGTCGAAAATATATAATAAATATAATACTCAAACAAAAAAATACTTCAAAGGGGTACAGATTTCCCTTAATGTATATTATAAAATATATTACATAAGAAAACAATAGATATTAAAATTATTAAAATAAGAAAATGTAGAAATTCAAATTTATCAATATCTTTTGAATAATTTTAAATAAAAATGTAATTTAACAATGAAATAATGTAACAATGTAGGAGAAAAAAAAATTAACTTGATTTGACAAACTGTACTAGATTTCAGTTCAATTCACAACAATTACTTATTAGATTTTACATATTTTATAGAGTGACAATCAGTTTAGAAACAAACTTAATGTACAAAGTAAACGAAATCAAGGTGTCCACAATTAAAACCACACGGAGAGTTTATCAACATTTATTAGACTTCACCCATTACGATTATGATTTTCAAGATATTCAAGTTTATATAATCTTTTTCGCTACATATCGCATAAGGATAATCTTTTTTTACCCCTTCTATTTTTTTTCTGTAGAGCACAAATTACACTTAATAACATTTTGGAATGTGAAACGATTTTTTACCTTCTATATAATGAATTCCGTTTAATGAGGACCGAAGTTTTACTTATATGTTTTGAAAGCTTATAATATGTAAAGATATGTAAATAAATGATAATAATAATGCTTAAAATATTTTATGCATTACATTTTTCTAAAAATCTAAATAAAAAGTCGCCGAAATAAATTTTTGTAATTTTCAATTAAAATTTCAGCAGACTGAACTTTTAATTCCGCCAACTTTTGGAAAGTTAGCAATACATTAAAAATAGTATTAAAATAAAGAAAGAGGCAGAAAAAAATCCATTTGCAAATAGATAAAATAAAGTCATTGCTCAAGTCACATTTGCAGAAAAATATATATATATTTATTTATATATCCTGTTGGAAGCTGATACAACGTGTGTATCATACATGAGTGGATTCTGATAGCTCTTGGTTTACTTACTTTTCCTTTTATGGATTTATTTTTTACCCAACCTGTATTTCTTTTTTCAACTATTTAAACATATTACGTCTGAATCAAGAATTTAAAAATTAATAAAATATTTAAAATCAGACGTTTAATAAATATAAATATAAAAATAAACACACTAATATCACATAATAAAATCGATTAATGTAGTAGATATTTCCAGCTGTGTACAATCTCCTCACCAGTATAAATGAGGACTTTACAGCCATAGTAGACCAAGTCCATTTTAAAATAAAATGACATAGTCCATTTAGAAGGCGCATAGGCGCATAAAATGTGTTTTATCTACTCTCACAGTGAACCAAGTCTATTTTCATATATGTCATCTTTTTACGGATTTGGTTTACTTTGGGGTGAATAAAACAGATTTATGCACCTTGTAAATGGACTGTCTCATTTGTTTTCAAAATAGACTTGGTCTACTATGGTTGTGAGCTCCTCAAATGTAAAACGCGACAGACGTTATTGTTTATACGTGTTCAGAAGAACATGTATCATAATAGAAAAGCATATTCCGGTCGAATTGTACATGCTTCAGTTAAGAGGAATTTCTGTTCTCTTGTAAATCAACCTTCTAAAAAGATTCGACTTTTAAAATTTTTGCAGTTGAATTTAATTATTGTAATAATACTTTCAAAATCTGGAATGTGATATTTCTTTTATTTTGTGTGTTATATATTCTTGTGGTATTCCTTTTAAATTCTGTATTTATTTTATAAATTTTATTGAATCTGTACAATTTCTTTACTGTACCTATATTTCTGGAATCAGATGCGTTAAATAAAAATAAGAGATGTACGAATTAATCTTCATTTTTCATTTCACAGCTTCATAAACCATGTTAAGTATTTAAATAAACACTTTTACATACACAAAGCATGTGTGAACTCCTTATTTCCGATTCAATTAAAAAAAACCACTTCTTTAAATAAATATATCGTCTATAAAATATACATTTTAAACATTTTATTCTCAACATACATTTTTTGAAATTATCATTTTTAGAAAAGTTCAATTTAACGCAAGAACATTATTAACATAATGTAAGTAGAAATTTATCAATCTTTATATTTCAGCTGCAGAATCATAAAAGGAAATGCATATTCGTACAATATTCAAATATATGCAAGTTTATGTCACAGTATTTCATTTGATGTGTTGATGAATCTAATAACTAAACTGTTTTAAAAGGGTTCCATTATTTCCCAAGGCCATTTGTTTTTGTCAAATAACACACTTAACATTCAAGAGAAACTTGAGATGGATTAGAAAAAAATAATGGCATAAAATACTTTTAATTGTTTTCATTTTGTCACAATTTAAAAGTTTGAAAACTTACTTCAACATCTCACTGAATTCTACCCCCATTTGAGTTATTTTAAAATGGCAATTTATCATAGTAAAGTTTATGTGTAATTATAAGTTTTGGGTACACGTTTTCTGTATATTTGTTTCGTTCTGCTTATTTTTAATATCTTTGTTTAGCTTACAATATAAAAATTTATAAGTATTAGGTGAAATTATTTTTCCCATTTTCACATAAAACCTTATCCAAGAAGCATTAATTGTTGGCTCATAATTGACAGTTTGTGAGAAATCATTGACTCAACCATTTCTCCCACGTAGGTGGTTCCATAACCTCCATTTAAATTTTTATAACGTATTCTAAAAATTTAAAAGTTTCTGAACGTTATGCACAAATCACATTAAAAATTTTTAAATACATAAGTGTACATATTAATTAGATAAAAAATGTCTTTTTCAGGCACCGGAAAATATTTTTCTTCGGCTTTAAGGTCTTTTTTATAGGATTGGATGTTTTTTTTTTTTTTTTTTTTTTTTTTTTTTTTTTTTCAATATCGTTAGGAAAAGTCACAATACCTTTTGCTCGCTACCAAGTAACAAATGAAAAGATTTATTTTCTGTTTTATTTTTAAAAATAAATCTCTGTTTCATTGAGCAGTTCTTTGAACTGCTCAAAGAACTGCTGTGAGATACTGTGTGAGCAGTTCAAAGAACTGCTCACACAGTTGTTTACACAAGTGAAATTTTTTGCACTCAAATACGTTTCTAAACAACTATCCTCTGAGATAACAATTCAAGATTTCAGTAAAACCCTTGAAGCTCGGTCGTACACAGTATTCTCTAGCTAATATCAATAATGCACAAACAAAAATACAAAGACACATTTACAAATTTAAACTTAAATAATACCGTCACAAAACTTTTCTGTGTTATAAACATATATAAATTTATCACGTGATTATCTCTTTTTAGAATAGTACAAGGTAGAGATTTCAATGAAATCTTCGAAGCTCGGTTGCTGACAATATTCTATCTAATGGTAATGACACGAATACGGAATTAATATACAGTGTTGAAACGTAATTTCCGACGAAACAGTGTATAATTTTTATTTTGGATACATCATTTTCACAAATCCATTGAGCATGGTTTTATGATATAATATTAATTCTTTGCACTCACAACACTCTAGCTATATTGCATATACACTGGTAGGAAACGTATAGATAACTTTTTTTAGATTTTTGAATTACGGAATAGCCACGAGAAAAATCTTTACTATATGGCAGATTCAATATAAAAAACATTTGAGTTCATTTTTTTATGAAATAAAATTTTTGCTGTCATGTTGTCCATGAGAGTTAACTTTGATAGTATATTATCGTATTCCGTGAAAAAGACACGAAAATTTAGTCAGAAGTGAATAGTTTGCGTTAAAGAACCACATGTGTGATTTACATTTTTCTATAAATGGACTTCATTTATTGCATTATACGACTTTTTCCTTTCCAAGTTTTACATTTCAATTTATCAAACATAATTATGCGCAAATTGTATTAACGTGCTTTAAGAAATATTGGCCGTCATTTGAATATTTGTATGCAGTTGTTTAAAGCAAATAATAGACAAGGAATTCAAGTTTTTATTTTCAAAAACTTCATTACAAAAACGATAAAAAAAACCGCGATTTTAATTTTAAAAAAACACCACGATGTCATTTCGGATTAGTATACAAAAGCCAATAATTCATCAAGTGCAATTTTTTTAAGCTATGGCAAAGTTTTTAATTAAATGATCAGTTTTTGTATTTCAATTCGAAATGACATTGAAAAGTTTTTAAATTATTTTATAGTGTTTGTGTCTTTTTTTCTATTATCTGATGTCCGTTTCTTGGCGCTTTTCTTTTTCAGATAAATAATTCTTTTTGATATTTTAATTGCGATAGCAAAATTATTTATAGTATAAATAACTACAAATATGAACAGAAACTGGATTATTAATATATTTCTTCAATAAACAATCTGCATTTTATAACCCCTCGAAGAACACAGCATTTCAGAATTAAAATGACACAATAAATGTAGAAGATTCAAAAACCTGATCTACTTATGGGTGATTGCTTATAAGAACTTATAAAAGTTAATTAAATTGTGAGAAATAAAATTATCCAAAAAAATAGAACATCTTCAACTGCCTGGAGAGTAGAGTTTTTCACGGGTTGTACCCAAGCCGTACCCTCTCATTTCAGCTTAATTTCAGCTTAAAGTCAACCCAAACCGTAGGTAAGAAAATATCGTCACTCGAAACTCGAACCGAAACCGATACACTTCAACCCGAAACCACAATATTCCAACCGGAAACCGAGGTGAGTGAAAACTAGTCCATATTTTAGTACATTATGGAAAAAATAGGCTTCAGTTATGCCTCTAATATCAATTTCATGTTTTTTGCATAAAAAGGAACACTTATACACTCATTAATATTCAAATATAAAGTTTTTTCATTTGAAAAGTATTCAGAACTTTCTTTTAAAAAATCGGTTCAACCCTAACCCTACCCAAAAGAGCCAAAACCTAACTCGAACCCGAAATATTTAAATTCAACCCGTCCCGCAACGAAAAAAAAAAAGTAGCGTCAACCAGACCCAAACCGAACCGCGGATCGGGTCGGAATCGGATAAAATCGGGTTACACGACCCAATGCAGGACTCTGGCTTCCAAGTGCCTGATCAACGAGTAGAATGCTTTGAAGTACCTGGCCAGTGACACTGATGGTCTTAAGTGAAAAGACTTACCTACAAAAGTAGTACCTAAGCAGTAACAGTGGCTTGAGGAGTGCAAAGAATTAATAAAAGAACATAACAAAAAAAATTTAATCTTATCTGTATACTTCAAAAATTATTAATATATATAAGAGAATGCTTTTTAGCAACAGTCGACACATACGTACCACAAACACCGGGAAACTAACTAAAAAGGAATTTTCAGAAGAAACTCAAGATTTGGGGTTTATCCACATTTTTATAATGATGTAGTGAATAAATTCATAGACTCTTTATCAAAATGTCTCCCATTTTTGTACTAAATTTTTAAAATCATTTTATGTAAAAATTAATGAAATATAGCTTGTTAAAATGATGAAATAATCTTAAAACACATTTCATCTGTAATACAGTAGATTCTCGGTTATTCAACACTTAGTTATCCGAAACAATCGATTCCTTAGCACTTCTTATTGATTAAAAATATCGCCGACTTTATTTAACCCTTTGAGGGGCAAGCAATTGTGTTTCTGCAATGTTGAATTCCCACCCGAAATTTGGAAAAGTTTTACTTTAAAATATTGAGAAGCAATTTTTCAGCTTTTTTTTCGCCAAAGTTATAAAAGTAAAACTTAATTAAAATTTTCTGGTGTCAATCTTAATTAAAATTATGTGGGATATAATATATCCCCCCTCAAGGGGTTAATTGCCTTGAAGAGCTTCAAGTTTTAGATACCGTCAACCGGGGCTACTTTGGGCCACTTTTTCTTTGTTTCACTCACATTTCCATAATTAAAAAATATTATATATTATTTTTCAAAGTCGAAATGGAGTTGTAAATAATTAACATGAAACAATGAAGCAAACTGTGTTGTTTTAAAGAGCCAATTTTTTATTTTTTTTTAACAATTTTTAAAAGTTTTGAAACAAAGTATCCCCTACTGGGGGCTTCTTTGGTCCATCCACTTAGTTTCCTATAAAATAAACGTATTTCATATGTAAATGAATACATTTTTATTGAAATCTCCTTGTAATAGCACTTGCTAATAAATTAATACTGCAAAATTGATAAACAAATGTTTTTTCTTAACATTTAAACACAGTAAAACAATTGTTAATATTAAAGAAACGAGAAACAGTTTTCGTCATGTTATCCTCAGCAACTGGAACAAAAACAATTAATGTAACATTTTGCTACAGTAACATTTGAAAAAAATGTTACTTAAAACATGTTTTAAGAGATTTGGTTGTATAAAAGGCATTTCAAAGTAATTGGTGCTATTTTCGGACCAAAAATGGTCTGGCACAAAGTAGCCCCGAAATACTAGTTTTCATGTTAGCTTTATGAAAACGTTAACATTTCCTGTCAAAATAAAAAGTTAAAGGAAAAACTATGATCACACATGGATTACAGGTTACTAAGGGTAATATTTTGATACTTACTTTATTTGTAGCTCTTATCCAGATTGTTTCAGTATAGAGAGTTAAAATTTACACACGAAAACAGTTGTTTACAAACACATCCAATGTTGCCACTAAAAAAATTAAATTGCCCCCAAACTATTCAAATACCCTATAGTAGGGTATAAAATGTTTTTGAAGGGCAAAAACTCCAAATTTCCTTGTATTGTTTGTTCAATACAAAGAATAAAAACTTTTTTTATGGTATGGGCCAAAGTAACCCCGAAAGGACCAAAGTAGCCCCGGTTGACGGTAACATCTCCCTTGAAATATATTCATTAAATGATAAATTAAACGAACTGGCAGAAGATGTGAAACAAGTTGAGAGTCACCGAGTGAGGATGAAACTGTTTAAGTTATTTTAAAATCTATAAATACTTGAATTTGCGGATTCGAAAAATATTAACTCGAACCTCATAGATAAGTGTGTGAGAGAGTATGTGTGTGTGTGGGGGGGGGGGGGGGGGATTTAATATTCCAAATGTAATGATTGATTTTAAAAACAGTAGTAAGTAGATGTAATATGTGTATTCTTATTTAGAACAATCTGATATATTGCTAAAAATATAAAACGCAAAAGAAAGAAATAAAACACACGTCACGGATTTTTTTTTTCTTTTTTCACGTTAAGCGTCACGTCAGTCACCAGTGACTGACACTGAATTTTCCGTTTAGAACGCATCATTCACCGATGACTGACGGTCTAAAATATGATATAAAACTAAATGTATATTGTTTTAAGTAATTACTGAAAATTTATTTAAAATTTACTTACCTTCTATTTATTACAGGATTATACTTTCTTAAAAATTACTTAAAACATTGTAAATTTTACACCTTCAGTGTCAGTCACCATGGCATTCAACGTGTTAATTGTCTTTATTTTTTTGTTTAAACTTTATTTTTATTTGCCATATATTAGTTATTTATCCGTTTTTATATTTATTTTCTATACTTATTTGTTTGTCTTACATGATTTTACTACACATAATAGTTACTTTATTTTTAAAAATGTACTTATATTTCATTGTGTTTATGCTTAAAAAATGCCGTATCCGCTCGTATGCATATTCCTCTTGTAACGAATCCTCTCGATTATCTGATGATTTTGATTATTCGTTATACTCCTGATTCCTGTGAGTATTAAATAACCGGGAGCCTACTGCATTTTGTAAAAGAGCAAAAAGACTTTGATTCATTCGTCCTAAAAAAATTGAGCATATAAAATACAATCCACGAATCATGTTATTATATGTATTGTTGAGATCCATATTCTGTAAGTTTTTTTTTAACAAAAACATGTTGTAACAAATATACATTAATAAAAGTACATACATTTCGAATATTTAGAGCTGTTTGTTTGAATATTTTATTATATCTTATTACATGGCATGCCGACTTACTTTTTTATTACATAACACATCAGACTTCGTACTAACTTTCTATCATATGAAATTCCAGGGGGAAAATATATAAGAGATATTTTCATTGCCAAAGGCGATAACCTTTTTTTTTACAATAAATTTTTGCTAATGTATAATATAATCTCTATTATTATGCTAACCGCCATCTGTACAAAGAAATTTACATTTATAGTAAATAATTTTTACATTTGTTCATATTTTTTTATGCTTAGAAATTTTAACAAAAATCAAAGACGAATTGCTCCATGTTAAAGTATGATATGAATGAGCATAAGACAAATGTACATTATATTGAACGTGATTTATCAGAAACTAACAGTAATAAAAATATATAAATATAAAACTTTTCACTCAAATTTTTCCATTGAATAAACAGGAAATGCAAAAACGAATATTATTTAATTTTTTATGTTAATTATTTAAGTTGACGTGTATTTAACATTTAATTAATAAAAAATAAAAATGTAATTTTAACAATATATTTCATGTAATAATACATTCATATAAATATTATATAAATTCTAAACCTGTGCTTTTTACACTGTACATTATGAAATCATGCAATTTTATAAAAAAGTTATATTAATACCAGGTTCACATGGCAAAAATACTTTTATAATTATTTAACTTTAACATTCATTTCATGTTCAAAAATAATATTAAATTTATATTTTTTATCATGTATACATAGCATGATTATGGTTAAGAACGATTATTTTACTATGACAGTAAGCAAATAATATAAATGGTTGTGGTAAATACTATTCTTTTAGTAATTAATTACTTTAAAAAAAATACAAATTAATCAGAGATTTATTAGTGATTCAATTATACTGAATTTCAAATTACTTATTAGAAAGTACTGTGTAAAAATCATCTATTAAAATTTTATTATAACAGAAATTAAACAAGCAGCAATAATTTTGCGCTTCGCTTTAAAAAAATTAAAAATAATTCAAAGTAAAATGAAAAAGAAAATCTAATTTTTAACAAAGATCTGATAATCTTATTTATTGATATAGAGATTAAAAATATCGCTTTTTTTTCAATATTTTATTTATTTATTTATTTATTTTAACATTCTCAAAGGTTTTGTATTATTGAGTGCTTTGTAAACCGCAGTTAACGATTAACAAAATATCATTTTAATGCTTTAAGAAAAATAAAAAATAAACATTTATAAAATTGCACTATTTTTAAGATCTGGAACTATAGTTAAAAATAAAAATATATAATTAACAAACGTAGTTTTTATTAGGAAGTATAACTTGCAAACTAATCTTCATTCATTATTATATTTTTATATATATTAAACATTAATAAATGTATACTTTTCCTGGAAAACCGCTTTTAAAAACAATATTTTAAAATAATATTTGTTCTCTCAAAATAAATAAATAAATAAGTAATGGAGGTGACATAAATAATTATCTAAATGATAAATCATAAACTGAAAAAAGGAAATTTTCACAAGACATAAAAAAGAATTTATATCCCTCTTTTTTTAGTTATAGTATAAAATACCCATTTTAACAACTCTAGGATTTCTATTTAGTAATGACTAATTATCTATTAAATTTAAATTTTCAAGAGCAAAATTTAAAGCCTTTTTAAGGATATAATTCCTTGTTGTAAAATAATTTATTTATTTTTAAAAAATCGCTTTTCCTTACCTGTAATGTGAACTCTAAAGCAAATTTAAAGTAACTTAAATCTCAATTACTTTCATAGCATTTACTCGAAAAACAATAATTTTAATTAGCATTATCAAATTTTTGTTCATTTTCTATTCATGTTTTGTGTGCATTTATAAAAATCTTCAATTTTTGCAACGGAGCTATAGTAAAAAAATTATTTTGGGATTTCATACCGCTATGCTAAGAGCAAGTACATTTTATTTTTGGCGCCTTACTTTTATTTATTTATTTTTTAATTTTTAATTATTTAGGATAAGATAATTCCATTAAAACCTTAAAATTAAATCAAATCTAAAGTATATAAACAATTTAAGCTCATTAGTAAAGATAAATTTAAGCTCCTTAGAACATCATGTATACTTTATACTACTTATAAAAGTTGAGGACGCTTCCAAAGAATAATTTCTTAAGAAGATACTGATAGACTTTTGGACGTTACTCGATCAACTTTAATTTGGAAAATTAACTGAATGATCAGGTGTTTATGGAAAGGTGTTTTTCTTCAGTCGGCTTTGAAATAATTCCATTGATAGTTTGAACTCGAAGAAAAAACTGCTACATTAAATTTTAGTAAGACATCAGGCCGATGAAATGAAGCTTCCTGAATGATGTAAATAAACATCTGGCTCAAATAAAACATTTACAGTTGATTGAACTCAAGTTTATGGATTGAATTTAACCCATATTTTACCACATTTAAAAAAATATATTACAGAACAGAGTCCTGCATTGGGCCGGGTAATTCGGTTTAAGACGAACCCGATCCGCAGTTCGGGTCTTGTCGGGTTGACATTATTTTTTTTCGTTGCGGGTCGAGTTTTCGGGTTCGAGTGTTTTTCGGGCTAGTTTTTTACTTTTTCGAGCCGGGCTCGGGTTGACCAGATTTTTGAAAAGAAAGCCTTGAAAATATTACAAATGAAAAAATTATATATTTTAATATTAATGAGTATATATGTGTTCATTTGTATACGAGAAAGATTAAATTGATATTAGAGATATAATTGTAGACTATTTTTCCATAATTGTATTAAAATATGGATTCATATTTTTTAATTTCGGGTTCGGTTCGGGTTCGGGTTTGAATATTTTGGTTTTGGTCAGATTCGGGTTTGAGTATTCTGGATTTGAGTTTAAGTGTATTGGATCCGGGTATGTTTTCATTATGCCGAAATTTTTTTGTCGATTTCAGATCGGATTTCGGGTTGGCTTTAAGCAGAGATTTTGGTTCGGTTCGGGTACAACCCGAACGTGCAGGACTCTGTTACAGACCTTAAAAAAACAACAAACAAAAATATAAATTCAAAAACTTACCAAAACAGAATAGGTTTTCTTTTCACAAATGGTTCTACTATTATAAAGTTGTGCACATTTGTTTTGCAATAAGTCAGTAAATAAAGTAATTAAATTTGAATACAATTTTATCCTTTCTTTCACATAATTATTTAAATTTAAAATAAAAAATATATGTAAGATAAAATAGTTAAAAATTAGCTGAATGCAAAATCTGAAAAATAAAAATTATTAAAATTGAATGTAAAATGTTGTAATAACATTTTTAAAAAATCAATTTTAGCAGTGGAGAAGAAATCAAAAATGCGATATTACTTTTGAAAGGTCGATAAATAGTAACTGTTCTGTATACAAGTCGATAGTAAAATATGGGTTAAGACTGTTAATTTGGAAACACAGTTTTTTAAAAAAAAGTATGTTGAATGACTCTGTATGAAGGAAAGATTTTTTTTCTTGTGATAGATTTAAATTTTGAACATGTTCGTTTATATAGGGCTTCATACGATGTACTTTTCTACCGAATCTCTCAAGGGATAACGCTGTAGTTCATGGGATGGTGCAATATAGGAGGCACAACCGCAATGTGCCTCGAATAGTGAAATTTATGATCACCATTTCTGTACTCTTTCAGTCTCTTGCCACAAGTCAGCATGCCGGCAATGAAGAAAGCGATATTTGAAGCCAGAGTTAGTAAATTCAAGGCCAGAAGAGCAATCATCAGTTCCCTGGATTTTGAACAATCGAACTTGTGAGAAGCAGACTTGGTATTTGTTGTAGAGGCGTTACTGGCAGCTGTGTGATTAGATAATGTAGCATTGATTGGAATGTTTTCGATTTTCTCTTCATGAATGCTCTGTGATATTTGCATACATATTACATAATGATTTTCCTCGAGATTATCAAGCATGCCAATATTAAATTTCAAGCATAGGATATTTATAACGAAGATGTAACAGCATGCAAAGAAATGAATTTTGGAAACGCTTTTTTCTCGAATCATTTTCACTAGACAACGGGTGTTACCAAAAGGTGAATACTGGCAAAGCAAATAATTTTTCTTTTCAGTTTTTAAAATGTGTAATTTCCCTTTCTAAATCTAACTTTTTTTAAACGTAGATCAATTTAAATTCTACACCATGATAGCAGTATTTTGAATTTTTCAGGATTAAAAAAACATTCTTCTTCTTAATTTTTTTCTTTTAAGAATTTCTTTTTTCAGTTCAAATCACATGAGTTTGAACTGTCGAATGAACTTAGTTCTTAGATGTCATATTTTGGAAAAATCAGTTCTCGTTCGTGAAAAAATTCAAAATCAAATTTGAAGAATCAAATTTCCATAACAAAACTTCAAACAATTTCAGAATGAAGCGATTGTACGCTGAAAGAGATAACAGATGTTTTCCTCAAGATCGAAACTTTAATTCAGTTCAACTTTTTTTCATACGAAAATCCAAAAGTGGAAAAATATGGTGGATAACCTTTTAACTTCTGTCGGTGAATGTGTCATCAGACAACCCAGTTTAAGTCCGTAAATGCGATTATATTCTTCTCATTCATCAAACATATATCAGTCGATGATGATGAGTCTCGTGTCAAGCTCCAGATATCCGGGATGGGACTTAATCATGCGCATGCGTTGCTCCAAGCACTGCTCCTGCCGAGATTCCTTGCTCCAACATCCTCCGCTTAGAGAGAAATCGGAGCATCACTAAATGCAGAGCGTTGTTTTTATTGTGGCCTACCTGTAACTAGGGGGATCGGGATGGAGGGGGTGTGTCTGCATCCTTGGCCCGGGGAGCATCTAGCGGGAGGGTGAAAGGAACATTGTGGAGCACGTGGCGAAAGCGCCGCATCAAAAGAAAAGCAAGTAAACAGAATTTCAAATTTTAAAAGTAGTGCGTACATGATTGTGATTGGCAGAAAATATTTTCTTTCGAGTTTTTGTCAGTTATAGTGACTGACACAAAGATATATTCTAGTGAATTTTCAGAAAAAAAAAAACACAGATATCAGATTCTTTTTTCTTTCACCGGACTTTCAAAAACTGCCTTTTAAAACTTTTCCCTGCATTTTCGTATGCGCCTTCCCTTTTTTTTACAGTATAGCTTTTTTTTTTTTTTTTTTTTTTTTTTTGGTGCACAATTCATACAGCTCCCAAATTTTCATAGGCCCTCCAAGTGCTGAATCAGTATTATCTGGTGTATAGTAAAGTTAGAAACCAATTAAATATTTTGACAGTTGACAATATGTATGTTTTATTTTCCTATTTTGAAGGGGGGGGGGGATGTTCTCTTATTTCTAATTTAATGATGATTCGTGTTCTCTCGTATAATAATTGGCGTTTAAACAAAAATAATTTTTTATTACAATGACAAATGTTTCTTAATCTACAAAAATATAATATAACAGCGAACGAAAATATATGATAATCTCCTGCGAAACACCCATGATTTCGAAAAGAATTCTCTATCTGTAGATATCTCGGAAATCAATATTTTTTTTTTTTTAATTTACAGAAACAAGGTTTCATTTGCTGTCACTGATTTTCGGAAACGTTTCTGAGTAATTTTTATAGAATAATAATGATTTTTCTCAAAGAAGGAATGCCGGTTTTTAGAATGCCATCAATTCTCGGTTAAATATTTTCAGTTGCGTAATTTAATTTATGCAAGCAAGAATAACAAAATTCTATTAATTTTAATATTAATGTCATTGTTAATGCAGTGAATTTATCATATTTGTCAATAAAATATACTTGTTGACCTTAAAAATATTTACTTGTGAATGGATAGCATCCAAAAACATATATTCAAAATTCAGAAAACTGATTAATACAATGAAACTTCTTTTAAAAGTCACCCCCATTCAAGGGCCACCTCTATTAAGGGTCAATATTTTTAGGAACGAAAAATTTCCCCATAGACATAATGTTAAATTTACTCCTATTAGGGGCCGCACATACCCCTCATAAAGGCTGTTTTTTTTTTTTTTTTTACATGTGCCTCAGATCCTAAACAGGTGTATTGAATTCCTGAACCAAAAGATAAGAGTTCAGAAAACAACTGCACTTGAAACAAAGAAGGCAGGGCGAAATGGGGAGGATTTAGTAACACAATGAAGGACCACAAACGAGACAAACAGGTGTTCCTCACACTTTGTTTGACCTCCTTTAGGGGTTGTGTTGGAGAGGAAACTTGACCCTTTGTTGTGGGCACACATAGATAACGGGTTATCTAGAAAAACTGATTCCACATTTACTAAAACTGTGAATGCATATTGAAGCACAATTTTTACACTATAAATTTTATGCTCAAGCTTAAGTAAAATTTAAAATTATGGCGCCTAAATCAAGCCGAAGAGTACATTTGGATTTGAATGACAAAATCAAAGTTCTTAATTGTCATGATCAAGGAACATCTGCAAGAAAATTGGCTTCACAGTTTAATTGCAGCAAGAATCAAATAAACAATATTTTTAAAAACAAAGAGAATTTACTGAAAAAATATGCAGATTTTAAAAATCTCGGGATAAAAACAAAGAGAAATGAAAAATTTGGTCACCTCTATTCAAGGATCACCCCTCATAAGGGCCAATTTTCAATGGAACGGCAGGTGGCCCTTACAGAGAGGTTTCACTGTATATAGTAAAAACTATTATGAAATGTTTCCGAAAATTAATTGTGAACCTCCTACATGGCACCCGACAAAATATGACGATAAACAATTTAAAGGTTTCACAGAAAATAGGTTCATAACATCATTAAAATGCCAGAATTTTTTACAGCATATTTGCTAGCAATAGTTCCGTTTACAAAAGTGCTGGGTTGGGGACCGACTACATATCTTTGAGATATTTTGACATTTACATATCTACGATTTACACGGATACAGACAATAGAACATTTCGCAGATAATTCAGTTTTCAGATTCAAAGAGAAGAAACCCCAATTTTCTTAAATTTTTTAAAAATAAAGAAACTCCAGAAGTAAAAATATTATTAGTTTCTCAAATGTAAACATTTAATAGCGTTACAATACCAATAGATGACACCACAGATCATTTATATAAATAAATGTAATGAAAAAAAAATTCTACCTCATTTCAATTTATTTAATCGATAATTACATGCCAAACGTTTTAATTTCAAATTTTAAACACAAAATCATTACTTTAAAAAAAATGGAGGTGGTAAATTTTCCTTAATAATAATAAGGAAGACAAAAATCTGAAAAATATCTTGTACAAGGAGCAGGTGCCGAACTCACGATCCCATTTAATAACCAGAATTCCTCTTTCTGGCGTCTTTGGCCGCTAGGCCATATGGACTTGTTCAATCCCACATAACAGTTTTAGTTTGCAGAACATTTGCAACAGTCTTGCTTTGAAAACCTGCAAAGTTGCAGTAAGCTCAGCATGACAAGACTGAAAGTTCATAACAAGACTGCAGCAAGATAACGCAAACGCCAAAGTCACCACACTTTGAACTTGCAGCTAACTTGTCGTGCAAATTAAATTCATGCTGTATCAAATTTATTGCAAATTAACAGCAAATAAGTAATCAAAAATACTGCAAAGTAGTAATCTTTCCATTCCACACTACTTATTTACAACTGTTACAGGTACATTATAAGTACGAATGGGTCCATAGATCTGATCAGGTCTATTGATGCGAACGCACTGTCAGAAGGTGCATGCAACGGTTTTATCACCATAAACAAGTTCAGGTAATAGTTATACTTTTTAATTCGAGCATTTTTTGGTATTTCATAAGTATAACGGTTAAAAAAAGCGGTACCAACCGAATAAAATTTCTGCAATTTCTACGTATTTGCTGATTGTCTCTTCTCTCAACAGAGGGATATTTTGCTTTCGTCACTTTCGTGAATTAAAGACAGTCTTGCCATCAGTTTCACAACAAACTACTCATGCAAGTGGGTGATGGTATACCTTGCGGGAGATTTGCTGCGAATTTCTCAATTAAAATTTGTCACGGTAAGATAATATCAGAACAAATCAAACTTGCTGCTAATGTTCATGCTATCTTGGGTGGTCCTCTAAAATTAAACCAAAACTAGTTTCCCACTACATTTAGCGGCAGAAAAGCACCTTAAAATGTCTACTGCGCAGGCTCTACTTAGCTGAATTTGACTTGCGGGATTTCCTTTGCGTTTTAAATATATGGATAATTAATATTATCATATGCTTCTGTTAGTGCAATTATTAGCTATTTCTCTAAAGAAAACCATAATAGAGTGCCAGCTTTTTGAAATTCGGTTCAACTACTGCTAGAATGCAATGCAATTAAAATTTCACTTGCCTACTGCAATTTCTTTCTACAAGTGCCGGGAAAAAAAATAATACATCTTATAGCAATTGTTGTTATATACATCTAGTATTTATTTCTGTATTTATTGAATTCGGTGCCTCTTTAATGTTTTTGATTTTTTTTAAATGACTCTTTATTTTTGGCCCTTTTCCTACCTTAAAAATTTAGTCTTGTTTTTACTTTTTTTTTTTTTTTGTCTCTTTCCATCTTGTTTTCTAAATACTTCTTTTAGAATTGAATGAAGGTTATTTTTAAGTCGTTGATTAATTGATGGATCAGTGGAGATTCTAGGGCCCTGTAAAAAAAGAAAGCAATCAATCTCGAAAGCAGCTGCTTTCTACAATTAATCTGTTTTAACCTTAGAAACTAAGCAAAGAGAAAAAAAAATTGCCTCTGTTTTCAAGCCTGTTTTGCCGATTTCAGATACAGCTGACCAATGTATACAGTGGTATACACCGTCAACTTTCTGGATATCTTTTAGAAACTTCGTACACCCACCTTAGCTATAGACCAGGGTTGGCGAACCTATGGCACGCGTGCCAGAGTTGGCACGCAAAACAATTTCTCTGGCACGTGAAATTTAATTTTTTTTTCGATTTAAATTTGATAACTTCCTTTTCTTGTGATGTTTTGTAAGGTTTTAGACATATTCTTTGCCTTTCTATATGAATTTAAAATCTGTATTTTTGAAATTTAAAATTTGCATTTTTATCTGTGAATAAAGTTAAGTAGCCGCCAAGGCCGAAACTCGCCTTTTTGGCACACCCGTGGTAAGCATGGATTTTGCCCCCCCCCCCCCCCCCCCTCTTCCGCAAAGTATATTTACAAAGAGAATTTCACTAATTTTCTAATAGCCGATTTATTTTAAATTTAAAATATGTAATACTGAACTACGTAACCTACATTGGCGGATCCAAGGGGGAGGTCACGGGGGTCATGAGTCCCCTCTGAACACCAACAAAAATATTCTAAAGATCATTTTTTAAATCAAATATACAGTTAGAGTCCCGATTATCCGAGTCTCCGCTTTCACCGAGTTATTTTCTTCTCATGGACTGATGGCTTCTATTATTATGAAACAGCCATAATAAATGAAATGTTAGGTGAAGATGAAAGAGTAGTCGTAAAAAGTTAGAACTCTGATTTTCTGGTCAGAATGGGAAGAAAAAAAATGGCCATAATTAAAAAAAAAAAAAAAAAAAAAAGAAAGAAAGAAAAAAAAGTATGGCCATTTTTTTCCTTCCCATTCTGACCAGAAAATCAGAGTTCTAACTGTTTACGACTGCTCTTTCATCTTCACCTAATACTTCATTTATAGTGGCTGTTTCATAATAATAGAATCCATCAGTCCATCAGAAGAAAATGATCCATTCCAAAGGTATAATCCTTCATTTGGTGCCCCTTCGTTCCGGCGCCCGGGGCACATGGACCCTCTGCTCCCCCCTTAGTTTCAGCCCTGATAGCCGCTGCAATAAAAGGCCAAATGGACCCACTTTTCATATGTATATTAACAAAATATGAACAAGATATAAAGCATTTTCCGTCGAATGTACAACAGCAAAAATCTCACCATTACATTATCAATACATTGTAAAACAACTTGGATAATTATAATTTAGATGTTGCATACCAAGTTATAAATTACTAAAATAAAAATTAGCATTTTTTTGCCTAATTACAGTGTTTAATCCATAAATAAATCATAATTACGAATTAAAATTTCATTGATTTAATGGCTTTATTACATTATTAGAGAGAAGCCGCATTTCGGTTTTGAATATTACTTAATTATTAATGCATGAAAGCAAACTGATTTTATAAACAGTGTTTCGTATAAATATCGTACGCTGCACAAAAGTTTGGCACGGGTCATTTGTTAATAGATATTGTTTGTGAATTTTTGGCACGCGTACGCAAAAAGGTTCGCCGTGCCTGCTATAGACTATACTCTCTAGTGTCTAGCAGGGAGTATACACTATACTCCCTGCCTGCAGCGTAGTCTAGAGTAGCTGGATTTACCCCCCCCCCCCCCACACACACACACACACGCACAGACACACATTTGAGAACAGTGCTGAACAGTAGAGCACCGTTGAGGGGTTACCTAGCTGTGATCAGCTTAACACCCAGTCCGTAGATTTAATGTCTTACATATTAATGAGCAATTGGGAAAAAGTAAAGGTGTAGTTGTTAAAAACTACATAATAATTTAACAAAAAATATTAAGGATAGAAGCTAAAATTAAGAACTTATTTTTAAGAGATAAAATATTTGAGTTAAGCCTATAAACAAAGATAAAGATATTCGAATTATATTTAAATATATGTATAACACATTTGAGATCACGTACTTAACACTACTTACCTTTCCCAATACAGATTTTCCGGTTCAGTTTACTTCGGTATTCTGACCACTGCCCTTGATTGAGTACCCATTCCCTTTGGTATCCGATTCCTTAACCCTTTCAGGGGCGGTAGTACGTATATGAAACCGCTTAATTTTAATTCCCAAATGCCACAATGGCACCAGAATTTTCGTTAAGAAAATTTTGGTTTATTATGTTTGTGAAATATAGCTTTTTTTTTATTTCCAAATAAATCTGTTTGAAAATTCCGGTGTCATTCATTCATCCTTTTAGAAATGGAAGTGCTTTGCCCTTCAGAGGGTTAAGTAGTTCTCACCACACTCTCCCAAGGTCATTATCAATGTATTATATGTTATCTGATCGCTTATATCATACCCTGTACACCTAGAGTGCTTAGTGACATTTGCAATGTGTTTTAAAGTTTTCTGGATAGCATTAAAGAGTTTCCACAAAAAAAATACAGTCTCACACCAAATCACACACAAATACGTCATTTTGCTGTGAACTTGATTAGAGGAGATAAGATCACTCATTAATTCACTTACAACAAAAAAAAAAAAAAAAAAAAAAAAGAAATTAATATGCCAAGTTTTGACTTGGTTAGTTTCTTCCAATAAATTTCCTTCACCTGCTTATGAAATACTGGATCCAGATATGAGTTCTGAAAGGGAATTTGCCATTATTTAATATTTTAAATACTTTTGTTGTTGCTATTGTTGCTGTTGTTTAGAGATAATTCTTAAGAGAACATAGGCCTTTTTCACCTAAATGTTTTTAAACTGTTTTTTTTCTTTTTTTTTTCTTTACATAACATCTTCTTCTACTCATTTCTAAAATTAAATGAAATATTTTTCAACGTTGGAATACATTAAATGTACGGTATCTAGATCCTATAACTTAAATTGTGCCAAAAAAAAAAAAAAAGAATAAAACGAGTGTTAATTTTATTTTTCTTTTTTTTTTACCATTCTTTTAAATTTAATTACTGTTTACTTTTGGTTCTATATCTGTCTCTCTATACATAATACATACTTTAGTAATTTCGTACAGGGTTTTTTTTGTGTGTGTGTTTTAAGTATAAATGTAAAAACATACACTCCTCTCGTGGGATCGGTTGTTAAAATGGCACGCGCAAAGCGAAAATCACAAATTTACTTTCCTTACTTTCTCTAAATGTTCATCTGTGCAACAACGTTTTGATGAATAGCATCTTGGCATGTTCTTATCTGCTTACTATTATGTTGCGTCAAAAATATGTTCCAGATGCGTGTATTAGTTTTTCTATAAACAAACTCGTTTGAAATATTGAAAAGCATAAAAAAAAAATCAGGATAAAAATTATCATTACTGTTATTAGAATGTGCCAAGCCCATCACTATAGACGGATCATAGGTTGTACCACTGAAATAAACAACAGGTAAAGGTTGAGATTATCGGATTTTTAAATGCGTTGCAACTTCCATTTCTTCAGTACTCTGTAAACTTCCTAAAAATTAAAATTGTAAACCACGAGAAGTATTTCTACAAATAAATAAGGACCGAAGCACATCACTGAATGAATTATCATGCAAAGAAAGAGATAGCAGGCAAGCAACATTTCTCAATGGGATCGCTATGAAAAACAAATATTAATAAATTTTCGAAATGCACAAAGTATATTGAAAATCTTTGTCATCAACATATCGAAAATTATTAGAAAAACAAATTGGAGAATAATTAACCTAATAATACAAAGCCAAACACATTGTGAAATGGGTTCAAATTACATAGAAATAAACCAAATAACGTAGTAACTAAAAACACCGACATACAAGCGGAACAAAACCAGAAGTTTGCACCTATTGAAATACAACATACTGAGTTAAAAGTGTTTTAAATTATGCTATTTCGTATCTAAACTCCTATCACTGGTTCTTCTTCACACTTTGAAGAATATTCTGCAAATGGTTTCTTTATAAACACACTCCAACAATACAATTATCAATAATAATAGGAAGAATGCGACAAAAAGTCATCGACATTCAATCCAGAAAATGGCATAGGATCCCTACAGAAAAATCTCAATAGAAGACAGAAAAAAAAAAAAAAAAAAAAAAAAAATGCGTATACTGTTAGGTAATTGGGGTTCGTGTAAATAATAGTCGAAGAAAAACAATACTTTGGTACGACACATTTATTTATTTTAGGAATATTCCTGAAGAATCAGGAAATGAACAGTAATAAAACCTCTCAAATATATATACGTCAAAGTTAGCTGACAACGACTCAATGTAACTGAAATGTCTTATAACTGTACATCTGATCTCCCAGCAATGACAGAAGCACAATATCAGCTATCTAGTGCTTCTCCCATACGTGTGGAAAAAAGAAAACAGCACAAAAAAATCTTTAACAATATATTTAATGAAAGACAAATATTAAAAATTAGATACCAGAAAAAGATAGTATAATTATTTTATTAATAAAAATAAATAATTTGTTAGCTATCCATTAGTGTCTAAATATATTAAAATCAAGCTTCCTACCTATGCCTTCAATGCTGGTAGACTTTTTATAATAATAAAGTAATTGTGCTCACTATTTAGGCAGCATTCGTTGATTTTATAAACATCAAAGCTTTTACTTTAGTTTATCTATTTAGGAATCAGGGGCGTAAATCCTGGGGGTGTGCAACACCCCCCTATGAAAAAATCAGTCGGGAAATTTCTCGTTCGATCAGAAAAAGTACGTTTAGTCGGAAAAAATGGTATTAACCAATGAAAACTTATAAATTGGAAAAATGAAAAAAAGCAGTCGGAAAAATTCCCGTTCGATCGGAAAAAAAGTAAGTTTAGTCGAAAAAAATGGCATTAACGTATAAAAACTTATGAATTGGAGAAATGTTTTTGTAGTTTTTAATTAGTAAATAAGAAAAACAAGTTAGAGCGAAGAAAACCTATAAAATTTTATTCTTAGTCGGATTTTTTTCCCTTGTAGTTTTTAATTAAAAAATTATAAAAAAACAAATTTAGAACGAAGAAAACCTATATAAATTTATACTTACTTAGTCGGAAATATTACGGATTTTATTTTTGTGATTAAAACTATTCAGAAAAACTTTGACTTGTCAAATATTGTGAACTCGAAAACCTCGATATGAAGAAACAAAATAGTTATATACATATTCCAGCAATGTTAATATTATTTGTAACCTTGATATTTTGATCGAAAACTTTGATATTCCGAACTTTTTTCTGTTCCCTTTGAGTTCGAAATATCGAGATCTAGCTATATTTATTTATAGTCGGAAAGTTTTTAGTTTAGTCTGGAAATTTTAAGACATACTGATTGAAGTGAAGAAACTTCTTTTTTTTTTTTTTTTTTTTTTTTTTTTTTTTTTTTTTTTTAATCTAACTTTAAATTTAGTTAGAAACGTGTATCACGGAATTTAGGTGATATCCGATGAAAATTCAAAGTAGAAAGGGAGTGTTAAATATCTTACGAAATTATTAAATTTTATAGATGAAATTCACAAGATAATTATGACTTCGCGTATGGTATTGAGATAGTCAAATAATTTTAAATCGCTGATGTCGATTCTTTTCGAATTATTAATAAATTTATCTAAAAATTAGGGGAGAAAGTCTATGATTAATATGTATAGGAAAATGTGGATTGGAATCAAAAACTGCTTTGTTACATAGCGATATATCTTGTTACTAAACGTACAAAATTTGATTAACTTTTATTGAAGCACTAAGAAATGGATATAAGTTTTGTTCATTCGAAAATTTTCAATCTTTTAAATTTTGACTTTTTTTATGTTGTAGATGTACATTGTACACTGGTAACAGGATTCCTTATGCTTAATTCAGAATTTGAATTTCTATCCGGAGTGGAGTCTATGCGAATAAATATGCCATACACAGAAAAAAATAAAATACATTAAGCCCTTTATTGGTAAAAAAACGGGCATTGAATCCCTAGCTCTTCAATCATCTAGTTTCATCAAATTTTGTACATTTAGAAACAAGATATATCGCTATCAAACAAAGAAGTTTGGAGTTCCAAACCACAATTTTCTACACATATTAATCATAGTACTTCACCACTAATTTTTAGAGACATACATTAATAATTCAAAAGGAATCAACATCAGCGCTTTAAAATCTATTTGACTATCTCGATACGCTCAGTCATAGTTATCTTGAGACTTTCATCTATCATCTATAAAGTTTAATAATTTCGTATGATATTTACGATATCCTTTCTTCTTTTTTATCATATATGCTAAACTTTTGGACATGAGTGTGTATATATATATATATATTAATTAGTCGGCATTTTGTTAGCAATAGTACTCGGAAATTTTTCTTCTTGGAGTCGGAAATTTATGAGTCTACACCCCCCTACGCGACCAGGGTGGTTTACGCCCCTGTTAGGAATTTTCGCAATTTCTCGCATTTGATGTAGAATGTGGTTTGGAACCAATTAAATTTGTTTCAGTTTCTAGGTGTGTTCGTAATTATATAAATACGTAGCACCTACATTCGTCGTCTGTCCACATATAACAGTGCAAAAACTACCCAACCGAATAGTTTGAAATTTAATATACATAATCATTGCAGAATTTTGGCGAGTCATTTCAAATTTTATGAAAATCGAATCAAAATTTAAAAAGATGTTAATGAAAGTTATATTCATTCTATTAAATCCTATCATACATAATTAATTCAATTATATCCCATGATAGGCACTGATTCTAGGTTGCCATGGTGATTACGTCCTATTGAAGATGGAGTCCTATTATCTCCGTATTACTGAATTTAATATAAATAATCGAAATAAATTTTCTATTCATGCATTTTTGCATAACAGTGCAACAGCTATTGCCCCAAGATCTGAATGTTTATAAAACTAGTTATAGTACGAACGCACCTCATTTGCCACACTTGACGTACAATTTCTGACATGTTCTTTATTCAACCCTTTCAGTGGTAAGAAATTATGTTGCTGTACTGTTGAAAACTCACTAAAATTTACGAACAGTTTAATTCGAATATAAATTTTTAAAAGTCAATTCTTTTATCATAAAATATCAATATACAATTCTATTTAAAAAAATTCTGATGCGAAATTTTAGTAAAACTTAAGTAGTTTAAATAATATTTCTTATCAAAAGTTTAAATCAGTTGAATTACATACAATGCTTTAATTTAATAATTTGTAAAAATCTTCTGTTTTTAACATTTATAATTATTAACTTACCATTCACAATAATACTAACGTTAGTTATACACGTAATAATTAATTTATATCGGATGTATGCATTTATAAAATTTTATGCACTTTTTTTAATCACAAATATTAATGAAAGAAATTTAAAAAAATAAGAAAAGCCATTCTGAAAGGATTTCTGATATTCTGTTTGTTGTTGCCTAGTGTGGCGGTTAATAATTCTCAATTTTTTCAAGAGATGGCCCTGGAAAAAAAGTGTTGGTTCACAGTCTAACTTTTTACGACATTTTGTAGCTATGACAATGCCTTTCAAAATGCCATTGATGTTTAAGCGTTCTCGAGTTAGCGTCGTTTTTTTTTTTTTTTTTTTTTTTTTTTTTTTTTTTTTTTTCTGTGTGTGTGTGTGTGTGTCAACATATCAAATTTCCGTCCAAATATTTCAATGCGCAATGCCAAATTTCCGGCATGTGTAGCACGTACTGATTTTCTTGTTCAATCAAAAGAAAAACACGAGTGAAACTCCTCGTATACTTGTGGAAACTCACAATGACAATGTCCTAATAGACCGGGAGTAGACAGCACAGACAATCACCTCATCGAGATCACTTCTGAAATTCCAGAATTAGTTAAAACTCGATTCGCATATTAAAATGCAATTGGTCTGCCAAGTCATATCTTGGTGGAAAACACCTGAAAGCCCTATTTTAACGGTTGACTCGTAGGTTTACTATTGTGTATTCCTGCACCCAAAGACATGAAAACACGGAAGACTGGGAGCAGGAAAACGAAATCGCAAACATACGAGACAACCCCTAAAATCGGGTTTTCAGGTGTTTTCCACCCAGATATGACTTGGCAGACCGATTGCGTTTTAATATGCGAATCGAGTTTTAACTAAATCTGGAATTTCGGACGTGAACTCGGTGAGGTGGTTATCTGTGCTGCCGGATCCCGGTCTATAAAGCAAGATCAAGGGTTGACCCAGGACAGCCATCAACATCGACCACAAAACCGAATCGTTTTGGAAAGAAGACAATGCTGTGCGGTTTGTGGGATCAGAAGGGTGTCGTGTACCACGAGCTTTTAAAACCAGGTGAAACAGTTAATACCTTTTCCTACCCTCAACGAATGATCAAATGTGCTACAAAACACGAAAAAGTTATTTTGCTGCACGACCCTCACCCACCGTCACACACAGTGAAAACTGCTATAGACATCATTTTTATACTTGACTGGGAAATCTTACTTACCCGCAGTAGTCACCAAACTTGGTCCCTTCCGACTATCACTTTTTTCCTTCGATGTCTCACGCACTCGTCATTAAACACTTCAACAATAACGGAGATGTAAAAAAGTGGCTTGATGACTGGTTTACATCAAAAGCTGTACGGCTTTTCAGGTAAGGTATTCACAACTAGTCAGAAAAATGGGGAAAAGTGTAGTCAGCGATGGGACATATTTTGAATAAACTATTTGTTAGCTTTCGCCCAAATTAGAAGCATTTTTTTAATGAAAATAATTAAGAATTATTAGGCGCCTTGCCTAGTATTATCAATATGTTATTTTTTAAAAGTATTTGCATTCCTGAAGGGCACAAATGAGTGTAAGTGTCCTGCAGCGCCATATACAGTAGAGTTGGTTGTTCTTGCGATCGTCGGATATTCACTAAAGAAACTGCATATGTTCAGCAGGAGATAATTTGTTCAGGGCAAAAAAATTTTAATGTACCAAAAATCCAGAATTTTATAACAATGTTCTTATGACGTTGGTAAGTGTTTCATAATCTACGAGTGTGATATCATTTTCCTATCTTGTTTATACTTGAGAGAGTCATTAGGGCAACGTTAAATTATATCTGAATCGTTAATTTGTTTTTGAATTTCATCATTGATGTACTCTATACATCTATACAGAGTGTCCACTCTCAACGGTGTAAAATGCCTAATTTCTAAACCATTAGCCATATACATATAGTAGTTCCCATTACAAAAATGTTTTAAATGAAGTAAAAAATTATTTTAAAAGTCTTTTTGATCAATAAAAACTTTTCTTAAAAAGTTACGAAATTTAAATTTTTATACTGTCTCCCGGTCCTATAAATGATATTTAGTCCAAATTTCCTGTTACACTAACAAGTAAGACAAAAAAAAAGTCCCATTCATATAACACTAAAATTGACAGAGTTATGAAACTTTGAATTGTATGACTTACACCAATTTTCTGCATCTGAACACAGATGAGTTGGGTCATGTTTCGAGGGATCGTACAGAAAGTGCTTAAAGTATTAGAAGGATTCATTTCACGTGTACATTTCTGCATTGCAGTGGAAGAGAGTCACTTAGAGTAAGTTTCAAGATAACTTTAATTTTTATTAAGTTTTAGATTGGATAATCTAATATCATTTTAAAATATGTGTCATTTTGTGCAAATGTTGCTTTTCATCTTTTCATTTACCAAAAATTCTGTTATTTTTTAACTTATATTTTTAGTACAAGTTGTGTATTTTTCATTAATGTGTCAGAGTGAAAACCAGGGATGAGGTTTCCGGTTTTTTTCATACCAGTATAATCTTAGAGAAAATGTTATTTTATTTAAACGGGACATGGTTGCAGTGTTGACAGATTGGGGATTTTGTCTCCATTTTGGAGAATTTTGAACCTCCAGGGGAATTTTTTAGGAACAAGTAGTTCGTGGGGAAATGTTTGGGGACATTAAATTTTTGGGGGGAAAACTTGGGGATTTTTTTTCACTATTTCACGTAAAGTTTACGAAATTCATCTGGCAGCACTGGATCTGCCTCGAACTCTATTTTGAATTGGAAAACGAAAATAAATACAGAAATCTAAGATATCAATCATTATTCTCGTGGACGTGTTCATCGTTTACAACATTATAGCTTACGCGTATCACAGGTACATTACGACTTACCTTGGACTATCCCCACCTGATTTTAATAGTCATCACGGATAGACACACACACGCACACGCATATACACATTCCTTTTATTAGTATATATTTATACAGCAGTAATAAAACAATTATTTAACTTTTTTTTAAGGCTGGTTAATTTATGCTTCATAGAATGACAGTAGAGCTTTTTGCAAGACATGCAATTGCATACTAGAATGACATTGCTACGTTTATAACTGAGCATTGCTCAATGAATGCAGCAGACCCATTGTTTCTCCTTATAAGAAACTTGAATGAAAACTCTGCAGTATTAAAAGGCATAAACCTTCACATTACTAAATCTTCAGGTCTTATACTATCCGAAACGGTCTTTTGTGTTTTAAAAGATTTAATTAATGATTTATAAAGCAGCTATTTTTCTTTCATTATTGAAGAAAGCACCACTGATTCATACAATGAAGGTGCTTTGTATTACGATTAGGTACTTCAGTAGGTATGACAAAATATTGAAAACGAAGATTTATAGTTTAAGTCAGATAGAAACAGATGATGCCAACACCATCTCAGATTCATTCAAATCTCAACTGACTAGAGATGGTCTAAACCTAGAGATGCTTTTGCTTTTGCTGTGCATAAACATAAAAATTCTGACGAGTTTAAATGTTTATTTTTTGTAAATGGGGAATTTTTTCAAAAAGAAAATGCTCGATTTGGGGAAAATTTTCGGGTTTAAATTAGTTAAACATTTTTTATACTGGTAAATAGAAAATTGAAAATATGCTTTTTTGAGTAGAAACTGCGTTGGAAAAATTTTCGGAAAATAACACTGATTTGGGGAAAATTTCAGAAATTTTGGGGAAATCGACTTTCGACTATCTGGCAACACTGCATATTTGTGATTTAACAGAACGACGTTTTCTCTAAGATTATCCTGGTATGCAAAAAGTCGTAAATCTCATCCCTGGAAAACAGATTTTAAATTTATATTGTAATGTTAATTTTACTCTCAACTATTACTATTATTTTTTTATCTGAGGATTATTTATATTTCTAGTAAATTTGTGAATGACCCTATATCGCAGAAAAAAAGATTCTTCAACTTTAAACAGCTATTACTCGGCCAGTTTTAATAGTAGAATAATGGGACTTTTTTTGTCTTACTTGTTAGTGTAACAGAATATTTTTACTAAATATAAATTACTAGCAGCCTTCGCCCGCTACGCTGGTCGGTTTCTCCGAACGAAACTTTAATCAAACGAAATATTTCGGTGTATTTTATCTTGTGTTTTATAGCAATATATAGTACATTTATCTCCAATGATCTTCCGCTTTGCTGAAAACAATAAGAACGCCATTACGGTTTCATATCTTCTAATATCTCAGACAAAATTTGGACTGTCAAGAAGCAATCTTTTAGTCGATTATTTACAATTGAATATGAAAAAGAACGGAAGAACAATATGTAGAATATGAAAATCATCCCTGGAAATTTAAAAATGCAAATCTCATCAAAATGCGTTCAGTAGAACCTTCTAATAAGACTAATTTTTCATAATCGGATTCACCAGATTATAGAACATTCACCTATAATTCTATAGCAAAGCAATGTAGAACAATATGTGTTATATACCTTTCCTGAAAAATTATCTAACAACCAGTGCTAATTCCATCGAACTCAACTCAGTAAAGCCTTTTAAAAAGGCTAATCTTTCAGAATAGAGTTCACTGATTAAAGAACTTTCGTACATAATTCTATAACTAAGCAACGTAGAATGATATGTGTTATGTATACGAAACCCTTTCTTGAAAATTCATCTAACTGAAAATGCAAGTCTTCTCAAAATCCATATAAAAGAAATCAAGTTATAAGTGTTTGGACCGAAATTGCTCTTTGAATTTTGTATGTGGAGTAGATAGTTAAATATATCTTTCATAAACTTTAACGCGTGATTGTAGAACATTCAGGAATGTGGCGTAGGCTATACTCCGTAGACTTTCTTGATTTTTTTAGAAACTCTGCACACCTTCCATAGCTACAACAAAATATACTCTCTAGTACCTACCCTCTGCCTGTAGATTTTAACCTACTTTTTTTACAACTACACCACTGAGAACTTTCTTCATAGCTCCATAACTAAAAATATAGAATGGCATGTTAAATATTGAAACATCCGTAAAATATTACCTAACTGTGCAACTCCAATCAAAATACGTTCAGTAGAATTTTAAATAAAAGGTAATCTTTCAGAATCGGGTTCACCTAGTTTTGGAACTTTCTCTTGTAATGTGATTTTCTGCAATCTGAATTGTTGTCAAGTTTGTGCTTCAGAAAAAAAACAATAAATCAGAAGAAAACTTCGCTGCAGAGAAGCACCATCCATGCAAGAAGTACCAATCATACAAGAAGTACCAACCATCCACAAAAAAATATGTAACTAACAGTGTAAGTCCCAGCAAAATACATCCAACAAAACTCAGATTATAAACGGGTAGAAGGAAAGACAAATTTTAATTTTATATAATTCCAGTAGATGTATCTTTTATAACTGCGTTCGCCTTTCTCTATAGCCTTTCTAATAGCTCTATAACAAAGCAACATATAACGAAATCTTATATCCAAAAAAATTCCTGAAAAGTTATATAACAGTGCCACTTGGATCAAAATGTGTTCAATAGAATTTTTTTAAAGGCTAATCTTTAATAATCAGGTCCACTTAATTTTCTAACTTTTTCCTTTATCTCTATAACTAACCAACGTAGAACACTGAGTGTAACACAAAATCCGTTCCAAAAACATTAGCTAACTAATAGTGGCATATCCTATCAAAACATTATAAACAATCGGAATGAAATACAAATTTCCGTTTTAAATACCTAGTAGATGATGATGATGCAATTTTCTGTAATAGAATTTATTGTGAAGTTTTCGCTTCATACGTAAACTTTGCTTTCAACATTGTAGCTAACACACCGATTGGCGAGGTATACGATTACGGAAGATTAACCAGGTATCCCGTGAACAACTACCAAAAGAAACGTGAATGTAAGGCTTTTGTGTTACTTTTATGTTAGCCGGACGCAAGTAATATATCAACAAAGATTGTTTCCATGCCTTATTCTTATTTTAATATTTTCATTCAAAATATAAACGTTTCACTCATTTCCTTTAAAATACATACATTTAAAATACATGCCTTACACTAATTTCATTTAAAAAACTGAGAAGTAAAACAATAATAGGAAATAGTTCCATAACTTAAAACAAAGAATTGTTTTCAATTTACATATGCGAAATGTAACTACTGCTATTGACAATTTTAAAAATGCTAATGGTGACATTTACACACAGCTGACATAAAAGTACCCATTTTTTCTTCTTATTCAGGAGCAAATGATAAATCGCGATGGATTATTTTAATTGCAATTTCTTCCATTGAAAAAAATTGGTACTTACGTATTATTCAGACCATGAGATAGATCGCCGAAAATGGTTGACAATTGCCAGTCTTGTTTATCGTTTGCCAATTACATTTAAAACAGTAATTTAACTCTCTTAATGCATAACCTTGTTAAAAATGACAAATTGTTTAAAGTAAATAAATAAATAAAATATATAACATAAAACTACATACTATAAACTATAATAAAATTAATTTAAAACTGTAATAAATAAACTATCAAATGGACAAAAAAAAAAAGGGGGTTGCTGTATATTGTGTATTTGTTCCCCTGCTTGGTGCAGTTGTATCTGACACGGCCCGGATATAAGTATTAAAAAAAATTTTAAGTCGTACACACGTTGCTTTCATTTTTAAATATTTTCGCTTTATAATGTTAATTTCTCAGTGGATCGCTTCCTTGTATTTTCAATAAAATCAATATATTTTTTGGAACTACTTAGTTATCCCGTCGACCAATTTCGTCAAATTATATAAATCGCCAAATTATACAAATTGACATAATTTTTATTTTAAATAACGAAAGAACAAATAAATTAGTATAACATTAATAAAAATACAAATAAAACATCGAAATAAAAATCGTTTGAAGTGAATGTGACATTTACGATCAACCATTATTGGCATTTAGACCAATGTCAGACGGGCGTCTTTTTTGCTGCTTTTTTGCTTAAGTATTATAAATTCACAATTGGAATAGCATTGTGAATGGATAATACTTAAGCAAAAAAGCAGCAAAAAAGACGCCCGTCTGACATTGGTCTTAATCTTTATAGTTTGACGATAGATTTTTGGTCGATCGGCAAACCAAATAGTACCTATTTTTTTTTTCTTTTTTCAATTCCTACTATTAGTTCACACTCTCCCTATATTTATTTATATATACATTTATTTATATATTTATATATCTTGTTCAAATTTTCAATCGTTTATAAAACTAGGGGATCGTACCCGGGCTTCCCGGGTTAAAGAATGTAGGTGAAAACATTTTTTTAAATTGAAAACTAATAACTTTTTATATGCAATAAATTTTTTAGATTGACCACTTACATTAAAAAAGAATTTCTCATATGGAAAATAGAAATTATACAATCAAATAAATTTTTGAAATTTATCAAAAGCGATATTTTCTTATTAGCCGCATGTTAAGAGTTATTTGCCAAGATTTTGCTACTTATGGCATCCTTTTATGTTCTGATAATTTCAGATCTCATACATGTCTGGTAAAGTTATGTTTTATTTATATTATTTTATTTATTTATTCATAAGGAAGATTTTTTAATGGATATTAGCCGTAAGAAAATGATGAACTCTTTATTTTGTTTTAAGGGCAAACGGATTAATCTTTCGTAATCGTGCTCCGCGCGATATAGATAAATTAAACAATATTTCATGCTTTAAAATTGTTTTTAAAACCACACAATATCAGTAAACTGAGATGAACTTTGCAAACAAATTCCATTTGAAAAAAAAAAGTCCTATTTGGTGATCTAAAAATTTAAATTGTACGATTACAAATATGTTAGGTTTGTGTTTTTTCAATATTATTTTTTCATTTGATTATAAAGGAGGTTTTAATTTCGTTAATTTGCCTTTCACAAATATGTCAGATTGGTGGGTTTTTTTTAAATATTATTCTTTTATTTGTTTATAAAGGAAGTATTAATTTCGTTATGCAAAAATAGTCAGAAACAAATGCTGAAAAATGTTTGTTGCTTTATATGCAAAATGTTTATTATTATTATGTATTGAAACCGGCACGTGATAAGATAAACTTTAAAAAAATCATGCTTAAAAATCATTTTAGAAAATATAATACATCAGTCAATGAATACAGTTTTTAAACAAATTGCATTTGAAAGTAATTTTTTCCCTATGCGAGGAAAATTGAAAATATACGATAGTCAGAAGATTAAAAAATTGCAGTAGCGAAAATTTCAAGACCCAAATTTGATCGTGAAGTGTTGAAATTCGCAAAATGACATCAGCGTTACGCACAGATACGTTTGTTCTGTATGATATAGATACTTAATCAGTAAAATATAATAAAGATCAGTTAGTAGAATGTTGTTATCAATTGAGGCTCTTATGCTTGGATTTCCGAAATGAAAACAGCAATTTTCACCTTCTCAAAATTTGCATACGCACTTCTCATATCCATATTCATCATTTTTTTTAATTGTGTTTTGTTTGATCATTTAAAAATCATTTTAACTCAAAACTTGAAGTCACAATTGTCAGCAACATCTTTTATGTGAACAGACGCACTCTTTACTTGAGATTCTAATCTCAATTCTGGAGAGTGAAAATTTCCGTAATTTATGTTTTTTAGACGTATTTGTGTTAAAATGTTTAGTTTTATTAAAGAAAAGGATCGTTTCTTGTAAATATGACTTCATTTTCACTTAAATAAACATTTCGCCTAGTGTCTGAAACTTAGTATCAGTACACATGCAGAAGGAAAAACAATATAGAAAATGTATGAGGAAAAATGCGTGTTTTCAAAAGCAGCATGTCGTTTTCCGTTATTATGCCCCTAATATAATAGTCTGCTCCTTATGGGATTTTGCGCCACTAAACCCTATACAACAATTTTTATCAACAATTTTGAATTTTTTTTTCGGAAAATAGCATGAATAAAGTTAAAAATACCTCATTATGTCTCTCTTGTCTGCAATAATGAAAGTTATCTCATTTTCATCATTTTGGAGCAATTTCATAAAATGCTTTTAAAATTAAAATTAAAATGTGAGGATAATTAAAGAAAAACTAATAGTGCGATCATACCTACAAAGGAAGAGCTTTCAGTTACAAATAAAAATATTAGTAAATTTGATTCAGTAAAAAGATCAGGGCAGATGACTAAAAAACACACTTGTGTTTTAAATATATAGATTATACAAAATTAGGAAAAATTAAAGTAAGCAAATTATGTTATTTTGATAAAATTATAGTAGAATGTCCGAAAGAATAGCATCAAAATTTTATTATTTTAATGCTATTCGACTTGAATATTGACGCGAATTGAGAGAATTTTCGACAGAAACTTCAGGAACACGATATTATTTTAAACCACGAATTATTTCTTTGCTTGTCTAACTCGGCGAAGCAAATCCATCCAGGCGAGAATCATCAATTTCTGTAATATAAATCGCTATTATTTGCATGTCACCTCTGTTTTATAAAGACACTGTAAATTTTTGTAAAACATTGCGTTTTATCAGTGTGTGATTACTTTCAAAAGTGAAGCATTTTCACCTGTGAAGAATTTCAAAGCAGCTGGGCTGAGAAAATGACGCACTTCTACAAAACATAATTCAGGTTTAAGAATTAAAATACATGCTTTTTTATAGAATGACGTCATTTGCATCAGCTAAAGCAATCCAGTTTTAAACTTCGTCTATAGGAAAGTGTGCATATGATGTCATTATCACGGAATAACAGACAATATTCTTGACATAGCCCATATTTTAATTTCAACTTTTTTTTCAGGTTTTATGAGAAAATAGCAACAAAAAGATACAGTATCTCATATTTTCGACTATTTTCCGTTTATTTTCAACGTCTTTCAATAGAAATGAAGCACTTTTGTTGCCACGATAAGAAAAATGGTATTAAAAAATACAAAAAATTAATATCTCAAAAATAAATTGAGATACAGCTTTCAAACAAATTGCATTTGAAAGAGCATTTTTTTCCTTATACAACGGTGTAAAAATTTAAAATGTGCGATGTTTAGAAGTTTTAAATTTTGCAGTAGAGAAAATTGCAAAACCAAAATTTTATTTCAAATTTCTAAGTGTTGCCATTCACAAAATGACGTATGCGTTACGCACAGATATGTTTGTCCTTTATAATATAGATAGGGGATCGTACCCGGGCATCCCGGGTTAAAGAATGTAGGTGAAAACATTTTTTTAAATTGAAAACTAATATTTTTTTTTATATGCAATAAATTTTTTAGATTGACCACTTACATTAAAAAAGCATTTCTCATATGGAAAATACGAATTATACAATCAAATAAATTTTTGAAATTTATCAAAGCGATGTTTTCTTATTAGCCGCATGCTAAGAGTTATTTGCCAAGATTTTGCTACTTATGGCATCCTTTTATGTTCTGATAATTTCAGATCTTATACATGTCTGGTAAAGTTATGTTTTATTTATATTATTTTATTTATTTATTTATAAGGAAGATTTTTTTAATGGATATTAGCCGTAAGAAAATGATGAACTCTTTATTTTGTTTTAAGGGCAAACGGATTAATCTTTCGTAATCGTGCTCCGCGCGATATAGATAAATTAAACAATATTGCATGCTTTAAAACTGTTTTTAAAACCACACAATATCAGTAAATTGAGATGAACTTTGCAAACAAATTCCATTTGAAAAAAAAAAATCCTATTTGGTGATCTAAAAATTTAAATTGTACGATTACAAATATGTTAGGTTTGTGTTTTTTCAATATTATTCTTTCATTTGATTAAAAAGGAGGTATTAATTTCGTTAATTTGCCTTTCACAAATATGTCAGATTGGTGGGTTTTTTTTTAATATTATTCTTTTATTTGTTTATAAAGGAAGTATTAATTTCGTTATGCAAAAATAGTCAGAAACAAATGCTGAAAAATGTTTGTTGCTTTATATGCAAAATGTTTATTATTATTATGTATTGAAACCGGCACGTGATAAGATAAACTTTAAAAAAATCATGCTTAAAAATCATTTTAGAAAATATAATACATCAGTCAATGAATACAGTTTTTAAACAAATTGCATTTGAAAGTAATTTTTTTCCCTATGCGACGAAAATTGAAAATATACGATAGTCAGAAGATTAAAAAATTGCAGTAGCGAAAATTTCAAGACCCAAATTTGATCGTGAAGTGTTGCCATTCGCAAAATGACGTCAGCGTTACGCACAGATACGTTTGTTCTGTATAATATAGATACTTAATCAGTAAAATATAATAAAGATCAGTTAGTAGGATGTTGTTTTCAATTGAGGCTCTTATGCTTGGATTTCCGAAATGAAAACAGCAATTTTCACCTTCTCAAAATTTGCATACGCACTTCTCATATCCATATTCATCATTTTTTTTTTAAATTGTGTTTTGTTTGATCATTTAAAAATCATTTTAACTCAAAACTTGAAGTCACAATTGTCAGCAACATCTTTTATGTGAACAGACGCACTCTTTACTTGAGATTCTAATCTCAATTCTGGAGAGTAAAAATTTCCGTAATTTATGTTTTTTAGACGCATTTGTGTTAAAATGTTTAGTTTTATTAAAGAAAAGGATCGTTTCTTGTAAATATGACTTCATTTTCACTTAAATAAACATTTCGCCTAGTGTCTGAAACTTAGTATCAGTACACATGCAGAAGAAAAAACAATATAGAAAATGTATGAGGGAAAATGCGCGTTTTCAAAAGCAGTATGTCGTTTTCCGTTATTATGCCCCTAATATAATAGTCTGCTCCTTATGAGATTTTGCGCCACTAAACCCTATACAACAATTTTTATCAACAATTTTGAATTTTTTTTCGGAAAATAGCATGAATAAAGTTTAAAATACCTCATTATGTCTCTCTTGTCTGCAATAATGAAAGTTATCTAATTTTCATCATTTTGGAGCAATTTCATAAAATGCTTTTAAAATTAAAATTAAAATGTGGGGATAATTAAAGAAAAACTTATAGTGCGATCACACCTACAAAGGAAGAGCTTTCAGTTACAAAAAAAAATTTAGTAAATTTGATTCAGTAAAAAGATCAGGGCAGATGACTAAAAAACACACTTGTGTTTTAAATATATAGATTATACAAAATTAGGAAAAATTAAAGTAAGCAAATTATGTTATTTTGATAAAATTATAGTAGAATGTCCGAAAGAATAGCATCAAAATTTTATTATTTTAATGCTATTCGACTTGAATATTGACGCGAATTGAGAGAATTTTCCACAGAAACTTCAGGAACACGATATTATTTTAAACCACGAATTATTTCTTTGCTTGTCTAACTCGGCGAAGCAAATCCATCCAGGCGAGAATCATCAATTTCTGTAATATAAATCGCTATTATTTGCATGTCACCTCTGTTTTATGAAGACACTCTAAATTTTTGTAAAACATTGCGTTTTATCAGTGTGTGATTACTTTCAAAAGTGAAGCATTTTCACCTGTGAAGAATTTCAAAGCAGCTGGGCTGTGAAAATGACGCACTTCTACAAAACATAATTCAGATTTAAGAATTAAAATACATGCTTTTTTATAAAATGACGTCATTTGCATCAGCTAAAGCAATCCAGTTTTAAACTTCGTCTATAGGAAAGTGTGCATATGACGTCATTATCACGGAATAACAGACAATATTCTTGACATAGCCCATATTTTAATTTCAACTTTTTTTTCAGGTTTTATGAAAAAATGGCAACAAAAAGATACAGTATCTCATATTTTCGACTATTTTCCGTTTATTTTCAACGTCTTTCAATAGAAATGAGGCACTTTTGTTGCCACGATAAGAAAAATGGTATTAAAAACTACAAAAAAATTAATATCTCAAAAATAAATTGAGATACAGCTTTCAAACAAATTGCATTTAAAAGAGCATTTTTTTCCTTATACAACGGTGTAAAAATTTAAAATGTGTGATGTTTAAAAGTTTAAAAATTTGCAGTAGAGAAAATTGCAAAACCAAAATTTTATTTTAAATTTCTAAGTGTTGCCATTCACAAAATGACGTATGCGTTACGCACAGATATGTTTGTCCTTTATAATATAGATACTCATTATTCATCCTATCAAGTTGAAATAAATTTTTTTAAACTTGTACTGGATGACAATTGATGTTAATACAGTGTTTTCAAATATTAATTAATTAATTAAATTTTAATTAATTAATTTCAGTTTTGCATGGGAAACAAAATGGCAGCCATTGCCCTCATAGCATGCATGGTCACGGTGACGTCGTTGTGACGTCACTGTGAGTCACTGTGGTCACGTCACATCTGTGACCAAAATGCCACCACTCAGTGATGTCACATTGTGACTGAGATGTGAACTTCTTAGAAAACATTTAAAAATTACAAGAAAATATTCAAAACATGTTATTTATGTAAAATTATATTTTCTGGCAATTAAAAAAAAATTGTGACGTCACTGTTATGTCACTGCATGTAACGTACGTCAAGTCACATATGTGACGAAAAAACCCACCATATTGTAAGTCACAGTGTGACAAAAATATGAATATCAAAAATCTTTGACAATTAACAGAAATATTTTAAACATGCCCGAGTTACAGCTACATAAGGAATGAAAATATATTAGTGGATAGGAAATAGTAAATTCGGACACGAAAAGAGGGGGGGGGGGGGCATAAAAAGGAAAATGCACGGTACAAGTATCAAAAAACTAGATTTTCATGCTATATTTTATCAATTTGTTATCTAAGACAGTGAATGTATGCTTTTTTTATGATTTCAATTTTATCTACCATTGCAATTTAATCCTTCACGGATTGTTGTTATTATAAAAGTGTTTCTCAGAAAAATGGTACGTACTGGAGCAATTTGTATAACATACAGTGAAACTCGTTTAAGATACGCCCGCTTAAGATACGATCCCGCTTAAGATACGAATTATCTTCGGTCCCTTGAAAAACGCCTATTAAACCTGTGTAAAATTACCCGCTTAATATACGTACGCATAAGATACGATCCCGCTTAATATACGAAGAAAATTTGTCCCTTGATGTAAAAAAACCCGCTTAATATACGAAATGGTGCTTATATAATCCGTTTACCACGAGTCTTTAGGACAGAATAGCTCAAAAGAGCAACTGAATTGTGCTGGAGTCTTTGTCTTGGCGCCTTTCCCCCTCCCTCCTCGTTCCTTCTTCCCCTTTTAAGTTCGAAGTCCCTGTGGAAGGATCGGGAAAGTTCTCCTTAACGTCATAATCACGTGATGTGACGCAGCTTCATACCGTGCCTTCGCAGTGTTCTCCGATCTAGGGGAAAATCCCTAGATATAGGGAAACTCAAGCCTATTTAGGGAATTCCTTCTTATTTCTAGGGAATTTTTAGAAGACTAGCAATATTTTCTTGAAATCTAATGGAAAAAAAAGGATTTTATTTAGACTTTTGTGTTTTTCTGACAATGAACGTGATAGATGGAAGAGGAAGTAAAGAAATGGGCAGTGGGGAGAAATTGTCTTTAAGCAATTCTTTCGCTAACAGAGGGTGGGGGGAGATTGTTTTTGTATAACACAAACCGGTGTTCATGAATCTCGTATGTGATTCAGCCAGGCCGTTACAGCCAATCAAAGTGCAGAATTTCTTCCATTTCACGTGACTTTAGAATCTAGGGAATTTTTATTCGGTAGTCTAGGGAAAAAGGGAAAACCTATCTGAGAACACTGTGCTTTCGAAACCTCTGTACCGGCAAAGCTGTCGAAAGGCATAAATCTAGTCTTTTGTTTATCCGCTGAATAGTAATAGGAATAAATAATGGATGAGCGACTGAAAGTAAAAAGAAAAGCACTTTCTTTAACTGAAAAACTGGATGTGTTAAGGAAATACGACGCCGAGAATGTGATAAACAAGACAGTCTTTGCTAAATCTGTGGGAATCCACGAGTCAACTCTGCGAGCTCTGTTGAAAAATAGACAGAGACTGGAAAGCAGTGCATCAGCTGGAGGCTCTAGCAGAAAGAAAATTAAGGTGGCAAAATTTGAAGAATTGGAGAAGATTTTATTTCAGTGGTTCACACAAACCCGATCGATGAACATCCCAACTAATGGATCATTGATTAAGGAAAAGGCCTGCGAAATTGCTACACGTCTTGGGGTGGATTTCACGCCTAGCAACGGTTGGCTAGACCGTTTCAGACAAAGATACGGCATAGTTTATAGGAAGGTATGCGGAGAGTCGACAGCTGTGAATGTAGATGATGTCAATTGTTGGAAAACTAACGTGCTCGCGCCGCTATTGAAAAAGTACTCAAGATGCAATATTTACAATGTCGACGAGATGGGCCTTTTTTTTAAATTAATGCCAGATAAAACTATGGCGTTTAAAGGTGAGAAATGTTCTGGGGGCAAACTTAGCAAAGAACGTATAACAGTTCTTGTTGGTTCAAATATGAGCGGAACGGATAAATTAAAACCCCTCGTCATCGGCAAGTCGCGGAATCCTCGCTGCTTTAAAAATGCTAGAAATCTGCCCTGCGATTATGAAAGTCAAGCCAAAGCATGGATGACAGGCGATATATTCGTTAAGTGGATCCGCAAGTTCGATGAACGAATGAAAAAGGAGTCCAGGAGAGTATTGTGTCTCGCCGACAACTGTCCCGCCCATCCCAAGGATATTCCTGGTTTACAAAACGTCGAACTAGTCTTTTTACCCCCTAATGCAACTAGCGTTGTTCAACCCATGGATCAGGGCATAATTCATGTTCTCAAAATGAAATACAAAAGTCGTGTAGTTGTACGTCATCTACACCAAATAGATCATCGTGAAAATGATCTATCCTGCCCAACCTGTAAGCCTATTAACCTCTTAGACGCTATGCATTTCCTGAGAGCGTCCTGGGAAGACGTAACATCATCCACCATTGTGAACTGCTTCTGTAAAGCCTTTGACGTCGACGGCACTTTTCGAAACGTTGACATCGCAGAAGAGGAACAGTATCAAGAAGAATGCGAAGATTGGGACTCATTTGTCGAAATTGACGATCAGCTTGTAACATGTGAAGTTCTTTCTATCCCGGATATAATCGCAGATGTCAAAAGTTCCGATGAACCTAGGCCTTCAGAAGAAGAAGTAGATGACGCGGGTGAAGAAACGGATGTGCCAGCCATACCATCATTCGCATCTGTAATCAGCTCGTTCAGCTTACTTCGACAGTACGCCTCTTCGATGGATGCTGGTCCATCTGTCGAAGATTTTATCTACAACATCAACAAGGCAGAAAGCTTCGTGATAAAATCTCGCCCTAAGTTGCACCAAACCAAGGTAAACGACTTTTTTTCAACAAATTAAAACTACTTCACGTAGTTTAATTTAGATAATGTAACAAATAATTATTGTTCCTTGCATACATTTAGTTTGTCTTTCTAAAAGTAATTATGAAAATTTATTATTTTTCCTGTTTAAGTATGTAGTATATTTTAGTTGTTGTTTTCTAAAGATTAACAAAAATTTTGTTTTATTGTCTTTTTATAATTTGACATTTTAATTTTGACTCAATAAATATTTTGAGAAAAATAAAGTAATTCTTTATTTCAAAATTTTAAATTTAAATTTTCTATAATATCTAAAAATTGTTAGAAATGGGTAAAATGAGAGTTATAAATGGTTAAAATACGTTAATAACAATGTGCACTGCCTTTACATGCATTATTACTCGGGAATCTATGAAATCCGGATAAGATACGATCCCGCTTAAGATACGAAATGCTCTCAGTCCCTTGATTCGTATCTTAAACGAGTTTCACTGTATTTAGAATTAGGAATATTAAATCTGTACACTTTACATATTTAGTTTGCAGGGAGGAAGTTTTTTTTTTCTTTTTCTTTTTTTTTTTTTTTTTTTTTTTTTTGTCGACCAATGGTATTTGAAACACTTTTGTGGTTTCAAACTAAAATTTTCTATTACAGTTAAGTCTGTAGCTTTTAATAAGCACGTAGAAAGAGGATTCAGAGTTTAGTCATATATGCATTTCTTGCTTTTGAATTTGCATTCAAGTCATATTTTTTCCTGTTATTGTTTAACTATTTTAAATAACTATTTTTTTTTTTAAATTCTACTTCTTTCAGACTTTTTAAATAAAATTAGCATTTTCAGAAAAAATATGTATACAAATTTTATAGAAAACCCATGATATAATTATTCGTATTTCAAATTCGTGTTTTAGATGACTGTAAAAAAAGTTATTTTACAAATTGTTCTACGGAAAATGAATAGGAGTTCTACAGAAAATGAATAGGGAAAAAAATGACAGATTGACAAAGAAAATTTTTTTATCCTGTATACTCTCTTTTCATTTATTAAGAAGATACGTATTTTGTTATTTATTACGTGTACAACAAACCTTACTTAAAAAAAAAGAAAGAAAAAAGGCAGGTGTTGCATTCAAATAGAAAATTTTAATACAGTACAAGCAGCTGCTTGCTCAATATCGTCTGCGCTCGATTAAACCGCAGAATAAAATAAGGATCAGACAACTTTGACGCGGGAAGTCAGTCTTTTTAAGCTAACAGAAATATGTCTGACAATTTAGGATAAAGCACGGATATTATTAAAATATTTATGGAACTTAAAAGGTATGTCTTATTTAATTTAAATTTTTTATTCCTGTTTGATAGATTACTATCATGAGTTAAATAGTTGTATGTTATATCCAATGAGATTGATCTAGAATTCTTTTCAGAAGCGATATTTTCCGATTCCATGATATCTTAATCTGCCATCGCTAGAACAAAAAAAAAAAAAAAAAAAAAAAAAGCTGATGCAGAGACTGATTCTAACACAGTATTTATCGTCATTAATATTTTGGAGTTAAATATGATATTCGATTATAATGATATTACGAAACTGTTTCAATTTTGAATTAACATTATACTGTGAAAATGTCTTTTTACATATTATAGCAGTGAAACCTTTGAAAGATTTTTTTTCATTGCTAATAATATTTTAAATTAGTATTTAAAATCCTAAATCTTCATACGAATGTTTTCAGATTTCACATTTGTCAAAATTATAAAATAATAGGAATTCCTTATAACATATAGAAAGATTTTTGAGAAATTGTTAAATGCATTTAATTCATCTATTGTAGTTTGTTGTTGTTTAATAGTACAATTATAAATACTAATTATTTAGTGTTTTTCAAATTGATATATTTATTTTTTTATTGCATTTAAGCATTTTTTTTTTTTTTTTTTTTAATCAAACATTTAATTGTAGACATTCAGAATCAGTTATTAAATTTTCTTTGATTGCAAACTCATTTTCTACGTTTTCGATACATTTATTTTATTGGCATTAAAAAATAAAATATAATATTTAAGCATTGAAATAAAGTGTTTTTCATGCCCGATAAAGTTGAAAAGGGTTCATGACTTCGGTTTGTCTGTCCGTCTGTCCGCGCTCTAACTCGCTTAAATATACTCGGATTAACCTGGAATTTTTGGATGTTATTGACGTTTACCACAGCAAGGTCCCTATTTGTAATGAAGTTTGTAGCATGTTTAGTTCATTTACACGGACAGTCAAAAGTATTCCATTACATTACGACCTGTGGGAAAAATAATCGTTTCAATTGATTTTTAATGATTTTACACGCTTTCAAACAGAATAAAATTGATATGCATTTATGAAGCGCACTAAAATGTGCATTCCGTAGAAATAGCTATTCTTTGCATCGCATAGCGATGCAAAGAATAGCTATTGTTCATGTACAGGGCTAAAAAAGGTATTCCAATACATAATGATATAGGGGTGGGGGGAATTGTTTGCGGCGTACATTATTTATGTTAATCTATTTGATATGTAATGAAATTGATATGTCGTTGAGGTTTACATACTATGAATTATTTCATATATAACACGAAGTGTATATAGCATTTACAGGGACACACAAAATATTTCAGATACTATATTGTATCCGAAGTACTGTTCATTAGCGATGATTGATGGAAATGCATTTTTAATTATGATATGCACTTTTATGATTCACAACATTTATGCATAGTATATGGTGTATATATATATGCTATAATTCATATACAACAAAGAAAGCGATGATTTCGCAAGTGTGCCCAAATGTATTCTCAATCTGTTCTCAAATGTGTTCCCAAGTTTAAATCCTGAGCAGAACACTTTTGGTACACTTTCGGAACACTGTTGGAACACTTTCTTTATAGCGGAACACATTCGGAACACATTTCAGAGCACATTAAGGTAACTGGAACACTTTTTTTGAATCAAAGTGTTCCAAAAGTGTTCCAAATGTGTTCTCAATGTGTTCTGGGAATTTGCAGTGCAGGACTATACAAAAGTATTCTTAAGGGTTACTGGGTATTGATTAAAGGTGGTTTTTAAATAAGTTATGCATTTTTACGCTGCACTGTATTTAATTTACTAAGAAATGCTTGTAGAATATAGATAAAATGATATACAGGGTCACGCAAAGAATTAGATACGTTGCCGTCTATAAATTATAATTTCTGAAAAAGTGATTTCAGCAGTTTTAAGAGTGTTTTAGTTTAAATTAAATTTTAACAAAATAGAGGCGTGTAATAAAGGTTCTAGGTAAACTACAAGGTTGTACAAAATTATTTAAGTATGTTTCCATATATTAGTATAAATTACTGAAAGAGAATTTCAACCTGTTATGCGTTTCCTTGATTAACTAAATTTTTCCATTATATAGTATATATATCAATCTACAGACCAAATACAGGACTGTTTAAAAGAATTGGAAAACATATATTTGGCTATGGATGGTAACTGCTGAAATCAGTTTTTCAAATGTTTTATGCGTTTTCATGTTTACTTAGTTATCTTATTTACGTTATTTCCCCCGATGTCTTGTTAAAACCATCAGGAAGAGTTGGAAAGTGTTTTATAATCTATGCTTAACGCAGGATATATCTTACTTGTTGTTTCTATTTCCCAGATCAGTCTTTTCCTATAAAACATACCAAATCTATTTAGTTCATAGTCACAAAATACAATATATACGGGAATAAAAATTTTTAAATAAATAGGGCTTATCATGTCGTTCCTTAAATAACAGTTGTATTAATGTCCGTTAGACTCCATGTTCGTATTTAATAAAGCAATGACAAATCACATTAAAAAGCATACACATTCTTAATATTAAGCTTGAATTCAAGATCAAGCTTAGAACTTAATAAAAAAGATGTCTGTTGATAAACATTGTTTTTTAAATGGAAAATTAAAAATATTTTAGAAGAATAGGACTCCAAAATAGTGATACCTTGCTAAAAAGTACGGTAAATGATAAGATTTTATATTTCAAACAAAACTTTACTTTAAAATTATCATAGTGTTTATGACAAGAATCATCACAGTATTAATACTTGGAAATTTTTCCAGAGAGAACCATTCGCCTTGCATACCAAATTTCAAATGAAAATCAAATTTCAAATTAATTGCTTAAAATGCGCAAAGGCCAACATAGTGAAAAATATTCCACGCCGGGACTCGATCCCGGGTCACAGAACAGCGCACTGACATTCTACCGACTAAACCACATGGAACGATACCCAGCCTGGAAAATTTCTCCCTATTACATGTTGGCAAGGCTACAAACGCAGCACAAGATGAAATATTTATCGTGAGCCACCGTCATGGGGCAAACACGAAACTTAATTAAATCCAGCATCGATTTAAACCATATTAATACTTGGAAATTTTTCCAGAGAGAAGCATTTGCCTTGCATACAGTATTTCAAATGAAAATCAAATTTCAAATTAAAATTGCCTTTTAAGCAATTAATTTGAAATTTGATCGGTGATTTTGTTCGGGGGCGACACTAAATTCTGAAAAAGCAGAATTTCTGTTTTCTAGTTTTAAGTTTAATTTCACCAGATTTTTATTCCTGAAAGTTAAAATTAGAGAATGCCTCATATAACCTCTGAATCTCCGGAAGAAAAAAAAAAAGTCCTTCCGGCCAGTGCCGGGAGGAAGAGGTAGCTTTCATAATCCTTATTTAAAAAAAGCCAACTTATATCATGCAAACACACGAAGCTCAATTTAGTGGAAACCGAATATAGGAGATTCAATACTAATTTTTATCAATATAATGAATGAGAATTTCGCGAAATTAGTCAGCTTTATCCAAGCTGCTTTTCTTTAAAGTAACTTATATTTGGCTGCCAAATTCGGCAATTTCTTAAAGTGCCTGTCATTTTAAGACAACTTGGTGGATGAGGCTAAGCAGTGAACTTGGTCGAGACCTTAGTAATTGCTGTGCACATGCTCACTCACATCGGAATCGGTTAATATATAGGAGTGCTGTCGCATGCAAAAAATCAGATTTTTCAAAATGTCACCCACAATAGAAATTGAAACTGCTATATCTGAGCCATTTTCTAAGGTAAAGACAAACAAAAAATGCTCCTGAATCCTTATATCAAGATCAAATACTTAAGAAAGAAACCTTTTTCAATTTCTAATGTTTTTGCACCTCACTTTAAATATATATATATTTTTTAATTTAATGGCCGCCATTTTGAAACAAGATGGCTGATGAATCTGGCCAGCGAACTTGGTTGAGGTGTTGATGTATACTATCCACATGCCTTCTTACATCGAAATAGGCGATTACGTGTGTTATCGCGTGACAAATACAAGATTGTTTCAAAATGTTAGCCATGCTAGAAATTCAAAGTGCTATAAATCAACCATTTTTTAAGATATCAACAAAAGAACAAATTTTCAGAAACAAAAACTGCTCCGGAATCTTTGTATCAAGGACTAACACATAAAAAAAATCTTTTTCATTTTCCTATTTTTTAATACCTCATTTTGAATTTTAAATTTAATTTTTTTTAATGGCAACCCTTTTGAAACAAGATGGCGAATGAAGCTGGCCAACGAACTCGGTCGAGACATTGGTATGTACTATGTACAGACCAAGTTACATCCAAATAGGTTCATAAATACGCCTGTTATCGCGTGACAAAAATCAGGTCGTTTTAAAATGTCAGCCTCAAGAGAAATTCAAAATGCTATTACTCAGCCATTTTTTTTTTAAATATAGACGAAAGAAAAACTGTTCCGGAATCTTTGTATTAAGGTCAAACACATACAAAAAAAATCTTTTTCATTTTCCAATTTTTTGGTATCTCATTTAATTTTTTTAATTTTTTAATTTTTTTAAATGGCCGCCATTTTGAAACAAGATGGCGGATGAAGCTGGCCAACGAACTCGGTCGAGATATTTGTATGTACTATGTACACACCAAGGTACATCCAAGTCGGTTCATAAATACGCCTGTTATTACGTGAGAAAAATCAGGACGTTTCAAAATGTCAGCCAAGCTAGAAATTCAAAATGCTATAACTCAGCCATTTCTTAAGATATAGACGAAACAAAAACTGCTCCCGAATCTTTTTATCAAGGTCAAACACATAAGAAGAAAATATTTTTTCAATTTTCAATTTTTGGTACCACATTTCAAATTTAAATTTTTCTTAAAAATTTAAATGGCCGCCATTTTTAAACAAGATGGCGGGTGAAGCTGGCCAACGAACCCGGTCGAGACATTGGTATGTACTATGTATAAACGAAGTTACATCCAAATCGGTTCATAAATACGCCTGTTATTACGTGAGAAAAATCAGGACGTTTCAAAATTTCAGCCACGCTAGAAATTCAAAATGCTATAGCTCAGCCATTTTTTAAGATATCGACGAAACAAAAACTGCTCCGAAATCTTTGTATAAAGGTCAAATACATAAGAAAAAAATATTTTTTTAATTTCAATTTTTTGGTACCACATATCAAATTTTAAATTTTTAAAATTTTTTAAAATGGCCGCCATTTTGAAACAAAATGGCGGATGAAGCTGGCCAACGAACTCGGTCGAGAGATTGGTATGTACTATGTACACACCGAATTACATCCAAATCGGTTCATAAATACGCCTTTTATCGCGTGACAAAATTCAGGACGTTTCAAAATGTCAGCCAAGCTAGAAATTCAAAATGCTATAACTCAGCCATTTTTTAAGATATAGACGAAACAAAAACTGCTCCGGAATCTTTGTATAAAGGTCAAATACATAAGAGAAAAATATTTTTCCATTTGTAATTTTTTGGTACCACATTTCAAGTTTTAAAGTTTTTTAAAAATTTTAAATGGCCGCCATTTTGAAACAAAACGGTGGATGAAGCTGGCCAACGAACTCGGTCGAGACATTGGTATGTACTATGTACACACCAAATTACATCGAAATCGGTTCATAATTACGGGAGTTACTGTGTGACATAGGTCAGATATATATATATATATATTGAACGGAGGGTGGTTTCGAGGTCTGGGGGTCATGATCGATGAAAATATACCAAAATTTTTTGAAATCGCTTTCCTCCGAACGGCTGCAATAGGTAGCTTTTTTGTAAAGAAAGCTACCTAATTAACAATATATATATATGTTTTGATTAAGCTTTTCAATACTAGAAGCTAGGATTCTTTTTTTTGGGGGGGGGGGGGCAGAGGAATAAGTTCCAGTAGTAAACGTATAAGCTACAGCTTGCACTTGACTTTAGATTTTTACATAGCTACTACAATTACAAAATTACTTTGGACACCTTAATAAAGCATACCATTATAATTACAAGCTTGAAATTGGTAGCCTACATATTAATGAACAAATTATTTATTTTTTGTTTTACAAATACACAGCATTCTATTTAAAATGCATAGCTTGTGCTATGATTCACTCGCCACACAACATATGTAACATGTAATTATTATTATTTTGAAGTTTCATGGGGCAGGAATTAGAATATTCGTTTCAGCTTGTATGTAACCATTTGAATTTAATTACGCGAATTTTTATTCACATTGCTAACTAGGCGCAAAACCAACAGAGTGAAAAAGTATCAAGGCCAGGGTTCGAACCTGAGTCTTTGGTTCATCTAACCAACGCTCTGTCAACTAAGACACATTGACGACACACCTGTCCTGGCACCCCTCTCTCTTATACGTTGGGAAGGCTGCAGCCACAGCACAAGATGGAATAACTTCATGAACCACAATCCTGCGACAAAATTAATCCAGCATCGATTAATATATATAATAACAATTGAAACTATGAATTAAACCCGGTAAATAGTATTGTGGTGTTCGAAAAGTCGTGTCCGTTTGGGAAAATCAATTTGTACCGGAAAATTCTGCCCGATAATTATTAGACATTAGATATCGGAATCAATGTCTAATAATTAAGTGGTAGAATTTTCCGGTATAAATTGATTTTCCCAAACGGACACGACTTTTCGAACGACACAATAAAGCTTAATTTAATTAAGTGAATTTTTTATCACATTGCTAACAAGGCGTAAAAGCAACAGAGTGTCGTACAGGTGGCTTAGTTGGCAGAAGGTTGGTGCACTGAGACAAAGACCCAGGTTTGAACCCTGTCCTAGATACTTTTTAAATCCGTTGGTTTTGCGCATTGTTAGCAACGTGAAAAAAAAATCATGTATTTAAATTCAGATTTACTGTTTCTCGGTCGTAATTCATCGTTTCAATTATTATGTAACCATCTGTTGATATTTTAGAGCCGCACGGGTTAAAATTTAGCGATTAAATAAAAACTTTGCAGAAATAATTTATTTATATAAAAGAATAAATTGAAAGGGCGCTGAATAAAATATCATATTTGAAAAATAAGGGTCAGCTACTATACATACACTAAAATATTTGAGTAATAGAATGCTGATTCTGTATTCCTCTTTCTGCAGTTCCTATAATTATATAAATTAATTTATCGGTTCTTTCGTTAGTTTATTGAGCTTCATTTAGTTTTGGTTTACGAATGTTAAAATTCTCGCTCTGCTGTCATAAAAAATTAATGGTTATTTTTTTATATATTATAATTTTTAGCTGAATATCAAAACTGTTTTAGCAACATTACATATCACTGATATCTTCCTGCAGAAACCTACGGAAAAAAGAAAAGACATACAAAAAGATGGTAGTAAGCTTTAAGCTTACTACCAACTTTTTGTCTTTTTAGTAAGCTCAAATACAGAAAATACCAAAAAAGTTCAAATTTTAAATTTATCGGCTTGAAAAGTAATCTAGAGATTTTAAAAATAAAATGCAGAAAACCGCATATAGATACGATAATTAGATAAAATATGAGTGTATAATGTAGTTTCTATCTTCTGGTATGAGATCTCTTCCCAGAATTCGAAAATAATAGAACATTGTTAAAAATTTGCAGTAATCTGCCCAGTCATTCCACAGTTTTAAAAAATACCGGTTACTTGACCATATTATTAAGCGTATCTTACTATATTATTGACCATATTACCGTCAGAATAAAGTTTATTTATGTTTATGTAATTGTTTTCAACAAATTTTTAACACTGTGGTGGCAATGTGAGGACTGTGATTTTACACTCAGTCGTAATTTTTGACGGCCACTTTCCATGTGCTTGTAAAATGCAAATTTACTTTTTCCAGTCGAACATGTATAGTCTTTTTCCTACACTGTTAAAAATTTGAAGCAAACTGTCTAGTCATTCGACTGTTTTTATAGATAACGGATTCTTCATCGTAATTTTAATAGATCCTGACCAATGAGAATGTTTCATAATAGGATCAAGTAACAGTTTTTTACTGTTGAATGGTTCTGTTGAATGGTTGAACAGTTTGTTGTAGACTTTTGACAGTGTGATAATGTAACCGATACACGCTGATTCCACTTAGTCGTTCTCATTACTCCATTTAAGCAAAATATGAAAATTTCATGATCCTTCTTTGAAGGCAAGCAGCTAAATGTGAGAGGGAAGGAGGGGTAATTATTCAAATTTAATTAAAAGATAAATAAGACTTCGTATGTTACTTCCTTCAGTCATTGATTTGTTATTTATTAAGATGTGTGGATTTAGGCTTGACCCATGGCTGCTTTTTATTCCTTCCTAATTTCTAACCCTGTCTCTTCCAGGATTTAAGTCTATTTATCTCAGAATGTTTTTCTTTTTTTTCTCCCTTTCTTCCTTTTCAGGATTTGTCATATTTCAATTGATATACCTAAATATCTGTGAAATGTAAAGCGGTGAAACTGTGTACAGTGTCTTTCAAAACTATATTCTTTGAATTGTCTTCGGGATTTTTTATTTTGAGGGAAAAGTTTGAAAATATGATCCTCTTAGTAAAATGTACTGGTTAAAAACCTTTAACGTTTCTTTTTTCTTTTTTTGAGTTATTAAATTTTTTAAATAAATATTTCTGTAATACTAAAGACAAATTAATATCTATTCATTACCATACTCAAAAAATTAAAAAAATATGTAAAAAAAAATATTATTCTTTGAGAAGACATCAAACATTAAGTATTGCTAAATTTTGAAAAGTTTATTTTTTGAAACTTAGATTTCAATTTTTCTTATCAATTTTACACATGAAAAGAAATGGATTTATAAACACAAATTTCAAGAAAAAATGAGTAAAAAAATGTTTATAAATAAACAAGCGATAATTTTGTTCCCCGTACGAGATTAAACGAATACGTAGAAATTTTAATTTTGTTTTATAATGCATAAAACTGATAGGGGAAATATCCAGAAATTTTTTTTGTGTGTGTGTATGCGTAAACCGAAATCAATAAGGTTCTTTTTTTTTAAATCAATAAGGTTCTTTTTAAAAATCAATGAGTTCTTTTTTAAAGTAAATTGTAAATTTCAACAAATATATTTTTTTTATGATGAAACAAAAGTAATTAAACCCTCTGTCATTTCAACATGCACTTTTGCTATGAGTGCCGGAAGGAGAAAGGATAGAGGGGATTTTCAAATTTAACTAGCTAATTTTTCTTTCTCTCTTATTATTTTGAATAAAACTATTAAAATGTATGGCTTAAAACAATTAAACATAAACATAAAAAAGCAAGGAATTTTCGCCAGGAGGGGGGGGGGTTACTGTCTCCCCCCATTCTGAACCTCGTGTAACAAATAATTTTTAGTTCTGTGTGTGTGTGTTTTACGCCCATGCATTTAAAAGTTATCTTAACGGGACGAAAAAGATAATAAATGGTTTCAATTCTTCAATTAAAAAAAAGAAAAATACCAGTAGATACTTACTTTTGGATTTTTATTGTTACATTTCCATATCGCTTTTTATGTTAATATATATATAAACTATCTTGTGCCGGGTGTTCTGACCAAAAATTCTTAATTGAGTTAAGTTTATATTTATATTCTTCCTTTTAAATAAACATGGTCTTGGCAGCGGAATAATACACTATACTTATATATTATACTATACCATATTTCCAGGCATTATTACTGTAGTAGAGAGCTATCGCAGTATAGCCATTTTTTTTTTATTATATGTTATTAAAGTTATTAAAAACATGACACACTATTTTTTCATTCAAAAAATTCCTTATATTGTTTGTATACTTACATTAAAAAAAAATTTATAAAACACATTTCGTTATTTTTCTAAAAAACATATACGCTAACAGTTTTAATGCTATATATCAATATTATATAGTACATAACATGCCAGGTGCTATATAATATTGATATATAGCATACTTTAAAACTGTTAGCGTATATGTCTTTTATGAAAAATAACGAAATATGTTTTTGTTTTTTTTAATTGTTTTTAATCTAAATGTATACAAACAATATAAGAAATTTTTTGAATGAAAAATAATGTGTCATGTTTTTAATAATTTGAATAACATACAATGAAGAAAATGTCTATAGTGTGATAGCTCCCTACTATAGTAATAATGCCTGAAAATATGGTATAGTATAATATATAAGTGTAATACGGTCATTACAAAAGACAGTTATTTCTGTAGATAAAAATTATCTAAATATTCCACAATATTTTTTTTACCCCTCTCCGTATTATGTTCTGCTTGCGCCGACTCTCTTTGAAATAAAGGAAGCTCATTAGAACAATAGCTAATGAGTTTCCTTTATTGTACGTTACTAACAATGTTGTTCTTTCGTTTCAGAATATGGTATTACTGAGAAAGGTGATTTACTTTCTAAATCTAATAGAAACAAAGGATAAGAAGCAGATATTAACTCTGACATTGGGTGATTGCAAACAATGTATATCTCACTTTGTTAACTGCGCACCAGTAAGATTTCAGAAAGCATTTCGTGCTCATTTGATGATTAAAAGTCGTTGTAACGTGTCTCGAAATAACGAATTCTTTCTCGTCTGAAACAAAGGTAAAATTACCGCAAAGTAAGTACCACTTTTCTCTCTAGGACAATTCAAAGAAAGATTAATATCGTAGAAATGCTAAACAAATAATACAAATACTTTAGTAAGTAAAGTGAAGAGAGAGGAGTAACTACATTTTTCCTATATGAAACCTCAAATTCTCCTCGCGCTCCTACAAAGAAACCTCAAAAATCTAAATTGCGCAGGCCCCGTAACTAATCGATAACGGCGTAAACAAAGCTATGTTCCATCTTTGATCTCATGGTCCAGCTGTAAAAGCCAGCTAGATAGTTCGCTATGTTTTAAAGGTGATCTCCGACTTCTGTTTTGAATTAATCACTCTTTTTACCTTAAATTTGTTTGTGAAAGCTTTTCGCAAGCATTCAGTTTTGGTATAAAAATGTCTGTACTTACGTTCCAGCTAGTAATTGAGTTTATGTGCGACACTTTTCCACAGTTTAGCTGATGAAGGGATTAAAAATAGCTTGCAAGTCTTTGAGACTTGTAACTCTGTGCTGCTAATGGTGCTTATGTGTTATTCGATTAGTTGCGAATCGTTATTATTACTTCCATATTGTCGTTGTCATGTATAATTGAGCGTCAAAATTAAAATTCTTGGTAAGTTTTTAATTAGTTTGTTCTGGTGTGTTTATAACATACTACTAATCTTTTTTTTTCTCTCTTTTTTTTTTTTACTTTGAAAAAGTTATGTTTGTGATAGAAATAATTTCGGGATAAACATGTGTTTCCTTTAAATAACTGCATTTTCTAATTCATCAGTAACATTATTTAGGAAATTTATAACTTTAATCTTATAAAAATAGTATTTTTGCATGTCAATATTTTTTTCAGTCACAGCTCCCAACTCTTCAGATTTTAATAAGCACTATTTTCAAATACTAATCTTTGTCTTATTTGTATATTTCCATTCGAAAATAGTGGTACTCAAATATTCAGAGTGTTGGGATTTCAACTTTTAATTAACCAAATGATTAATACCACACTTTTTTTATCTTTTCAAATATTTAAAATTATTTTTTTGTTGTTGTTTTTTTTTTTGTGGAAGAAGAAATATCTAAGCTTTGAAATTCAAATTTAACTCTATTGAAACTTATATTATAAACTATTTACAAGTTTGTTTAATGGTTGTGAAACTACCTTAAAGTATTTACGCCTATAGATACTTGTGTTACACACAAATAAAGGCTTTATCACAAACAAGAATGATTTTATGCAAAGCTGCAGAAAGAACTTGTGGGCCCTGGTAGTGATGTCAATGCGGGTCCTTAAGCTATAGTACTATAGTACTAAAAAATAAACTGGTTGAATAATTACTTTTTAAAAGTTATATATATTTGCTTGGAACTTAAAACATCCCTATATTAACAAAATGTAGAAAGAAAAGTGATCAAAAGCTTTGCAGTCGTATATGATTTTTTAGCTACCGAGGAGCCGTTTGAATCTGCGGTCCCCTGGTATGCCTGCAGCTCAGCCACTCCATTGTGGCAACACTGTTGATTATTTAATAGTAGATGGAAATTTTTGTTTTAATTGTTTTTTCATAGCATTGTGTAAAAATATTAATACCTACACGGCTCTTTTTTTTTTTCTACTTAGTTATTTTAATTTTTAAATTTCACGTAAAAAAGGGTGCTCGAGTATATTTTTTGCTATTTTTCTTAAAAGTGGGACCAAAGACGAACCCTTTAAGAGAGCCTAGCCGCAGTACTTTTCATCGGTTCTACCCCCCCCCCCCAACCCTCTTTAAGGCCTTTCTAAATACTTTTTTGCTTCCTTTTTCTTTTATATATTTGGTTTACTATTTTTAAGCAAGCAAATGGGTCGTTGCTTTTAGAAATACTTTTCATTTATTGACATTTTATTATTATTTAAAAAAAATGAATTAATTAATTAATGTTTTAATTATTGAATTAATGAATAAAATTATTTAGTATTTTACATTTTAATTATATTGTTTTAAAATTTTTATTTTACTGTATTTATACCTCAATCTACTTATTTCTTTTATAAATAATTTTGCTATCTATAGAACTACTCATTCTTAAAAACCTCTTTTTTTTTTTTTTTTTTTTTTTTTACAATTTATTTATTATTTTATACTTTTATCTTTATTGCATTTATACATAGAGCTTCTCATTCATATAACTTTTATTTATTTTTTTATATTTTAATTTAATATTTAAAGAAAATTATTTTACTACATTTATACTCCAACCTACTCATTCCCTTTATAAATAATTTTATTTTTTGCATTTAATTTATTATTTTCTAAATTCTTTTTATGTATTTTATACATTAAACCACTCATTCTTTTCGTAACTGTACTTTATTGTTTAACTTATTATTTTATGAATTTTTTTCTATTAATTCTTTCTATAACTCCTTTTAATATTTTTACTTATTGAACTATTCATTTGATTTATAAATATCTTTTTATTTTTCACATTTATTTATTATTTTACAAATTCCTTGTTTTAATTGTTTAATGCATTATTGTTTTATAATGTTATTTTACCTTTTTTCTGTTTTTATTTGTGGAAATGCTCATTCGTTTTATAAATGCTCTTTTTTTATCTTCTCTTTATTGTTTACTAAATTATTTTCTAAATTTCTTGCAATAACTCATTTCTTTTATAAATACTTTTTTAATTAATTTTTCTTATTATTTTATGAATTCTTGATATTAAATTTTTATATATTTTTAAAAATATTTTTATATGTAAAACTGCTTATTCCTTTTACAAATGTCCTTTATTTTTTACCCTTTACATGTTATTTTATATTTAAAAAAATTTAGTATTTTTATACATGGAACTAGTATTTATTTTTTTAATACCTTTATTTTTCATCTTTTACTTATTATTTTATCAATTCGTAAATTATTTAATAAATTTCGTTTAACCCGGGAGAACTCGCTAGTGAGAATGCCCAATTGCTTTTCTTTTACTTTACATTCATATAATATCAACTTTTTTTGGTTGGCTTGGTACTTTTATTCACAAAATAGGTAAAATAATTGAACAACATTTTGAAATTTTAATTAAAATGAAAAATGATTTAAATAAGTCTTAAAAAAGTACGACTGTGAGAGAAAATCTCACGCAGCGAGTTCTCCCGGGTTAATATTTTTGCACTCATCTCTTTTTAAAATACCTTTACAGTAAACTCTGTCTAAGGCGGAATCGATCGGGACAGAGAAAATTTTCCGTGGTAAACAATATTCCGGCTTATGCAAAAAAGACCCCTTCTACAAAAAGAAAAAAAAAAGTGCTCAAATCTTATATATTTCTTACCTTTGTAACCTTTAGTACCGTTCTTGAAAATGAAACTTTTAATGAAATCAGACTTGTTATTAAATTTGTGGTTTTTAATAATTTCGAAAACATTATTTGAACACTAAAGTAAATATTACCAATACGAAATTGCTTCAATTCTGAAATTTAATGAAAATCATTTACTTTCACAAATACAATTACATATCTTATATTTTAAATAGTAGCGACGAAATGACAGATTTGCATAGACGATCTTCGGAAGCGGAAGTACCAAGCAAGCATAAAAGTGACATTCTTTCTCTAGTACAATGAGAAAGAAAATCGTTCGGCATGACTATTGGATTGATTTAGAAACGAATGGCGTTTTTCGTTTCCGATAAACTGATTGGATGTTGAGTTTTAATGAATTCGAACTTCCCAATGAAGATCTTTCATTGCTTGTCCTGACCAATCGGTTGGAAACTGAAATTCTGAAAGATCCGTTGTCTTTATAGTAGGGATGCACCGACTATTCGGTATCTATTCGGTATTCGGCCTATTCGGCCATGTTACCGAATATTCGGTTTGGCCGAATATCAAAGTATTCGGCCAATCGAATACTTAAAAAAAACTTTTAAAACATATTTTTAAAAATCTTATACCACTTATACGTTTAACAGTCAACTTATAAAGATATTCAGAATAATTAGAAACAGAATCATATATTTAAATAAAAGAGAATGTTTTTACATTATTTATTAGCTGTTTGTTAAGTATTATTTAAGAAAATTAACCAATCATGAGGATTTTCATAGGAATTATATACAAATGCAAGTTTCTGAACATTGTCCAGTAAATAATCTGTTACTTGCTAAGATTTTAAGAACAACGTTTACAATCTCTGAAAATGATCGCCCACTCCAGACACCGATCTAGGATGCATTTAAAAACTTCCTTGGTTAATCAAAGAGAGTAAGTAGAACAGTTATTCTTGCTGAGTTGCCACCATATAAAATTTGAATAGATTGTATTATTTATTTATTTTTGCTTTAGTGTCTTCCTGACAAACAAATAATATATGGTCCTGTATAATTTTTCTTCCAATTTTTTCACAATTTCTCTTTGATTTTAAACTGTTTGTTTTAGAATTTAAGAAAATTTTATTCATTTGTTTTAATTCACAGAAGAAGCTATGAAATTTAAAATCTTATTAATTAAAAAAGTTTTATAACTATTCTCTTCTAAAATAACTCAAAGCAGATTTTTTTCAGCATAAAGTTTACTTGAAAAAAGCTCTTGATTATCAAAATGAAAGTTTCTGTTTTAAATATCATGTAAAACTGTTTTAAAATTTAACATATTAATGCCTTTAAACTTTAAAATATAAAATTTTTCGAAAAGCCGAATATTCGGTATTCGGCCGAATAGTTACTATTCGGCTGACCGAATATTCGATATTCGGCCTAGCAGTCACTATTCGGCTAGCCGAATATTCGGTATTCGGTTCGCCTGTAGGCCGAATATTCGGCATTCGGCCAAAATCACTATTCGGTATTCGGTTCGCCTGTAGGCCGAATATTCGGTATTCGGCATTCGGCCAAAATCACTATTCGGTGCATCCCTACTTTATAGATAAATGTCAAACGCTATTAAATTTCTTCATGCTGCTGTTATAAAAATGCCTGCAAATTTGACGTTTCCCCCCAAAAAGTAACCGGGAATTAGACAGAAAGTTGTCACTTTGAATTTGAGTACAACCTTAAAGCATAATGTATTGTACTTTAGAAAATACACATAGTTCATAATAATAACTTTTAAATTCAAATTTATGTAGGAAATAATGAAATAAGAAGGAATTACTTAAAAGTTAAAGAGTTTCTGTTCTTTTAAATAAACTTTATTTATCTATTACGAAATTTAATTAAAATGCTCGGCATTGAGTATTTGACGTATATTTATCAGTTTTAAAGTTTTATAAACCAAATGCCTTTTATTTTTAAAACACCCTCTTTCCGCCTTATGCAAAATTTTGGTTTCGGTGGGACCTAAAAAACCTTTCCGTTTCTGCGTTAGGCAGATTCCGGCTTATGCAGCATGAATTAGTGTTATTTTCTATGGATTCGCCGGAACTCGAGAAATTTTCCGTGTTAGGCAGATTTCCGGCTTACACAGAGTCCGCCTTAGACAGAATTTACTGTATTTTTTATTTTTACTTTTATTTTATTGTTTTATGAATTACTTTTAATAATTATAAATTTCTCTTGGTGTTTTACAAGTGTAAAGCTACTCTTTTTTATATAAATCCTTTTTATGTTTTACATTTTATTTATTGATTTATACATTGCTTTTATTATTTTCATACATAAAACTACTCTTTCTTTTTATAAATATATTTTATTTTTATTGTTTTACAAAAAAAAAAGTTTACGGCTTTTATACTTGAAATATAATATGCATTTTATAAAGTCTGCATTAAAAACTTGAAAAGTGTAATTAAACTAGTAGAAAGTTTAACGTTATTGAACCTTCTGTTAAATTTCGGATTTACAACTATTTGCTTCATTATTATTATTTTTATTGTATAAAGCTTTTAAGACGTCAAGAATTTTGTTTTTAAAACCATAGGAATTTTCAGTTTACAAAATAATATAAATTTTTCCATTCAATTTCGGGTGTATAATTATTTTAACTTTTATTGCATAAAACTGTAAGGAATTCTATGTTTAACATGAGACGCTTCTGTCATCGTTTATCAAATAGCTGTAAATAATTTTATGTTGAACACAAGAATATTCTATCATCGTTTATCATTAGAATATTATATTAAAAGTTAATATTTGAGTCTTTATTATATAAAATTTAAAAAAAAAGCTTTATGTTAAATTTTGGTACTACTACAACTGTTTGATCTTTTCTAACTTAAATTATTCTCACTGACACTGTATGGGTTAAATAAAGAACTTGACAATAATAAATTTCTTCTTTATTTATTCTCTTAGGCTTATTTTTATGAGTTTATTTTTATTTCAGATTTTAAAGAAAGAAAATGTATCTAAGATCTGTAAGACCATTCAAAGTTTGATAATGCACTCTGGAAAAAGGGAAAAAATTGTTAACATATAATCCTAAGGAATCTATCACAAAAATTATCTTTTGCATCTTTATAGCCAAAAAAAAATTATTTTTATAAAAGAAATTTGATAAAAATTCAGCGTATTCAAAAATACCATTCATTATTTTTTGTTATGTTTTACAAGAAATGTATAAAAACGAAAAAGAATATTTTTATAAATAAAATCTGGAGAAAGTTAAAGGAAAACAAATTGTATTTTGCTTTCCCTTTTAATCGATATTTTTACTTGCATTAAAATAAATTATGATAAATCTAAAAAATGTCTACTGTATCTCCTTTCTGTTTCTAAAGAATCATTATTGTAAAAAATGTTTTCAAAGTCGTAGGATCAGAGATTATTTTTAAAGAGTGTATGTCACTATCAAAGCTTTATATTATTCAATTCTTAAGAAGAATATTAAAAGTTGTTCCTGCAAAATATATTGTGCTTAATGTTACAAGTTAAACTATTTTATTCTGAGCTTTTGTGATATGATAAATATTTATTATTAATTATATTTATTACTTTAAATATCTAACGGTTGAGAAGATGAAATAAATGTTTATTTTCGTATTTTTAACTTTATTTTTCTCAAGAATGGTGCAATTTATTTCCAGAACAAATTGGTATTTTTATTATCTTAATAATTAAAGAAAAAGATTCATTACTCAAACATGCTCTAACGTCAAGGACTTAATCTTATTTTATAAATGACACGGAGACTTTTGATCGTATGAGAGAGATGAAGCAAAATTGATAAAATCTCCGCTCTTAATTTATTCGAAGGCTGAGAAATTAATGAGAATTGGATAAGATATATGGATTTAAAAACTCAATAGAAGTTAAAATGAAATATATATATATATATGTTGAGATAAAATATTTATATTTTACCAACAAAAAAGAAACGACAGTTGCTTCAAAAAGATATTAACTATATATTTTCAATTATTCATCTGTGATATTTTTTTTACTGTTAGCATAAATGAAAGAGATTTAATTTTATTAAAAGTTTGAAAAGATTAATACAAAAAAATAAGTAAAAGTTTTATCTTTGCCAGAAACGAAAGTTTTTAAAGTTCAGCCATGAAGGGTAGTAAAAGATTTTAAATATTAAAATAGCACTTTGTAAATATCAAATTAAAATAATTTGGATTAAACAGATACAATTAAAATCTTTCTCAAATACAAAATTCATTTGAAATCTTCGGAAGTTAATAATTATTTTTGGTTTTACTTTTTAAATCCAAAATAAAGCACAAAAAATGACAGAGAAAAACAATGATCATGATCCTTGGCATAAACATGCAGTATGGATTCATACTAGAATAGGATTTTTCACTCTCTTAATAATAAATTTGATAATATTTTCGTTATTCAATTTCAAGAAGTACATAGTCAATTTATTTTTATTTGGTTTTGTGAGATTTGATATAACAGTGCATAATGCATCCCTTTACCTTGAAACACCGTCATATGTAAACTGTACAACATCGCCAGAGACACATGAGTGTAAAAATATTACCATTGCGTTACAAGCAGCTGAGTTACAAGAAGTGGTTGAATTAAGATCACGTGTGTATGATTTCGTAGTGTATACGGTCTTTATGACCGTATCGCTCTGGCTGCTTGCTACAGTGTATCGGACTTCATATGAAAAAACATATTACAATGCTCTTCTTCATAACTGTTTGCTGTCTGAAGATTTAATGGAAAATTTGGTTGAAATGAAAACTGAATACCTAAAAGCAAACCCAGATATACTTCGAGATTATCTCGTAATGGATAGATTTGTGGCAAAAGAAGATTATGGTCTCCATATGTTCATGAGAGAAGAATTGTTGTATGGGAAAACACGGAAATATTACGAGTTGAGGGAAAGTTTCGAAGAAATGATGTTGAAAACGACGTTGAATCGACCGCTCTTTCTCTTCATACATGTCATTGAATGGATACACGATCTCCTGAGAACTGTGAAAATGATGCACAAGAGGAATGTTTATCATCTGGACTTGCAACCGAAAAAGATATACTTACACTGGCTGCAGTCTGCTTTTAAAACCAACTATCTAGCCTGGATTGAAGACAATGAGAAATACGGCTGCTCTCGAGCTCTTGTCAATTTGATTATCAACTTAGATAAGTAAGTAAATTTATAAAATATCTATCAAATCAATTAATTATTGATTTCGATTTTGAAAATAGCGAAAATTACGATAAATCTAGTATAAAGTAATTATGAAAACAGGTGTCTATCCAGGCAAAACTTATGGCCTGTTTAGAGACCTTACGCAAAAATCCATTTAATAAAACAGTCCCAGTCCCATTCACGAAATTCCTCTTAATAAAACAGGACCCTTCACAAAATACCTTTTAATAAAACGGGTTCTTTTTCAAAATTCCTGTTAATAAAATAAGCACATTCGCAAAATTCCAAAACATACTCTTGATAAATTATTTTATGTTGTTAGTTTTTTTAATGTGTAATTTGCAAATAAAACAAGTTCTATAGAAGGGAAAACTTTTGCAGAAGAACTTAAAGAAGTTATACTATTAATAAATGCTTCTTTCGAATTTGAGTAACTGGATTTCATATTTTCTTACAAAATGTTATTTTCACAAAAATATAATACATTCCACAACAATAACTTTTACTTTTTTCAAAATGGCCACAAGATGCCTGCATCGACGCCTGGAGAGGCCTAGTGGTGTAACTTATGCGCAATCGTGAAGGGAAGTGTTACATACTCTCCCTCCCCCTAATTCTACTGCAAATTTTATATAAAAATACATTGGATCTGATCGATTTGGAACAACATCCATTTTTTAATGCTATGCTCACTAGATATCTAGTACGATATCTAGGAGTATGGATTAGTATTTGACAGCTTTTAAATTGTGGATTTTAAATTTTGACCAACTGTTAAATTTTCAATTATAGCATTCTGTTTTTGCAAAATAGCCTTGTTCTGCATTTAAATTCGCTCCCAGGTGGCAAATTTAATTTCATTTAGACCAAAAGTTTTAAGGGGTCTCAGGACTCATAAAATCGGAAGAAAAAAAAAAGACTATTTTCAACATTTAATATCTTAAAATGTAAATGATTTTAAAACACAGTTTTTATTGGGATGAAAGATATAAGTATGTTCTTTCATTTCATGCATTTAAAAAATTGCAAGATGCAGAATTACCATTTATAAGGAGCTCCAAACTGTCAGACATTTGACGAGCAGAAAATTGGTATAACAGCTTACGCGCAGGATTACGAAATAAATATTGCAACTAGAATGAAAATCTTGGTGCCTACTTATGCGTCAGATTATAAGAATTACCCTGAACCTAAAAAAATTGGTATTTAAAGCATTTTTATATTTTTAATACAAAGTTGTATTTAGCTAATACAAAATTTTGAAAATTTCAACAGTTAAACCACCTAAAAAAATATTTTTTTAAACAATAAGAAGGAAATTTTAGGTTCAGTTTACACAGATTAACATGAAATATATGTTTTAAAAATTTCATGAAAAAATATTCAGAAGTTTTTGAGATATCGTGCGCGTTATGCCCAAAAACGTCATTTGGAGAAAAATAACTTCAAAGTTTCGGAAAAGCCGCTTCAGCTATTGAGAGTGTAGAATTGTAAAAGCCATAACTTCTGTTCTAATGGGAATTTCAAGAAAATAATTGTATGAAAATTTTCAGAAAGGATAGGTGTTTAACATCTAAAAAAATAAAAATTTCGATAATTTTAAAGCTTTAAGAGTCCTGAGACCCCTTAAACGTAATTTTTTCTTCTTCTAATATTAAATTAATTGTATGTTATTTTATTTATATCATCCAAAATAGCATTCTTACCACGCTGATTTTTTATGGACGTACTACATAAAGACCCAAAAATAAGCATCGTATAGTCTTGTAATTTCTATAGTTTTTTATATAAAATATGGATCACGAAATTAATATAAAAAAATATATAAATTATACCTCTGGATCCGAAGTCTTCCCCACGAACTGCAGCACTTTTGATCCTACTCCTTGTCCAAGAATTATTGATTGTCTTCAGAATTATTAAATTGGTGGTTTAGGTTGAATTGGAAAATAATCTCAGCGTAAAAGAAAAAGAAAAAAAAAAAAAAAGATCATAAGAGGCAAATTATAAAAGTTCAAAATCTAAATCTAAACGTTGGGAATTTATTTCGATGTTAAAGATTTGATTAAAGTGGTAGATAATCATGTGATCTGTTCATATTTTTAGTTATCACGTCTATTTTACCGCCAAAATTCAGTTTGAAGAACTACTTTTGTTCCTAGTAGCGAAACTCTGAATTCTGTATTTTTGTTTGTTTGTTAAATCTATTCCCGTTTTTAAAAATAATTTTACGACAGGTTTTGTTAAATTTGGTCCAGTGGATTTTTTATAATCGAGCTAACACCTCATCTCAATTACGGCCACCCTGTACTTCTTTTAATGCAAATCCTATTGCAATATTTTTGAATCAGCTAAAAAGGGCTTTTTCTTCTTTTTTTTTACATTTTTCAATATGGTTTAAAAGTGCATATGATTTCGGTTTGTCTGGTCATCTGTTTGCTTACTTGTCTGTCTGACTATCTGTCCGTGTGGGAATGCTCCAATTGGCGTAAATATACTCGGATTGTCATGGAATTGGAAAGCCAGGAGCGTAGTGGTCAGACCATTTGACTACCACACTTCAAGTCTAGAGTTCGTCTCCGGACTGGGCAAGGTTCACAAAACCTTTAATCCCTTCGGTGTTGTTAAAATTAGTACCAAGATTGCTTGAGAATTAAACACTGGGGGTCTCGCGTTAGCTTGACCACCTGACGGTATCATATGCTATATCGCACTTCAGGACGCAGAGTAAAAAAAACAGGGTTGGTCACTGTAGGCCCAGATCCTTAATGAATCGTAACGCCACAGGTTTAGTCTCTTTAGATTTTATTTTTTTTTTGTCATGTAATTAATATATGTTATGATAATGAGTCTGTTCGTTATTGAAAATGAAATGAGTAGCATTTACAGTTCGTTTATAGGCACACTCAAAAGAATTTCGTTACATTATGGTCTATGGAGAAAAATCATTTACCACGTATTTTAATGATGTCACCATTTCAAACATAATGAAATTGATATACCTCACGGAGGTGTACTACAAGATGCTTTCTGTAGAATGTGATGAATATGACATTTTTCTTTAATCTACAAAGGCACACAAAAGAATTCAGTTACAGTACTGTCTAGAGCGATATTGTTTGGGAGTACGTTTTCGCAGACGAATGTTGTGGTATGCATTTTTAAATTGTACTGTTATATATATATATATATATATACTATATGTAATTTGATATGTATAAATTCTATAAATCATACATCGAGCTAGATAAAAGAATTCGGTTAATTTTCTGATTATAGATGGTATTTGCTGAAATTGGCTTTTGAAGTGTTATGCGTTTTCCAAATTGTTTACTTTGATATTATCTTTCACCTCATTAAACGATGAGGATTTGTTACAGTATTCTAAATGTGTTGGAAAATGTTTTATAATCTATGCTTGACTCGTGGATTTCTTTTCTTGTCTTTTTCCTCAGGTATGAATACACCGACAAAAGGCACGTAGTCCTGGCTGACTTCGATCACGCTGTGCGGAGTGAAAATGGCGAAGTTCAGGTGTCTGGGATAGGAGTGCCAAATTACTATAAGTATGTCCAAATTATTTCTGTCCCAACTTTGTGCCAAAATACTATAAAATACTGGAAAACAGGAATTCTGCTTTTGCAAAATTTAGTGTCGCCCCCGATGAAAAAAAATATGTATGTATATAAATATAGATAATACAAAACATATTTCAGTTTTAAGACTTAAAACACACGTTTTTATTTTATATAAAATGACGTCATTCGCAACCTTTGAAGAATTCCTCATTTACGATCCAGTCTTAAACAGCACTTACAGTAAAGTATTCCTATGACGCTCATTCAGATGTCACTCAAGAAACTCGACAAAAAAAAATACCTAATTATTCATATGCTTTTAATTGTTTGTAATATAGATAATTAAATTAAATATAGTTTATAATAGCTCCATTGTTTTATCAGACATCATTCATTTATTTTATTTTTCAAAATAGCACTCATTTAATTACATTTTTTTTCAGTAGTTATGGGAAAATGGCAACAAAAAGATATAATTACAATTTTCCAACTATTTTTTCTGTAATTTCTACAGAAATGGAGTACTTGAGTTGCCAAAATTAAACAAATGCGCTAAAAATTACAAAAAAATTGATATCTCAAAAATAAATTGAGATGCAGTTTTCAAACAAATTGCATTAAAAAGTACTATTTTTTCCCCAATAAGATGGCATAAAAATCGAAAATGTGCGATGCTTAGAAGTTTAAAAAATTGCAGAAGAGTATTTAACAGTGCAATGGTACATCTTCTTTGTTTTACGGCTGGCTTATACTACGGAACGTTATTTTTTATAGACAGCACTTTATTAGCTGGAAGAAAGAAATAGCATATCGGGGGCTAATAATTTAGTTTACCGCCAGTCGTAATTATACCTCTTTATTGGACATATAAATAAATAAAGCCTAAACAGAGTGTAAATATTTTGATATGAATGAGATACTATTAATGTAAACGTACCAGTAAAGGGCCACTTAAGGACATTCATCTAATTAGTATTAAAGTGTTAGTGAATATAAAAAAATATATGTATTTCTAGCCTAGTCCTATAACCTTCATGTATCAGAATAAATATTCAAATTTTCAAAGTATATTCTTTGGAAAAAATGAAAAATAAAAAAGACTACCTTCCTCTATGCTCCAGTAGTGGGCCTAGTAAATTTCTCATGCATTAATTTTTAAGTTTTTGACGTATTTAACAAATTATTTACAATGTAATAGAATATATCAACAACAGTTTAATTCAAAATAAAACATAATATAAAAAAATAATAAATGCAATTTAACAAATTACAACGACCATTTGGAAAATGATTTTTTCAGACTAAAATTTAAGACATAAAAAATCGCACGGAGTTGATCATACATTACGTACGCCATGGATTACATTTTTCGGTACTGTAAATTTTTAAACTTCTACGGAGATGGTCATTCATTACATACGCCATGGATTAAACATTAATATTCCTGGACCAATTTTAAATGAAATTTCATTCTTAAACTTCTAAACATCCCACAATATTACTTTTTACACCGTCGTATAGAGAAGAAAATGTACTTTTAAATGCAATTTGTTTGAAAGCTGTATCTCAATTTGTTTCTGAGTTATTATTTTTTTTTTGTAGTTTTTATTACTTTTTTGTCATAGTGGCAACATAAGTATCCATCTCTGTTGAAAGTAAAAAGAAATATTGTATAGACCAATCAGAAAACGAATAAAATGCGGATTAAACCAATAAAACGCTTCAGATATGTTTTTGATTTCCAACCCTGACAGAGGACAATAACCATTTTTCCAAATGGTTAAAAAGAAACAATATTTTAGGTAAAAACATATCTCTTAATGAAATCTCTAAGAATTTGCCAAAACATCTGTTTTTGAAGACACTCTGGGAAATAAATGTATCAGCAGAAAAAAAAAAAAAAAACAATTATGCCAAACAGTTTATAGAAAGTTAATATTTAAGAATGTTAGCCAATCAGAATTCTTTCAGCCCTTTTTCAGAGATGCGCTGTGGGCTTGTTTTTAAACTTTAAAAATTAGTGACCCACTATAGGTGCATTTACTTTTTGTTTAGACTGGTTGAGAAAATTTAAAGAGATTTTGTAATTATATCAAAGGAAAATTCTTCTTTGATCTCCATAAGAAAATGAAAAACTCGACTATAGTTTCGGGATCAGTTAATTCTGCTGCACCTTTCTTCAGGTAGAGCAGAATTCACACACTCTAAAATCAGACTTGCTTTTGTAGTGTATGTGTGTCCTTTTTCTCCTATCAAAAGGTGTAACACAATTAATTACTCCTGAAACTATAGTTGTATTTCTTATGTTTTTATAGAAGTCAATGAGAGACTTACACTTGAGATCGTTTCCAACCTACTGTTGTCTTACATCCGTGTTTCTTTCAAACCATTTGTTCAGGAGGGACAGAGTACAATTTTAAGGAATATACCCTGGACAATGAGAGAAGAAAATCCAGGGAGGGGCAAAAATTTCTAATATATGTAGATGTTTTGTGCCTGTAGTAAAAATAGAATTACTCTTTTTTCGCGGGGGGAGGGGGGGGGGTTGTCCTCTCCCTCCTTCCAGAACCGCAGATTAAAAAAAATATGATCATATGATCATAAGTGTAAAAGTATAAAATAATAATAAATATTAAAGTATAAATGAATAATAAATATAAAAGTAAAGATAATTTTTTTAAAAACATTCGCTTTTATAAGCATTCAGTGTTTATCTTGAAAATCACGCCTAATTTCATGTCTGTAATTCATGTTGTTGCAAAAAAAAATCCATTACACTACATTAATGTGTCCTCGGCCCCGATTGTAAAAAATTTACCTTTTTTATTTATACTTTGTAAAAAGCGCGAAATATTAAATTTATTTGAAAAAATTAAAATTTCAACTCAATTTCTTTTTAAGATATGGCAACAGAAAAAAAAAGCATTATTTAAAATATCTATTCAGGATTTCAATTTTTTTTTCTCAACATATAATCATAATTTAATTAATATTTAACTATTAATTGATAAAAAAATATTTTAAGAAAATTATTACACTCTTTATTTTTTTAAAACGTTCTATTGTTACAGTTTCAAAGGCATGTAACATATTTTAGCGAGCATGATTTGGAGCATAATTAACCCCATTATTGTTGTATAACTCGTATACAGTTGAAACAATAAAAAATGTTTGGCGATTTATCACTTGTGCCCGACTAAACGAAAAGTGCTTTAAAATTCATTTACTCATTTATAATTAAATTCTAAAAATACTAAAATGTTGTGTTGTCATAGGAAGTACACTACATATTTTTTATAATTCTAGCATATCAGGAAATGAGTGAAAATTCGATAATAAAATTCCATCTTTACATACATCAACCAAGTTAACTCTCTCGCTGTGCATCCCGCGATTTTCACGAGCAACGTAAAAATAGCAAAATTTGCGCAACTCACGATTTCTGCTATCTTTTTTACTTTCTTCTATCTTTACAAGAAGAAAGTATTGGTTTCATGAAAATTTTCGAATTCCAGTTTTCGACGGATTTACACGTTTTATGGGTCAGAGATTCCAAAAAACATGTTTTTACAAAATGTCTGTCTGTGAGTCTGTCTGTCTGTCTGTGAGTCTGTCTGTCTGTATGTGACACAAATTTTGTGGCGCTCTATCTCAAGAACTAATGCACGGAATTTAATAAAAATTTATATTCAGGTAGTCCCTGATATAGATTGGTGCTGATTAGTTTTTGGTGTAAATCGCCCTGCAGGTGGCGCTGCTATGTAGCATTTTGCAGGATTTCCGCAAAAGCTCTATCTCAAGAACTAGAGCACGGATTTTTATAAAACTTCAGATTCCGTTAGTCCTTGACATGAATTGATGCTGTTTACGTTTTGGCTTAAATCGCCCAACAGGTGGCGCTGTTATGCTGCATTTTGCAGGATTTACACTATTTTCGCAGTAGCTCTATCTCAAGAACTAATGCACACATTTTCATCAAACTTCGGATTTAGTTAGTTCTTCATATGAAATGATGCTGACTACGTGTTGGTGTAAATCGCCCAATAGGTGGCGCTGTTGTGCTGCATTTTGAACTATTTCCTCAATAGCTCTATCTCAAGAACTAATGCACGAATTTTCATCAAACTTCAGATTTAAGTATAACTTGATTAATATTGTTGCTGATTATGTGTTGTTGCAAATCGCTCAACAAGTGGCGCTTCTATGCTGCATTTGTATTGATTTGCGCAATACCTCTATCTCAAGAACTAATGCACGAATTTTCCTCAAACTTCATATTCAGTTAGACGTTGACATAAGTTGGTGATAATTAGGTTCTGGTGTAAATAACCCAATAGGTGGCGCTGCTATGCTGCATTTTGCTGGATTTACACGATTTCAGCGACAGCATACCTCGAGAACTAACGCACGGAATTTCATATTTTTAGAATTCTCATGATGAACACAAACTGCCATTTAATTTGGCACTGAGATAGTGAATTTTGAAGTATTGACATGTATGAGATAGAAGAAAGTTTTGTGATGGCCACAACATACTAGTTTTATGATCTAATTGTATATTAAGAAAAGAACTCTTTTACAAAAATATTTTATATATTTGAACTCTAAAATATATGTACATTTGAAATATATAATAAAACAAATACGCAATTTTTTAACGTATTTTGATATTTAATATATATATATATATATATATATATACGCAGCTAGATAAATTAAATAAAAGAGTGTAAAATCAGAACTAAAAATTATATTTCACATGCAGTTCAGGGGATTAGGATCCCCTTACGAAAAATCTTCAGTTTATTTTTCTCTTAGTATATAATTATTCCAAATCACTTGAGAGTAATATATTTGAAAGTAATATTTTTTCTATTTTTTTACAAAATCATTGGAGAAATTTTTTTTATTTAATTGAATTTAATGAGCAATGACTTTCTTCCCCAGTCACGCCCCCTTTTTATGCCCGCACCCATGGAATGTACTTTATAAATTATAATGTTACTCGAAATTTTTCCGTGGGAAGGCAGTAGACTCGATATGGAGAGGCACAGCCCTCCCGGAGAGGTGCTCGAAAGAAACACTACTTGCATTAATTTGTTGATTAACTATTTTATTTTGAATATCTATTTTAAAAATTATTTTTCAAGTAAAACATAATTACGTTTTGTAAAAATTTAAAATAAGTAACAAATTATTTTCTGACAGTAGATTGTCAACAGTTTTCGCAAGAACAATATTTTCACACGTTCTTGTTTCTTCCAATTGTATTGTATTGTTAATAATTGTATTGTATTGTTAATAATTGTATTGTATTGTTATCGTCCAATAGTATTGTACTGTTAAACACTGTTCATCGATGGTTTATTTTCTCTCTTCTGATTATTTAGATTTGTAACAGGAATTTATTTTCTTCAACACTTTCTTAATGATGCAAATTATCATGTATGGTCGTCTTATCTGTAAAATGTATCTATCTTATCTGTCTAAATTAAATTTTATTTACAACAATGTTTAAAGCAGAACAGCATAATGACTTTTAGCGAAAATCTGTTAATAGCAAATATTTTGTTTTAATTATTTCTGATCAAAGGATGAAGTGAAAATTACTCTGCTCAAAGCAAACAAAACATAAAATAAATACAAACTGAATTATGAAGTTAAAATGTAAAAAAGATAATTAGAGACCCCCATCTTGGGGCCCTTTTAGAGTGGAAGCTTGTGCTTCATGTGCCTTTTAGATAATCAGGCCCTGACTTGGGTGCCTCAGTATTATTAATAGAAAGACAACCATTTACAGTAGATAATACAAGTCAAAACAATAAATTTGGTATAAAAAACCAAAGTAGCAATCAATTTATTCAGTCAAAAATACAGGATGTTTCTCTTCAAGTTGAAATCGGATTACAGTTCATAACTTTATAAATAATGAATTTCCTGTTTGCGAAATTTGATGACATCACGGAAAGTGCTGGAGGTACATTGTAATTCGGTCAGTGACAGTATGTACTAATGTATGAAATTTGGAACTCTTAGTATTATTCGGACGTGAACGGTGGCCCTTTTCAGAAAATTTTTGTAGCGCAGTGTCATCGCATTTCTTCAAAAGTAAAATAAATATGTTAAAAATATCATTGCAGTACCTTCAACATTGGTAAAGTTGTAAACAGAAATTCGTTTTCGGCTTCAAGTAAAGCATCTTATTTTAGGTGTACTAAAAAGTTCTACCTATTTTCATTAGATGGCGTTATCTGAAAGAGAATTACACGTAACATTACTAATATTTGTCCAATTAAATACAGCTGGTCGTACTCTACAAATGCAAGATATTAAGAGTCTACTTCAGTTACGTGAAAACACTCACATGCTAATGTTAAACCTATACGAACGTTCTTTATAAATTTCTCATTTGCATTTTAATACTTTTATTTATTTATTTATTTTATTTTTATAGGATAGCTGAGGTTGATATCTAAGTGGGTCCTTATTTACTTTTTTTGATTTTGGTTGCAGATTTTCTTTTTATAAGGTCACTTTATATTTCGTAACCAGTTTCGAAAGGAAAAGTAACTTCATTACATTATTTTAAAAAATCTGCAACCAAAATCAAAAAAAGTAAAAAAAGAACCGTCTAGAAATCGATTTCAGCCATACTATGCAAAAAAAAAAAAAAAAAAAAAAAAAAAAAAAGAAACGTTTAAAGATAGAAATGCAAACATGGAAATTAAAAAAAAAAAAAAAAAAAAAAAAAAAACACTCCCATACGTTGAACATTAGCTTTCGAGTGTCTTCACGTGAATGAAGTAGGCTCTTAAGTTTGAATATAATAAAATATTGGTGATCAGTATTTGTGGGATAAAGGGAGGGGCTATATATAAAAATGTATATAGTATTTTATCTTATTTTTATTAAATGGCCAAAAAATGAGAAAATTTATTATTTAAATAAAAATGACGAGCCTGTTCCCTCAAATTTTCAAAATAAAAAAAAAATAATAATTTAAAGAACTTGAAAATTTTTATTTATAATTCTATATCAGAGAAATTTCAAACATTTGAAAGAAATCGATTTAGTAAATGTGTAACTTCAGACGTACCTAAACGTCGACAAAAGAAAAAAAAAAGGAAAGAAAGAAAGAAAGGGAATTTTGCTTCTTTTTTTTTTTTTTTTTTTTTTTTTTTTTACTCAGAGGTTTACTTACTTTTTATATATACTACTATTACCATTTTTAGCAACAATTTATTAATCTCTTTTTCTTATTGTATATATTTCATTAATTTATAGACACAAAATATGCACATATGTTTTAAAGCCATCTGTTTTTCAAAAAACATGGAAAAAATACATTTAAAATAATTATTAATAATTCTTTCTTTATTATTTTATTTTGATATATTTACTTTCAGAAAAAAAGTTAAATGGGGCTAACAGCAGTAAACGCCTAATCATAAAATAACTGTATCTTTATTCTCGAAACAGAAAAATATCCACTAATGATACGGTTCTTTGACCATTTTTAGCGTTTTCAGCAGCAACCATGTACGCTGTCATGACAACGGATTACAACTAAACGACGAAGTCGATTCATTAAATTACATTCTGTATGAACCTACATTTTAAACATAAACTTTATTTCTTCCGGTGTTTCTGGAATAGTGTTGTCAGGTGTCCTGATTTTCAGGTGCTCCAATAACCGTCCAGCGAAAAACCCGGCACCAAATGTCCCGGTTTTTCATCATGATTAAATTCTTCTAAATTTCTTTTAGTACCATACTATTCGTTAGTCTATATCGAGTGAAATGTTATACAGTAAAACTTCTGAAAACAAAACCTGTCTACTATAAAGGAATCTTTTTATAATTCCGACAAAAAAATAAAATAAAATAAAATAAATAAATAAATAATAAAAATTGCGTGCAAATCTACCTGCGAAAACGGAATATTTTCTCGGTTCATAGCTATTTTGTTTTATAGGTTTAAAACTTGTGTATTTTGATTTACAAAACTTGTGAAAACGGCACCTATGTATAACAGAATAGTACTTAAAACGTAATTAAATTTAAAAAATCAAAAAACCCGACTGCGTAAAAAGTGAACTAATTAATTGTTTCTCATCAATGTGAAACTATTTTGTATATTACTTACCTATTTTTTTTTTTTTTTTTTACTTGTATTGATGACTTTTAAGTTGTGTTTACTTGTTAGTTCCTATCTATAAGCACTGTTTTGATAAGGCCTTTAGATGTCTATGAAGGTTAGAGTTGCAGTAAAGCTAGAGATCCTACCTACACAACTTCCAGGTTGTGTAATATTTAAATGGAGCTTCTGACTGTAAAATAGTCAATGAAACATCGTCTTCATTTTGAAAGACCTATCCAATGATATGCCACTCAATAGGGTGCGCAAAATTTTTTTTTTCGTCTCTACCGCCATTTTGTATTTTACTGCCGCCATTTTAAATTTATAAAAACAAAACCTAGTTTATAACCATCGGACGGTTAAGACGAATCGATAGAGACCTCATTCATTAAAATCCATCCAGCCGTTGGGATATTTCGAAGGTATAAAGAAATCCACATACCCAGATACGCGTGAAACACATAACCCTTCTTGGCAGCCGGGTAAAAATTTCATAGTTCTTTTGTAATCAATACTAAACAATTATAATTGCTCAATCAAAAACCTTCCCAAAACGGAAATTCTTTTCTGCACCTATTAATTCCATTTTCACACATTTTACTACATAAGATTATTGTGTTCGTTTAATACAGTGAAACATTCTAAGACGGAAATTCAAATTATCAGAGAAGATTTCCATTTTTGACGGTTTTCCGTCTTAGCAAGTATATTTGTATAATACTCCAGGATGGAGGAACATGAATATTTACTGTTATAGACAGGTGCAGTTTTTATAGGATTTACTGTATTTTTATGCCCCGATTTAGAAGTCACTGTCCCGCTTTTATTGTCTCTGTGTCCCGCTTTCTGTGACAGTTGACCTGGCAGTACTATTCTGGAACTACTATTTTACAAGTAATAACTTCATAAAATTATCATTGTTTTGTGTTCTATTAAAATATGAATTAAATTTATAGAGTATTTTTTGATTTGATGATGCATTAAGCAATACTTTTTTATTCATTAAAATGTATCTGGAAGACAAAATATAGCTTATTTAAAAGTAAAAAATAAATTTGTAGATAATATAACGATTTTAATATGATTATACTGCTGATATACCTCATTTTATTCAATGAAAACTTGCAAACTATTTTAACATACAACACAGTTTTATTTATTTTTTAATAAATTATTTTGAAAAATATTAATAGTAAAGATACATAAAACGTTTTATTTCTTACAGCAAATACAGTCAGTGCTCATCATTTATGGAAGATGACTATAAAGGAAGTTTTTAAAGATTTTATTCTTTTAAATTGCATCACTGCATGTAAGTTTTGATAACAGAATATTATTTGCGTCATTACCAAATGAAAGTTAAAATTATTTGAGAGTACATAAGAAGGATATTTTTCTAAAACAAAAATTGAATTAAAATTGATATCGCTAAAAATTATGTAATACTTAGGTGGACTTATAATATTTATTTTTACAATTAAATAAAAAATTCTGATTTAAATGATAAAAATTAGAATTATTATTAGAATTATTAATTAAAATTTCTGATAAAAATTAGATTTCTGCTGAAGAGTTAGTTACTACTTTGGTGTCAATAACTGGGGGTTTCACCGTAATGATTTAATCTCCTTTTATTTTGTAGTCAAATATACACACCAAACTACTTTGCTGCCAAACACCTGTAACATCAGTGCCAGACATAAAAACAGGTTTATTTAAACTTAAGCAATATCAAATAAAAATTAATAGAAAGTTCGGAAGAATCGTTATTTTGGAATGTTTGGTCAAGCGGATCGTTGTATTGAATGTAAAAAATTGAACTGAGTGAAAGTTTAAATGTTTGGGATGATTTAAATCGAATTTAATAGAATGGTCTTTAAAATAGAATGGTAGCTATAATGAATGATCGTTGTGTATATCGAGCATTTACTACATTTTGTTCTTCGGTGATTTCCTGATGGTAATAAGATTCACTTCAGCAACAGCATATCACTATATCTGTACCTTGTGCTGCCAGGTGTCTAGATTTTCAGGGGCTCCAAGACCTGTCCCTCGTAACCACTGCACGGAACATCAAAAGTCCTGATTTTTAATGATGCACAACTTCTTTTAAATTTCCATCAGTGCCATGCTATTCGTTAGTCTACATGGAGTGGAACTTAATACAATTAAACTGTGAAGACAGCATCCATCTATAACGGAAAATTTTTATACAAGGAAACGGAAAATTTTTAAAGGAATACAGTAAATTCTGTCTAAGGCGGACTCTGTATAAGCTGGAAATCTGTCTACCGCGGAAACTTTTCAAGTCCCGGCAAACCCATAGAAAATTACATTAATTAAACGTGCATAAGGCGGAATCTGTCTAACTCGGAAACGGAAAGGATTTTAAGGTCCCACCGAAACCAAAATTTTGCATAAGGCGGAAAAAAGGAATATTTTTAAAATGAAAGGCATTTTGTTTATTAAACTTTAAAACTGATAAGTCAAATACTCAATGTCGAGCATGTTAGTTAAATTCCGTAACACTTTGAAAAAGTTAATTCAAAAGAAAAACAGTTTAAATTTTAAGGAATTTATGTTTATGCCATTTTTTCATATGCAAAATTGCATTTAAAAGTTAATATTTCTTGTAGAATGAACATTTATCAAAATATATGTTTTCGAAAGTACAATATATATTATACTTTAAGGTTGTACTCAAATTCAAAGTTATAGCATTCGGTCTCATTCTCACAGTTTATTGTTTTTTGTTTCTTTTTGTGTGTGTGTGTGTGTAAACTTCCAATTCGCATGTATTACAGCAGTACTAAGAAACTTGAATAGCGTTCTCATTTATCCTTAAAGACAAAAGATCTTTCCAAATTTCAGTTTACAACCGATTTTCGAGTCAGGAAAATCAATGAAAGATCTTCATCTTCGAGGGATTTTTTTTTTTTTTTTTTTGGGGGGGGGGGGGTGGGGGGAGCTTTTTTGTATAAGCCGGAATATTGTCTACCACGGAAAGTTTTATCAGTCCCCGAACGATTCCGCCTTAGACAGAGTTTACTGTACTTTAAAATGTATACCATATAGCCATTAATCATCGGACACTTGCAATTTTAGACATTTTGTCGAATATTTATAGATGTATTCGTTGGATTCTTCTGGAACTTCAGGATTACAAAGAACAGGTAAGACCTCATATTTGGCAACGTCCATCTGACAAGGAGGACAATTAAGGGGCCAACAAAATTCAAAGAAAAATAATAATATTTGGGATCACCCTGTAAAACAAAATGGCTGAAATGATCTATCGCTACAGCAGACAAATACGTGGATATTGTACAGTATGTGTATTTATTTGTGTAAGAATACCACGTATATTCATAGAGATATAGCGATGGAGCGAGCAAAAAAAATTTTCCCAAAAAATTCTTGCATGCTTTTTACTTTTATCATGCAAGGCTTTCAACTAAATTTACCGCCAGTCTCAGAAAAATTTGCAAAATGTAGTAGAAACAATATGGAGCAATTGGAGTAACATTTGATGAAATATTTTTTATCTACGAATGCGCGAAAGATAACAAAGATTTTTTTCATGATTTAAAAATCAACTCTACGGAGCAACTCATACGAAAAATCCAGTCAAACGTCGTGAAAATTCAGAAAGATATCGGTGATAGAGCAAGCTGATTTTCAGTTGTTCTTTAAAAACAGCTGAATGATAATGGATTTTCCATAAATTGTCATTTTTATTTTTTATTTTTCTTTCATTTTCATTTTTTATTGATGCTATAGCCCTTTTTGGAAAAACCCCAGAGCAAGCCTATTCCATGATAAAAAGAAGTATCAAAATCGAGGCATTTGTTCCAAATCTAAATCATGGGGGGGGGGGGGGTAGGGGAATCTTTGTTATCGTTCGCTCATGCGCAAATGAAAAACATTTCATTCAAAGGCTCATATTTCATCAAATGTTTATTATGCTTATATTCCAATTGCACTATATTGTTCCTACTACGTTTTGACAAATTGTATGAAACTGGCGGTAAATTTGGTAGAAAATCCTGCAGGATATAAGCAAAAAACATGCAAGAATTTTTTGAACTTAAAAAAAAAATCGCTATATCTCCATGAATATACATGCTATTCTTACACAAATAAATACACATATTGTACAATATCCACATATTTGTATGCTATAGCGATAGATCATTTTGTGCATTTTATTTTACAGGGTGATCCCAAATATTATGATCTTTCATTGATTTTTTTTGGTTGGCCGCCAATTGTCCTCCTTATCAAATCGACGTTGATAAATATAAGGTCAAACATATTTTTTCTAATCCTGAAGTTCCAGAAGAATCCAACAAGTATATCTTTAAATATTCGACAAAATGTCTAAGAGTGAAAGTGCTCAGTGATTAATGGCTATATAGTATATCTGACAAGACGGAAACTTATCTAAAACGGAATTGTTTGCGGTTCCCAGCAATTATGTTTTCACAAGTATTTTTGTACTTTGTTTAGTAACAACTGTTTAAATGGAACCTGTTTATAATGGAATTCTGTTTTAAAAGTAAAAATTCAATTGTCCCTACGATAAACTATACAATTATGCATGCTAAATTCGAAATTTGCTTCAGTCCCTAGCGATTCTACTTTCATATTGGTCTTACTGTATAAGATTGTTGTGTTTGTTTAGTTTAATGACCTGCTAAGATGGAACCGCAAGGAACAGGAGTAAAATTCAGTTTTAAACACAGGCTTTTGTCTTAGCAGGTATTATTGTATTTTACTTCACACTTAGGAGCGATGCAATTGTCCCTAAGAATTACGTTATAGGCAGGTTATAATCTCGCAAGGTTTAACGTAGGGATGCACAATCTGTGGCCCGCGATGGGTTAACTTGTGGCCCGCAAATTTCGTCAATTTATAACTGGAAATAATTACAATTTTTGTCCATAAGTCGCAGGAATAAATCATGAATTTTGTTAATTTGCCACGGGAAAATTGAAAATTTCGTCAGTCAGTTAAGAATCGCGAATTTCGTTGATCGGGTGCGGAATAATAGAGAATTTTGCCGATGAGGTTCGGAAAAATCACGAATTTGGTTGATCGGACACAAAAACTCGCGAATTTTGTCGATGACGCGCGGAAAAAATGCAAATTTTGTGCATCGAGCTTGGAAAAATCGCGAATTTCGTTGTTCGGAAGCGGGAAAGTCGAGAATTTCGCTGATGATGTGCGGAAAAATTGCAAATTTTGTCGATAATCCGCGGAAGAATTGCAAGTTTTGTTGGTCGTCTGCGGAAAAATCTTGAGTTTCGTCAGTCGCGAGAAGAAATCGCGAATTTCGTCGATTTGCCGCGGGAAAAAAATAGCAAATTTCGTCAGTCAGTTAAGAATCACGAATTTCGTCGATCAGGTGCGGAAAAATCAAGAATTTTGTCGCTTACTAGCGGAAAAATCTCAAAATTCGTTGATCGGCTGTGGATAAAATCGCATGTTTCATCTGTTTATCGCGAATTTCGTCAATTTGCCGCGGGAAAAATTGCAAATTTTGTCACAGTCAGTTACGAATCAAGAATTTCATTGATCGAGTTCGGAAAAATCTCAAATTTCGTCAATCAGGTGCGGAAAAATCGCTAATTTCGTCGATCATTCGCGAGAAGATCGCAAATTTCATCGGTCGGGCACTGAAAAATCGCGAATTTCGTTGGTCGGGTAGAAAATATCGCGAATTTTGTCAATCAGGCACAGAAAAATCGCAAATTTCGTTGATAAGTGGCTGAAAAATCGCGACTTTTATCGATGGTGCGCGAAATAATTGAAAATTTCGTTGATCGGCTTCGGAAAAATCGCTAGCTTCGTCAGGTTATCTCAAGAAAACGCGAATTTCGTCAACTTGCCACTGGAAAAAAATGCAAATTTCGTCAGAGTCAGTTAAGAATCACGAATTTCGTCGATCAGAGGCGAGAAAATCGCAAATTTTTTCGATCGGGCACTGAACTGCAAGTTTTGTCGATCAGGCTCCGAAAAAAATCGAGAATTTTGTTTTTTGGTCACGAAAAAAATCTCAAATTTCGTCGATCAGGCGAGAAAAAATCTCAAATTTTGTCAATCGGACTTTTGATCGCGAATTTTGTCGATCAGCTGTGGAAAAATCGTGAATTTTGTCGATCAGGAGCGAAAAAATTGCGAATTTTGTCAACCGGCCTCGTAAAAATTGCGAATTTTGTCGATCAGGCGTGGAAAAATTACAAATTTCATTGGTCAGGCGTGAAAAATAGCGAATATCGTTGATCAGGTGCGAACAAATCGCAAATTTCGTTGATGGGCTCCTCCTGTCCCCTTCATTCATAAAGTTCAAATTTTTTTTTTTTTTTTTTTTGGCACTAGATACTTTCATGCCTATGTTTGTTTTTTAGCACTTTTATAAAACGAAATTTACTCCCCCGAATAAAATCAAGGGATATTATCACTACTTCTAAATAATCCTGGCTGTATCTTTGTTATATATACAAACGTAAACTGTTGATATATTCTTGCCAACTAAATTGGATATGTTGACTAGGTAGGGGAACCAAGAGGGGCAAAAATCCCCCCCCCTTCTGAAACCTTCTTTTTCATCTGATTAGAGGCCACAGATCACCTCCCCGAAATAGGTTTCTCTCCGTGTTACTCATGTGGCCGTCAACAACCCAGAAATTTTTGTAAGTGGCCCTTCTCTTAAAAAGATTGTGCACCCCTAGTTTAATGCATTTTCATGTGCCAATTTAGAAACCGCTATCCCGCTTTTTTTTACCTCCCTTACCCTTTTTGTGACACTGGAACTAACAAAACTATCTGTACCATACGTGAACATGCCTATTTTTTTATTTTAAACATGTTCTTTTTCAAATGTTGTATTAATTTGAAAAATAACTGTGACTTATTGATTTGTAATATTTATTCATATTGATATTGATAATCAGGCTAGTCTTATTACATTGAACGACATAATGAATCTAGCCATACACAAATTTAATCAAAGGAATTAATCTAGCCATTCACAAATATGATACTTTTTCTTACGATATGGGAGAATGCACGTATAAATACTTGAATACGCATTAATTTAAATCAAATATAAGTGTTTCGTAAGTCCAATTGATATATGTGAATAATTAATTTTACCATTTACTTTCATAATTTTATTGAATGGCTGTAAGTGTTTTAAATTACTTCTGATAACAATGTTTTGAATAATTTAACTAATTATAAGTTCATTTCACTTACAAAAATGATTTTTATTGTTTTATTAACGACCTTAACTTAAAATGTCAATTTACAGTCTTAGTAGTACACTAACTAAACACTGTAAAAAATGAGCAATTAAAAGTGTCACATTTAAATACATTTTCATGTCAGACGCTTTCTATTATTTTACTGTCTAAACAAAGTTTTACATATACTTTAAATTCACTCAAACGATTAAATATATATATATATATGTTACCGTGAAAGATCGAAATTGGAGAATGTCGACTTTCATCGGTGAATGTCAACAAATACCAAATACGGCGGTGAAAGATCGAATATTTGATTATATTCTTGTAGTTTTGGACTACCACCGGTGTATGTCGAGAAGCACAGATATGCTCTGGTGGAGGTCGAAAAGAGAAGCCGAGGCCCACAGAGAGGTTGCATTCTCTTGCCAAATCCTTTATTCTACTGCGAGTCAAGCCAGCTTTGTCAGTCTTATGCAAGGTTTGATGGTGCTCGCAACGTTTTCTTAAATTTTATTTTTTTATTCTACATACTAATTTATATTGAATGGATACTGCAGTGCATCGTGATCTTTTTTTCTTTTTTTTTTTCGAAAAGTTATATGCATTAAATGCAAGTAAACGAAAAAGCAACTGCTGTTATTTTTCTCAAGAATAGTACTCTAAAATACTTTCTGAAGTAATTTCTGCTGAAACTAAGTGCATCACACCTTTGGATTACAGGCGATTAAAACGTTTTGACTTTTTAAAAATTAATGCTGACGAGAAGTTAATTGTATCATTAAAACCAAGAGAAATGAATATACTGTATTATGTTACCAATGATGAATTGTTCAGTATACTATTTGAAACTCCCACAAGAATGTGCCACGGTGGATTAAAACGTATGTTTAAAGTTTTGCAACTAAAATACAAAATTATTACATATATAAAGTTATTATGTTATATTATGTACATTATTATGTACATTATAAAGTTATAATGTTGTATTTAAAATTATGCAAATATGTCAAATAAAACATAGTGCACCTAAGAAAAGTATTGTTGTAAAACCAACGGTCAGTTCTGCGTTAAACTCAAGATGTCAAGTTGATCTAATAGACCTGCAGTGAGGAATATATGTTCATAATGGTGTATCAAGATCATTTAACTAAGTTTGTCCAGCTACGATTTTTGAAAACTAAAATAGCTGAAGAAGTAGCGTATCACGCTCTTCCAATATTTATAACATTTGGTACTCCATCTTACTCTAGATTAGATAATGGTAGGATATTCATTAATCAAGTCATATCTGAGCTATGCGATATGTGGAAGGATGTTAAGATATTTTATGGAAAACCTCGTCATAGTCAAACACAAGGCTCAGTGGTCAATCTAGATATACAGAATATGTTATGGAAGAACGATAACGATAGAAATAAATGGTCGGATGGTTTGCCCTTTGTTTAATTTATCAAGAAAAAGAATTACATGCCACGAGGAATAAGTCAAAGTCCTTATGAAGTCATATTTGGCATTAAACCAAAAAGAACCATAGCATTATCTTTTTTGCCTCACAAACAAATCGCAAATACTAAAACTGAAGAACTCGAAGAAATTGCTAATACTTTTGAAACCGAAGAACAGGTTGAAGAAACTGTTAATACTTTTGAAGAAAATTTCAGCTATGGCCATACCGAAAACGACATTCCAAAGAAAAATTTTGAAGAGGAGCTGCAACCTGCTACGTCTTCATATCAAGCCCTAGTTGAACAAAGCGTGTTAAAAAGAAGGGCTGCGAAAGGGAATCTTTACTGTAAACAACGAAAATATTACGAAACTTTAAAAAAAAAAAAAAAATTCTTTTCTGCTCATATTGGCGGTAACGGACGAATACAAGTTCCGGATGTCGACCGTGGCCGTACAGATGACCGAAATGTGTTTGCAGTTGTTGTTGGAATAAAAGACCTCCGATTTTTATGAACAAGCAAATAAAAATGATACCCTCAATCACCTTTATTCTCGTAATCAGTTCGTAATTTGTAAAGAGAAATTACTTTCCATAGATGAGATTCCTTCTCAAGAAATGTCTGAGAAAAGCAGCTGCAGCTAATTCGAGAAGTGGAAGGCAAGGCTATACACACTGTCATTGCAAAAGGAAGTGTTACACAGATAAATGCAGTTTTAAAAGCAAGAGACTCTTTTGCAATTCAAAGTGTCATAAAAGTTTAAGTTGTTGCAATAAATAAGATTTCAATCACATAATTAAGTAATTTTTTACTGGTATATATGTCTTTTCTCATTTAGAGCGTACTGTTTGATTTAAGTTCACCACCAGTTTATTTACATGAGCTGTTACTTAAGCTTTCTCCTATTTTCACGTATATCGTAATGTGTTTTATTAATAAAATATGATTTATAGACGAAAAGTCCACTACGGTGTCAATGCCACGTTCTTTATTGGATAAACTTAAAACTAAAATCTTAATATTTAACATTTATCCAAATACAACTGTTATCATTATTAAAAAGGCAAGTAATATCGAGCATCCTTTCTTCTTCGCTTGCAATAATCTAAAGCTACATGTCCAAAAAAAAAAAAAAAACTAATCCCGGGCTGCCCTTTAAATCTATCACGACATTTAAATTCTTCCTCCTATTCGGGATTACAATGAATTTGAATCTTATTGTTTAAAAAAAAATACTCAATTTCTTTGTACTGAGTAAAATAACTTGAAAAAAATTAAAAATATTTTCTATTAAAAAATATTGGAATTTATATTAAAAATACATTCTGTTTAAATAGAAAAGAAAAAACTTATTGAAAACTCATCTACAGAGTGAAGAAATTGGTCATTCCTCTGAGCATGTGAGGCGGAAAAGTTACGTCACCTTTATGACGTTTTATCATGCCTGAAATACGGAAAAAAAATGCAAATCTATGACATATTTAACATTCACCATTAGTGCATAGTGAATGTCGACATTCGCCGGTGTAAGTTAGAAATAAGCATATTTAGCAAATATTTCGGACATACACCAAGCGACTACGTGAATGTTGACATTCACCGGTGAAAGTCAACATTCTCCAGATTTCGGTCTTTCACGGTAACATACAGTACACAGGTATACATTGCATTCAAAAAGTTACAGGACTTCCGCTCGTAAAAAACACAGTAACTTAAAAAACACAGATAAGTCACTCTGATAAACCGGCGGAATGACTTATCAACGGCCTTCATCCATGCGTATCAAGTAGTTGCATTCATTTCTGTGAAATTCCGGCTTGGTAGCGTTCATTTCCGTAAAACATGTGTTATTGTCATCGAAAAAAAAATGAAACAACGAACGAACATCAAATTTTGTTTTAAATTGCGAAAATTAGCCACAGAAACGTACGAAGTGATTAAATGTGCATATGGTGGCGATTCTATGAGTCGTTCGCGAGTATTTGAGTTGTTTTCAAGGTTTCAAGTGGGAAAAGAGTTGACCGAAGACGATGAGAGATCGGGTCGTTCATGTTCGAGTCGAAATGAGGAAAATGTTCAGCATGTGCAATTGTTGATGACATCAGACCGCCCACTGTGACGGGTGCATTCCATAAAGGTATGTTGTATCGCCTTTTGAAACGAATGCGGCGTGTGGCCCCGATTTGCTGACAGTGGAAATTGGTGCCTCTTGCATGACAATGCACTGGCTCACAAAATCCATCCTTGTGCAGCAATTTTTGGCAAGAAGGCAGGTTGTGTGCATCAAGCATCCATCATACTCACCAGATCTGTCAACCCCGGACTACTTTTTATTTCCCAAGCTGAAATTGAAGATGAAAGGGCAGAGGTAAGTGTCTGTAGATGACATTGAAGCGGGTGTGATATCAGAACTCAATAGTGCTGAAGTTGAGGCGTTCCAGAAAACGTTTATTGACCTGTACACTCGTTCCAAGTTTTGTATGGAATTGAGAGGAGAGTACGTAGAAGCTTAATATCAAATGTAAGTATAATCTCTGTGTGCGACCAGCCCTGGCACTTTTTGAATGCACTGTGTATATTTAAGACACGACATATTGATCAAGAGTAAAAGAAAAATTAATGCTAATTATGAAAAAACAAAGGTAAAAAATCCAACTATAACGCAATAAGTATCTGAAAATTTATTGGAACTAATTGTTATTAATTGAAATAAATATGTAAAGAAATATTTTTGAATTACGGTTGCTACATTTTACATCGCCTTTCAAAATAGTTTTTTAAAAAAATAGTTATCAAGTAGAGGTAGCTAAACTGCATTCTCTCCCCGAATTAATTAAAAATAAAGATAGCTATGCAAAGTGAGAAATAAATAATTATTGCGCGGCATTTATAAATATTCATTCAACCTATTATACATATCATCGGCTTTCTACACATTATGATATCATTTATTAACAAAATGTAATCAATAATTTTTCTCCTAAAGTAAATATCTTTTTCATTCCCTATACATTTAAAATAAATTGGAACAACGAAATAATTACCTCATTTTAATTCCATAGTTTAATTCCCTCATGAAACGATTCGTTTGCCACAGTTTCTGTGATATTTAATAAGTGATGTGTAAGGTATCTCAAAATGAAAAGAAAATGTTAATTTTAATTCTAAATTAGTGCTGATATTTTTAGATTGGCCTTCATTAAAATACGAGATTAAAGCAATACATAAAAATAGAACCATTTTCTCTTGTTATCAAAGTTTTCTGGATACTTCTTCGATTTTCACCATAAATGATGGTGGAATTTGTCATACTGCACTTCCGAAATAATCAGTTATAATGACTAATGATTAATGTTCTGCTAAACGAAAACTCCTGAATTGCCATTCATCAGATATTTTACCATTATCATTTTCTACGAGAAAAAAAAGCATTTTAGAATATATAATTTAAAAAAATATATAGAAATAGAAGTAAATCGCAATACTAATAAAAACACTGGCAATACAATATAAAAAAGGTATCTGCTTTTTTTCCTCCTTAGCATTATCATAACTACCACTACATTCTTATAAGCACTTAACTATAACGTCTTTTCATCAGGTTTAGCAGATAGCAGCTAACCCAAATCTAATTTATACCTTTGCTTGGACATACCACTCTGCTACCTATGAAGAAGGCAGCTGTTAGTTGATTGCTGCAAAAACTATAGTCGCGGCATTACTAAATTTAAGAAGGAAAAGAAAGATACTTTTCTTTTCTTACCTCCAGTTGTTTTACTATTACTACTCTGACAGTTGTTTGAAAGAACAAATGACCGCTTTGTCGTTAAAAACTCAGTTTTTATAGATGTCTGATGTTTGCAATCAAATTTTCAATTCTTTGATATAAAATTAAAGACGAAAAGCAGAAGATTCGCGATAACAAAAGTGTAAAAAAAGTTCATTTGACAAGAAATGTTATTTACCTTATTTCTTTGGTATAAACAATCGCGATTAAGGATTCTAGAATTTCAGGTTATCTCTTCTACTATATCCCTTGATTTGAGCGTGAGTGGCGATATTTATCCCTACATGCCACATTTCTTTCTTTGTTCCTTTTTTGCAATGACAATTTTAATACTGCGAGTCTTCCAACTTCTTTTATTACCATTTTTCTAATAATACAAACAGTCGATGTGATGTCACAAATGTCACAATCCCAACGATGACCAAAATGTAATATCTTTACTTCGCCACTTTATGACTCTCCAGTAGTCGTCACTTAGTGACTCTACTGTGTACCAAAATATAGCGATTTTTGAGTGATTTGCATCTCGTCAAAATAGGACATATCGGTTTCACAGTGATGTCACACTGATTCATTTTCCATCTCACTTCACGAAAATGTGGATACTAAGAAGTGCATTTAGGCTACGGTGCTCCACATTCGTGTCACAGTGCTATTAGGGCTGTATCCAAAGAATTTAAAAGTTTTTGTCTTTGCTAAGGTAATTATTTAATTGCTTTCTACTGCACCTGATGAAGGGGGTCGATAATTGCACCCGAAATTATACTCGTGAATTTTCTACTTTTCTGCAGGTTAAAGAAGATCCTTTTCGATAAGATACACTGCTATTTCACAATTCCGTATTGCCCACCTTATTTTAAACTCCTGAATTATAAGATAACTAGTTGTAATCAGAATTCTACTCGCTTTAAGCTATTTAATGAATTTGGATGCAGTGAAACACAAAGTATTTAAAGAATTGCTAAAATTTTAACTCGATGAAATTTATAACAATTTGAATTAATTAAAATAGGGCTATAACAGTCCAGAAAATTCAGATATGATTCTTTCTTATTTTTAATGTGCTTTTGTTGTCTTTTCAGTCAAAAATTCTTTTATTTTTCCTTTCAATAAGTAATGATTCTTGTTTACTTTCAGGCCACCTGAATGTTTTACGTTGGAAGTCGTAAACGCAGCCAAGGTGGACGCATGGTGCATTGGTGTCGTAGCGTACGAGCTTCTTACAGGCGGCATGTTAACAATTAGGGCCAGTCGTTACCCGCCCGAGAGTACCTGCGAGGAGATCATAAATGACACCCTTAACAAAGAATTCATTAGCACAGCAATGCATTCTCATCTCCATTTGTTGCACTGTTTCCTCGACATACGCTTCATACAGAAGACCTTCAAAAACTACGACCTGGATCAGACAGTGTTTGCCACGGACTGCTGGACCTTCATTGCAGGTCTCCTGAGATCAAGCCCTGCAGAAAGAATGAGCATACAACAAGCCCTTCGACATCCCTTGATGAAGAAAGTCCGAAAACAAACTGGAAGAATTTATTATATAAATTATCCTCTTTGAACTTGGTGTTATTGTGTGTTTTTCCAAAACAGAATTAACATTCGTGAGTCAAAATAAAGATTTTTAAAAGGCAGACTCGAAAAGATTATTTTTAACCCCTTCGTGATGAGCTCTTTGTGAGTATACCCGCATAGGTGGCACAGAATCATTGAATTTGTATACCATTGTTTTTGAGCAGCAATTTTTATTTTATTTTATCACTGTATTTCAGCGATTAAATAAGAAGAAAACTATTATTCGAAACTAGTGGTGCCCAGGGGTAAAAAAGAGTACTTTTCCAGTATAAAGGTCTTGGCTAATTGAAAGTGGGCTAGGCGTGGAAAGGAAATTTGACAGCCTCTTCACAGTTTCAAATACACAAGTAATTTTTTCAAAATTTACAGATTTTTTTTAATATAAAGAAGCCTTTTATCTTAAAATTAAAATAAATAATCATTGTTTAACGTCTGATATACGAGTTAAAAATAAAAAATATATTACAATTCATCAGACATACAAGTAAAATTACATAAATACATTTAATACAATTAAAAAGCAAGGCTAAAATTTAGCTTGAAACGTTTGCTTTTTAATTGTATTAAATGTATTTATGTAATTTTACTTGTATGTCTGATGAATTGTAATATATTTTTTATTTTTAAGCCTTTTATCTATTTTTCCATACGAAGATAAACAAATTGTGTAAAAAAAGACAATAGTAATATACCGGGTGTCCTAAAAAGGACTGACTGATTTTAAAATTCCATAACTTGCAAACGGTGGCAGATACTTAAAAAATTCTTGCATAAGAGTTATGCATAAGGGTTATGCATAAGGTCAAAAGTTTTTTATAGTGATTTTCGATTTTAGTTCGAATTACGAACAATAGATGGCGCTGCGATCACTCAATACATTTTAACTTCCTTTTTCCACATGGAAGAAGAGAAAGGCCGAAAAATGAAACCTGTATTTAACGCCTGTTGCTTATAGTTGCTTGCAATTCACCAGTATTAGTTATATATATGTAATAATAAAAATTTTCGCTCTTTTATCTTAGTAAAACTATTCCAAATTACCAAAACTATTCCCCAATGGATTTGAAATCCATTGGGGTTTCCCCGCGCAGGTTCGAATCCTGCCGGCTTATGACACGATTTCAATCGTATCATATAAACAAGTAGATCTTAAGCACCAGCATATTCATATTATGTACTGAATGAAGGAATCATGGTTTTTTAGCAGTCATACAATCGTGATGGAAGAGTGGAAGGTCAGGCTGTCGTCCATTGGAATATTTCCCGAAGCATAAATAATCGAAGCCTATAGATGCATCAAAACGTTTATTAATAGACCATATAATACACCAAATTCCACTAATTATAGGTGATCCATGTGCGGGCAGTTGATACGTAGTAAAATGTACCACTAGATGTTACTTATTAGAATAAATGATGAAGATTCAGGAAAAACAAACACTCCAGGTGGCATGGTTTAATTAATCAACTCAATAATCGTCAAATTCTACCTCTCCTAGCCCATGCAACGGGTTATATGCTTGCGAAAACTGCATGCGTACGAATACAATACACAATAAATGACAAATTACGTAAAAAGTAGCCGGAAGGACGCGATGAGAGCAGAATACGATAGGACCTAGCTCCGGGGGGGGGGGGAGGGGGAAGCGCGGGTGACGACGATGCGAACTATATAGCTTCGGCGTCAGAATTATTGCGCAAACAATGGCTGGCGGGATTTGCAAAGAACTGTGGGAAAAAAGAACATCATCGAACAATTCTATTAAAAAAACATTCGACGAAAAAGAATTTATTTAAAAAAAAAATGAAAAAAGTAATTTAATGGGTTTTATGAGATGTGGCGAACGGATTAAGGTTTTTAGACTAATAAAAGAATACTCAGTTTTAAATGCATGCAATAAAAGTCAAAAATATTAAGATATTATTAAAGATAAGTAAAAAAGGAAAAATGTTAAGAATTTGGAATAGTTTTACTAAGATAAAAGGGCGAAAATTTTTATTATTACATATATATATATATATAACATAAATATATATAATTTCTTGGAATTATTGTATAGACATACAAGCCAACAAAATTTCTGTAATGAACATGGAGATATTCAAATCATCCAAAAAAATAGAGAATATACAGATTAAGTATAGATATGGTATTAGTCCAGTTTAGTTTAAATTTTAGCCTCCAAAATGTTTGAACTATCTATTGAAAATAAGGAAACATTTTGAAAAATATGTGGCTTGTTTTCTATTATTTTGATGTAGTTAATTATTTTATATATTAAATCGTTTCTTTTTTTAAAATATAGAAGCCAACGTGATAATCTCTGTTCTAATGGCTTATTTATATGAAATGTTGATATTAGAGTGCAATTTAATATATAATGCTGAGAAGTTGACATACGGCCACAAACACAAAGAGAGAATAGATTTCTATTAAATTTGAATAAATGACTTGAAAACGACCCGATATTAGTTGGAAATAAATATAATTTCTGTGGCAAAGAAGGTAGTTTTCAAAAGCTTTTGGTATAAATTGTAAGTATATCTCCCCGTATCACCAATATTCCATGTATATTGTCATTTTTCTAGCATTTCTTGTTTCAACTTTATTTTAAAAATGAAGATGGAAAGTCGAAAAAAAATTCTTTAGAGGTATGTATTACTTCTGTAGAAAATCTGCTGCTTCAATTGCAGTGGTGGAAAATTGGCGCAGAGGAGGAGCCTAATGACACCACAAACATTTTATAGTATTCTCCAGCTTAATAAAAACGCAGAAATTATGCCATTAGATAAGCCGAAAAATACTTCTAAAATTTAGTGGTGTCAATAGGCTCCTCCTCTGCGCCAATTTTCCACCACTGCAATTGTATGAAAACCAGCGTGCTCCTTTTCCAAAATAAACAAAAATTGCCCGTCTGAGTTCTGTAGAAATTTTAGTATTCGTATTATAAGATAGTTTGGTGAGTCAGAGTTTTCCAAGGCTTGGAGTACACAAAAGATATCCGTGAAAACCATAAATTATCTATGTTGCAAGGGTGCCATAGGCGACTATTTTTATATTCTCTTTGCACCACTATTTTTCAAAAATACATTTAGTAGTATATTTCCCTTGAAAATGTTGTCAAAGTGTTTTAGAAAGCTCCTAATGATATTGTTTATGAACTCCCAGACTATTATGCTCTCAGTCCTTCAAAACGTAAAAGATCCCGCTATACTACTTTATTAGAAGAGTAGTCGCGCTCTTCGGCTAATACTTATTTGTCTTCTTTCTTTTGTATAAAATTTAAAAACAAAAAAAATATTTTTATACTCATTTTACTACTTTACTTATGTAATGTTTTCCAAACTTAAATTTATCCTTATATTTAAAATGTATGGCAATGAAATTGGCGTTTTTTTTTTAAGGTGATAGGTAGCTTTTAATAACACCTAGCTTTTTTGCTTAGTCCGGCTATGACGGGTAATGAACAGTGTAAACCATTTAATCTTCTTTAAACTCCCTTCTAGTTTACTTTTCTTTTAAATTCGTCTCTTATGATTATGTAAGTTAAATATTTCTTCTTCTTTTCGTATTTCTTCTCTCTGATTACCCGTTCAAAAATTTTCAGCCTTTTTCTTTTTCTCTACAATCGCAATTTTCCCTGTTTTTTCTTTATTCTAACATTTTATTATATTATTACAATATTATGCTATGAATAGACTTTATTTTCATGGCCCCTCTATGATGTAATAAGCATGTGCTTCTCTGCAGGGAGTGGAGTAGCACTGCTACTGGGTATCGCATCAAAGACATCACATATCAAAGTGTCACATGTCAAAGTGTCAACATGTCAAAGACATCACATGTCAAACACTTTTCACCTGTGTCAAAGCGTATGGAAAGAATTTTGATTTTAACAAGTGATGCGAAATAGAATTAAAAAATAGTCGTCTGTGGCAGTCCTGATGTGGTGATTTATGATCCCAATAAATTGCTTCTTTAATCGCTAATAATTCAGCTTGAAAATTTTAATTTTTAAACATTAGCTTAATTTTCTGTGAAAATTCTAAAATTTTATTTGTGAAAACACAAAGGCATAAGCCGTGTCATCAAGCCATATGTATAAATTTCTACATCCGGGAATATACATCCTTCATTATACAGATGTAAAATATTTTTATATGAAGGCAGCTGAAATTTGAATACTTTTGGGAAAAGAAATTAAGGCAAATAGTCACGTTAGGAAATGTTTGTGCGAAGTACTTTGACTTGCTTTGGTTCTTTTTCCAGTTTTAAATGATAAGGCGTAAATTCTGTTAAAATACATAACGCTGGAGTTGGAGACTTTTTATAAGCTTCAGAAATTAATAATAAACTTAATCGTTGTGGCGGTTAGATGATTCTTACGCCATGAGACGGATGTAGTCCTCGAAACTTGGCCGCTGCCATGTAGGCAATTTTTTCTACAAAATCGTTAAGTACCAGGTTTTTCAGTATGGTTTTTGGGATTCTGCCTTCAAAAGAATCTACTTTCACTAATTTTTTAAGGAAGTCTAACGAATGATTGTCAAAGAGGTTGGTGGGACAGAAAGCATTGCCTTTACCCACACACTTTCCAAAAAAAGGGGGTAAAGAAATACTATGAGACTTTCACAATTTTATTATTCAATAAATGAATGTTAAAATTATAGTGCTAAATTCACCTTGAGTAAATAATAAAAATGCATATAAAAACAAGTAAAAATTAAATTTAAAAAATCAAAAAACCCGACTGCGTAAAAAGCGAACTAATTAATTATTTCTCATTAATCTGACACTATCTTTTATATTACTTACCTATTTTTTTTAATTTACTTGTATTGATGACTTTTAAGTTGCGTTTAATTGTTAGTTCCTATCTATAAACACTGTTTTGATGAGGCCTATAGATGTCTATGATGGTTAGAGTTGCAGTAAAGCTAGAGATCCTACCTACACAATTTCCAGGTTGTGTAATATTTAAACGGAGCTTCTGACTGTAAAATGGTCAATGAAACGTCGTCTTCATTTTGAAAGACCTATCCAATGATATGCCACTCAATAGGGTGCGTAAAAAAAATTTCGTCTCTACCGCTATTTTGTATTTTACGGCGCCATTTTTAATTCATAAAAAAACCTACCCTATAACCATCGGACGGTTAAGACGAATCGATAGAGACCTCATTCATTAAAATCCATCCAGCCGTTGGGATGTTTCGAGGGTATAAAGAAATCCACATACCCAGACACGCGAGAAACACATAACCCTTCTTGACAGCCGGGTAAAAAGACAAATAAATGCACTAAAATTACTTGCAAGTGCATACATATAATATAAAATTATTTAAAATAAATTAGAAATATCTTAGAAACACATTAAAAATCATTAAAAACCCTAAACGTTTTCAGCCATCACACAGCCGTCATCAGCGGTAATTTAAATGTTGTTATTTAAATGTCGCGCAAAGAAAAATAACAACATTTAAATGACCACTGATGACGACCGTGTGATGGGTGAAAATCTTTTGGGTTTTTAATCGTTTTTAATGTATTTTTAAGATATTTCTAATGTAATTTAAATAATTTTATTATGCACCTGTAAGTAATTTTAGTACATTTATTTGTGCTTTTTTATGTAAATTTTAATTAGTTTTATTATTATTTAGCATCTCTATTTATTATTGCCTCTTTGAAATTGCCGTTTTTTGTTTAAAAAAAATGCTTAAATGTGTTATACAAGATCAGAAACATACTTTTCTTTAGTAAATTTTAATACATATTAATATGTCAATTTGACTTTTTTTCAATGTAAGAGGCGTTCATATCACTATCGTAATTTTTACATAATGTTAATATGAGAAAAATAAAGTAAAACATATGTAAAAACTACAATAGTGATATGAGCACTTCATATAGAAAAAAAATCTAAAAGGTTTAATTGAAATACATTAAAATTTGCTAAAGTAACCTGTGTTTCTTCTAATCTTGCGTAACACATTTAAACATTTTTCAAACGAAAATCGGAAAGAGTAACAAGTATAAATAGAGATCCTAAATAATATTAAAACAATAGAAAAATGAACAAGTCGTCGTAACTTGCACGTCAAGCGTGGCAAATGAGGAGCGTTCATATAACTAGTTTTATAAATATTAAGATCGTGATGCAATAGCTGTTGCACTCTTATGCAAAAATGCAAGACTACAAAATTTATTACGATTATATATTAAATTCAGTAATATGGAAATGACTCCACCTTAAATAAGATTTAATCACCAAGGCAACCTAGAATCATTACTTTACGGACATAGCGAGTTGCTTTGGTAAATCTACGCAATAGCTTATTTTGGAAAATTTGGATTTTTTCAAGTCCAGTTTTGGCAATAGTCGAAACATACTAAGTGCGTCAAATGGCCATATTGGCAAAAAATAATACATTAATAGAAGTGACTTTGTCATTCTGTAGCATTTCAACGATCGAGTATAGAACTTCAATTTGGATACAGCCTCTAAAATATGCTCATTTTAAAATAATTTCTTTGAAACTAACAGTAGTACGGAATTCATGACAATTTCTATTTAAACTAATTGAAGGGTGTAGAATTTATTTATTGCGTAAAATTAGCAATTGGCTATTGCTTTTGAAAAAATAAAGTTTAGGTTTGTTTTGATGTGCAGATGTCCCTCTAAGCAAATTTTGTATACATCATCTAAAGGTAGACTTTATTTCCAATCATTTGGCAACAGCAACTTTCTTCTGCAATAACTTGTTGCAGAGTTAGTATGCGACGTTTATTTATTTTATTTTTTTTCATACGACTGTACGTCAAGTTAAAATATTTCTTATCATCAAATTCTGTTTTGAACCAAAAAATTGTTTGTGTTACTGAATAATCATGAATATGTCTATCATCCAGTATTTTTTTCTTTTGATTCTAGGATTAATGAAAGTTTAATTGACCAACAATCACCCCATGTTGCGAGTGGCAAAGAATCCCTTCAGTTTGCCCTATATATCAAATTTAATAACATCCATCAATATGTTAACAAATTCACCGAAATCTTTAAAATCTTGCAGAAAACTCGTTGCATTTGGGGACCACGTTAAGAATCTTAAATGTGTTTAATGTGAATGAATTTTAAAGATATCAGAAGAGTGTGTCATTTATTTATGCCATGTAAAACAATGATTATTACAAAATGCTAATTAAATTTTATTAAACTTAAAAACTTGAAAAAAGCCAAAGATCTGTTTTATTAGAATTTGAAGTGGAACAATTCAACCATGTAAAATTTAACGTGCTTTCTAAGTGCTAATTTAAGCACACGTAATTACGTATTATGTTCATTGTTTAATTAAATAACCTTTCTTTATGTATATCTGAATACCTTACACTTGTTCGGGTTTTAATAATTTATATAACTGGCGAAACAGGTTAAGTCAATTAAAGGGAGTTAATTAAACTTTTTCGAGGGCACCTATTTCAATCCTTTTTCTTTCTTTTAGCTATGGCAAAAAGAAATGTGTAGTATTGATTATGTAAAAATTCAGTAAAAACATTTTTAAAAAAATCCTTAATGAAAACGTATCTCAAGGTACTCCGCCCTCTCCTATCTGTAAGCATTGTAAACTAAGAAAGTTTTATTGAATTACTAAATTAGTTACTCTGTTTACAATAATTTACTTATGACGCGACTGAAAACGGACATGCTTAATCGAGGAAAAGTTTTTAAAAAATTTCTATAGTTTTACAGTTTATGAAGTTAAATTCAATGAAATGTTTAAAAAATAATTGAAAAATACAATTGATCAATGACTCGAAATGAATAATTTCAATATTTTTCTCTTTAAAATTAAACAATAATGTTATTGTTTTTGTTGTTACACCTTACTGCAAATTGGTGAGCCAACAAATAATACGATGAATATTATTTGTATATTTTTGCACACACATATAAAAGTGGTTCACCGCCAACTGTTCTAGAATAAATGTTCATTTTTAATAGCTAATAAACATAAAATTCATAAAATTAATAAGAATGGCTATGATATTCAACATATCTTTTTTCTGATTATCTGTAGCAAAGCTATCTGTAGTATTGCATTTATTTTTATTTTATTTATTTTTCTTTGTATTACGCATTAATATTAATTTTTCAAAAAATTAATCACGAAAACACATTTTCTTCTCATTATAAATTGCATTCATGTGATATTATATTTTTGCTGCTGTGCGTAGCTGCTAATCTTCCGGTTATTTTCTGTCTTTCAAGCCAAATAAATGTAATTTTAATGTAATTTTAATGTTTCGTTGTGGTTATAATTTTATTTCTTTTATTTAATAAGGTTTTTGGTTTATTGATTTGTTAAAATCCGGAAGATTGGCAGCTATGCCGCTGATTTTAAAGCTTGTTTAATTTGAGTTTGGTAATGATTTGGAAATTTTAGTTGAATAACTCTATAAAACGAAACATTCAGTTTTAAAAAACACCATGCAATAAAGAAAACAGTACTTTATTATTTCACTGTACTTTACAAAACCAATTTTAAATACAATAAAATCACAAGAACAGTAGAAACATCAGTATGAGTTGTTATATTGGAAACGTTCATGTACACGACTATGTTTTATTTTATCTTAAATATTCAGCTTGTTACATCATCATATAAAAACAAAATCTTGATTATGTCATCATTCAAAATACAGCTATAAACATCAAAAAATAATACAAACACACTTATAGTAAAATACCCACTTGAAAATATGTAATGCAAGCATTCTTTAAGACTAATACAGTTTTTATCATATCACTATAAAATGACAAAATACAATAAAAATATCTTTCTAAATATTTTTCTTATCGGCATGTTAATATTTACTTAATATTATTACAGGAGGTTTCTTCGTATAAATTTCAAAATTACATCTATACGCAAACAACAAACACGAAAAATAATTCATAATGTGTAGATTCTGGTAGACTTTTCAATCAACCACACTTAGACTGAATTAAGTCACATTAACAATTTACACCAACTTTTATTTAGAAGCTTATTTCAGTGATATTTAAATTTTTCAACAGAGTACATGCATATTAGCACCATAAAGGAATACTTTGATGAATAACAATTCTGGGACGATGTATTTCAAATGCAACATGTATTTCATGTTCAGGGCTGCCAATAGCTGTTATTTATTATTATTACTAGCAAAAGACATGCTTTGTTTGGATTCGAGAAGCATTATTTAATAAGATATTTATGATACAAGACTGGTATAAATGAAAATATTTTTGAAGCAAAATTTTACAAAATATTTATATAACGAATTAAATAATTAATTTTATTTCTTTACAATTCTTTTGTTGCCACTTAACAAAAAAAAAAATCATAATATAATTCTTTAAGAATGCGCAAGTATAGTCTGCGTAAATGATTTCACATAATAAGAATAAATTGTGTATTTGAATTCTTAACATTGAAATTGAATGTAAATAATTGGATTTTTACAAATTTTATTTCGTTAAAAATGCTATAATTTTCATAAAATTTCACAAAAGAAATCGTAACTCCATGATTTATTTTTTCTTCTGAAAATATACGTGTTTCATTTTTTATTTGCAAAGATGCGTCCGTAATGGAAAAACATGTAAAGTAAATTAATTAAAATAAACTTTTTAACATTATTCTGTAAAAAATAAATAATATTGTGCAAATCTACAGATCATAATTTATTTTTATGTTTAATTTCAAGTCAAAATACTGAATAGTTTTTTGTAAAGTGTACGACAAAATGTAATTTGTGTAGCCTAGTAGAAGATTAGCTTCGCTCATCCTAATTATTATTATTATTACTTCCACTATTTTTAAATAATAATAATTTACATTGGAGGTAAGTAAAAATCTACCACGAAGAATATTGTTTCGAAATAGTGGTTGACAGACTAATAATTTGAAAAAAAAAAAATAGTCGCCAATGGCAGCCGGGACCGTAACAGAGGTAGAGGTCAATCCCTCCCCTCCCCCCTTTGTTATAAAACTTTTGATTACAAAGTTTTAAAATTATTAAATGTATTATATAATGTATACATTATATATATGTATATATGTGTAATATACTGATATTAGCATTGAAAAATTATGAAGTGTAAATGGGGATCAGTCAAATTGAACCAAAAACTATACAACTAAAAAACTATACAACTAATTAATTCTGAATACCTTAGTAACATTGAGCCTAATCGGGTGCTTTGAAGAGAAGGAGGGGAGGTCCAGTTATCGCTAGACAGACATGCGGATGCCAAAAATTTTTCATCTCCCATAGCAAGCCTCCATTAACGTATCTTCAGTAAGAAGAATAAAGCAATAATTAGAAACGAAACCTCCTGTAGAAATTCAGATTCTTCAAATGCCAGTTTTTAAAGTTGGTAAAAAACTAGGTTAGAAATATTTTCCCACGTTTACAAAAGATAAATGCTATTATTTTCTGTATAGCAACGTACGAATTCCATCTACTGAAGGACATGCAAACCTGAACCAAAAAAATAATAAACATTTTTATTTTAAAGTTTAAAATGTTCTACATCACACAGAATTAGCTTTCATTTGTATTAGCATATGATTTTATATTTAAAGATTAAAATATTATGCATGACAAGACAGTATAAATTAAAGAAAACAATTAATGGAATTAAATATAAAATATGCTGTATAATAAAATCATATAAAAATTATAAAAATGTAGTACATATAGCAATGTAAAATGTATAATGTATAATAAAAGTAACTACATACTAGAAGAAAATTGTCGATACTTTCTTATCATGAGCTAATAGATTCTTTTCGTATTTACATAAAATTGTGTAAAATGGATAATAAAAGTAATAAAACACTTGGAGAATTTGGTCGATATTTTCTTATAAGCTAATAGATGTTTCTCGCCATTGTACAAAACTATAATGTAAAATGTGTAATAAAAGTAATAATACACTAGTTAAAATTGTCAATATTTTTATTTAATTATGAGCTAATAGATTATTTTCGTAATTAAAAAAATTATGTAAAATGTATGACAAACGTAATAATATACTAGCGTAAAATTGTCGATTTTTTATGAGCTAATATTATTTTTGTAATTTTACAAAACTGCATAAAATGTGTAATAAAAGTAATAATACACAAGAATTAAATTGTCGATTTTTTTTTTATTTTAATTATGAGCTAATAGATTATTTTCGTAATTTTACGAAATTATATAGAATGTACAATAAAATTAATAATATACAATAATAAATTTGTTTATATTTTATTTAATAGGTTCTTTTCATAATTTCAAAAAATTAACTTGATATTTTCCTTGGTTTATTAGAAATAAAATATCACACGTAAAATGAAATACAAGTAACAAAAGGAAAACACACCTTCACACTATAAATGCAACAAGTAAAAATTTTCTACGATTATCGATGTAATAAAGCAATTAACTCTCTTTGACATTTTTTAAAAGTTAAGCTGGTTGGTTATAATGTAAAATAGGAATATATATTTTTTAAATGATACAAAATTGAATATTAAGATGTGCAAACTTTTTCAGATTGAGTTTAAAATATCAATGCAAACTAATATTTATTAACAGGAAAAATATATTTATTTTATGTGTTTGCTTAATTAATGAAATGCAAGATATAAATACGAATACAAAATACAGGACAAAAAAAAATCGCCATATGCCACACAAAAATTTTAGCTAAAGTAATTGTTTTAAAAAAATGAATTTAACACACATACATTTCTGTACAACATTCGTAATAGTTACACAATTAAGTAAAAAAAAAATTGCACATATATTTCAACAATGTATAACATTATTAATTTAGCTTGCACTCATTTAATTACAAATAAAAATACAACACTGCAGATATATAAATTCCTATATCAATAAGAAAAAATATATAAATAAAGAAGCCAACCAACCTGACATTGTTAAAAAAAATTTAATTTACTTTCCTAAAAATAGCTTGCATTTAAAATCTTTTTTGATGACTGAAATTCTTTAAATTATAAATGATAAGTGTTATATTTAGCAGGCTTTTTTTTTAATTCTTGTAAAAATCTCAATAATAATAATAATAATAATAATAATAAAACTATCATGAAATTAAAAAAAAATTCTTGCTCGTATTTTTGCATTTTAACAGTTATCAAAACTAGAAACCATTTTATTCCTCCTACACAGTATTTCTAAATTATTATTATTATTATTATTAAAAGATCGTTTATCTTTATGTATGCTATTCGGTACTATAAAGAAAATTCCAACAAAAAGGATATCAAACAAGAGCATTTTTTAAAGACGTGGAAAAATTATACAGATTATTTAACAAGTGTAAGAGGAATATCACATTTTTAAATAAACTTTATTGTACTGAACAATTCCTTAATTATAATTTTCAAAAACAATTTTCAAAACTAAGTATAAAATTATAGTTATATGCTCACTTTCCATGCACTGTTTGTTTAATAAATGAAAAGATACTTATTAAAATTATATTTTGGAAATAAAGCATATATCAAGAAAATTGTTTAACGTAAAGTAAAAACTAAATTCAATCAAAGAAACTGACTGCAGCTATTTTCTCTTAATGTATAAACTGTCAATAAATGCATTAGAAATACTTGTTATTCATAATTAATTTTATCTTATAAAAATATCATTAATATGTATAAAAGACTCTGAAAACAAGTGATTAAAACTATGAAAGTCATATGGTCCGGTAACATTTGAATAAAATTTTAGTATCTTTTAGAAATTTAAAAACAAGACAAATACCATATTTTTTTTCCATAACAAGCCATTTTTAAACTAATATAACAGGAAAATCAACTTTCGACACCAATATCAAAACATTTATATCAAACATAATGTGAGATATACTTAAATTCCGACGACATTTTGAAAAGAAAAGTGGTTGCTGAATTTGCACATTGCATCATTCAACATTTTTACGATTTTTATTTTAGCTAAGTTATTTCACATTCTGTTTTATTATATTATAATAAGCCGCCACTTTTTTTAATTGTTTATTTATTTATTTATTTATTTAAGCTGTCTTCTTTATAATCAAGTAGTTTACTTATAAATCCACAGTGTAAAGTTTAATACTGAAAAAAAAAAATTAAATATACCGTTTTATTGACTATAAACTTTTAAAATTATTCTACCAATCAATTTTTGGTAACGATTTCGAAGTAATTTAAGGCAGAAAATCTGAAGTAAGGAAAAAATATTTGTAGCTAATTGAATATATAATATTTCATGCATTTAATCCAAATGTACTCACAAAAGGATTCTACGTGTGAGGGTATAGATATGATTCCATGTTAGAATTTAAACCGATTAATAAACCATTTTTTGCGTATGCATTTACAGACCTCACATAATAAATATTTCAAATCGAAAAATGAACACAAATCGAATAAGTGCAAAAGAGCACATTAAAGCAAAAAAATTATTAAAAAAAACACTATTTGTTTTTAAAAGGCACAACGTTTCAGTGTCGAATATCTTATTTTTTCTTCATTGTGTAGAATACACAACCACAAGAGTAGAAGATATTCATGTTATGTTTTTTGTAATAGTTTTATGGGCCAATGCGCAGTTAAACTGCTCAATTCTTTGGAACGTGTTTAAATTGAAGCAAATTAAGAAAAAGAAAATCTTAAGTCAGCTGCATTTCTTTACTTAATATTTTTCTCTATATTCAAACAGAATACTTTTTCAGTATGTTTATAAAAATTTCATAAAGATAACTTACAGCAACCACTTAGGCTGAACCTATATAAAATTTCACAAATTATGTTAACTTTTAAATTGCTCAATCGATTATAATAAACATGATTGAAACAAATAAATACAATATACATCACACAGTGATCCACGTTATAAATATGTACTTTTTTACACAATTAACAATGCAAGATAATATTATTCGTTAAGAAACATTACAAAACTTTACAGAGACATATATAAACATTCACAAAGCTCCCAACTTTAACTCTTAATTAATCAATAAATTAGTCTTTTTACATAAAAACATTTCCAAAATTCCAGCTTTTCCATTCAATAGGCATTTATATCTTTTCTATAGCTATCCTATCCATTACTAAGCTTATAAAAAAAATGCCGTACTATAGCTGTAGTCATCAAATATGAATTCTAAGTGAACATGTGATTAACTTAAGAATTTCATAGATTATTTGACAAAAGAAGAATAGCAGATTATTTTTAAACAGCAGAATAAAAGTTCAGAAAAAGCAGAATAAAAGTTCAGAATAAATTTCAGAAAAAGATGAAAGTCCATGCGTTATACTTATCCGCTATATGATCAGAAACATGAAATTGAATTAGTCGCTACCCTTTCAACTGTTTTTCTTATTATTATTTCTGTATTTTATAATTATTCAGTATTTCATTGTTATTGAGTATTTTATTATTATTCAGCATTTTTACTATTTTGGCGTATTATTAAATAGTTTTGTGAAGAAAAATGATTTAAATCAAGAAAAATGCCATTCCTCTGCTAATTTTTTAAATTAAACTTTAAAATCCTACCTCTTTACAATTTTTAACTTTTTGAAAACATTTTTTAATGTTTTTCTTAGAAGTGTGTTCGATAACGATAAGGATCAGATTAAGGAAAGAATAAATAGACATTCGAAAAATATGTAGCAAAAATAACTACTTAACCTTTTTATTTATTTATTTATTTTAATAAACTACTTATATTACTGAAAATCTGACCCCTAATTTTATGAAATTTACTTTAAGGATCTTCAAACAAATAGCTAGTCAATCTAAAAATATATGTTGAAGTTTAAGTTTTAACGTTTTGATCATACTGATACGTTGAACAACAAAAACTGATAAAAACGAATTTAAAGATTATAACTCTGAAACTCTGATACATTTAAGAGGAAATATAGCCCCCCTGTTACTGACACCTAACCAGTAACTGACACTTCAGTAAATTCGAATTAAAATAAGGATTTTCTTTTAAGATTCTGCAAAGTAATGCTATCTTGTTGTAACTTAGACACTTATTTTTATTTTGAAGTTAAATTATTCACCACTAACAGGCCGAGAACATATTAAATGAGGAAGGAGCTTTTGGGAACACCAAAAGTGCCTTATTCTAAGTAGGGCCTAATTAGGGCCTCGGGTCTCTTAAAACTTCAAAATTCTCGAAATTTTATTTTTTTTTTCTTTAGTGTCAAACGTCTATCTTTTCTGAACATTTTGATATAATAATTTGCTTGAAATTCCTGTTAGAACGGAAGTTATGGGTTTTTAAATTATACCCGCTCAATAGCTGAAGCGGCGTTTCAAAAACTTTGAAGCCATTTTTCTCCAAATGACGTTTTTGGGCATAACGCGCACGATATCTCAAAAACTTCTGAATATTTTTTCATGACATTTCCAAAACATATGTTTCATGTTAGTCTGTATAAACTGAACCTAAAATTTCCTTTTTATTGTTCAAAAAAATATTTTTTTAGTGATTATACTGTTGAAATTTTCAAAATTTTGTATTAGCTAAATACAACTTTGTATTAAAAATTTAAATGCGTTAAATACAATTTTTTTACATTCAGTGTAATTATTATAATTTCAAGTAGAATTATTCACAAAAAAAAATTGATTCTTGTTACAAAATTTATTTTGTAATCCTGCACGTAAGCTATTATACCGATTTTCTGCTCGGCAAACATCTGACAGTTGGAAGCCCCAATAAATAGTAATTCTGTATCTTGCAATTTTTTAAATGCATGAAATAAAAGAACATACTTATACCTTTCATCCCAATAAAAATTGTGTTTTAAAATTATATGCATTTTAAGATATTAACTGTTGAAAATGGTCTTTTTTTTTTTTTCATTTTCTCCAATTTTAAGAGTCCTTAAGGCAATCATTTTATCTGATAATATGATAGTGTTTTGTTTTGTTTTAATCTATTTGAAATGCAACCCCTCTAACCTTCTTCTTAAAGTTATTCTTCTAGAAATTAGTTAAAAGATGCGTTCGATACACTCATTTAACTTAATGGAGGTATGCCAGATATGGGTTTTGGGAATTTGATTTCACCAGTCTCTGACGGAGGAGTGAGATATTCGTTATATTAAAGAAAATGAAATCTGTTATTTGAACTGCTTAAAAATAATAATAAATTTAATTTATCTTGCAGGAAATACCCTTGTAATTTAAATTATTTTACCAGCGTCTGACACCAATTGCCAGAGTTACTGATTCATAAATGAGGGGCTCACAACAACCATTTTTTTGCTACTTATTTTTATTATATATACCGGGTGTTCTAAAAAGGACTGACTTATTTTAAAATTCAATAACTTGCAAACGGTGACAGATATTTAAAAAATTCTTGCAGGAGGGTGACGTATAAAATCAAAAGTTTTTTTTACAGTGATTTTCGATTTTAGTTCGAATTACAAACAATACATGGCGCTGCGATCAATAGACGCTAAATTCAGGCTCGATCTTTGGTACTTCAGGACACACTCAATACATTTTAACCTCTTTCTTCGCATGGAAGAACAGAAAGGCCAACAAAAATCGAGCCTGTATTTAGCGCCTATTGCTTAGAGCGCCATCTATTGTTTGTAATTCGAACTAATATTGAAAATCACTGTAAAAAAACTTTTGACCTTATGCATCGCCCTCCTGCAAGAATTTTTTAAATATCTGTCACCGTTTGCAAGTTATTGAATTTTAAAATCAGTCAGTCCTTTTTAGGACACCCGGTATATAATATATATATATAATTCATATATATATACATATATATATATATATATATATATATATATATATAAAATTGTAGTAACCATAGAGTAGGGTCAGTCATTCTAAAACCCATAACTTCTGTTCTAATAAGTCCATTTTGAAAAAAAAATGAGATAATAATTTAGACGGTGCATAAAATTTGTTTTAATTCACTCCCACAGTAAACAAAGTTTGTAAACAGATGACACATATGAAAAGTATGTTAAAACAGACTTGGTTTACTGTGGGAGTGTATAAAACAGATTTTATGCAATTTCTAAATGAACCATCTCATTTTTTTTTTTTTTTTTTTCAAAATGGACTTGTTCTAATATGGTTGTGAGCCCCTCAAATGTCAGTCATTGAATATCTACATTAATAATAATTTAAAACATGAAAAAGAGACGCATCTGTAGATGTTATGATATATAAATAAGATTTAAGTATTTTGCTTTTGTAATAAAGATTAAAGTATGTTTAATGCATAAATTCCTTGAAATATAAAATAACTTATTTTTTAATCTTTACTAATAAAATGTCAAACACTTTGTGTCGATTATTGGTTTTTCAAAATAGGGTTGGTGCCAGTTACTAGAGTTATTGATCATATTTATGAAAAAAAAATATTTTTTAATAATAGAATACATAATTTTTCAAAATTTTATCAACAATAATTTTTTAGCGTATCTCTAGTATCCTTTCAAAAAGAGATATAAGTATAAAATGGATTCAAAATTTGCTAATAGTTGAACACGAAAAAAATCATTATGGTGTCAGTTACTGGGGGGTTAGAAATTATGCAGTAAAAAGCCTTTTACCCATATTTATAATCATCGTACCTTTACTTAACTTTACCGGAAAATACTAGGGATATCTAAATATATTTCAAGTAAAAATTGATATTTTCGTCATTTTCCTCAAAATGTAGGGTAGCGAGTATCCTTAGTAATAGTTTGAGAAGTTAAGAAATAACATAATTGCAGTCTTTATCTATGAAATTTCCAAGATAAACCAGACATTTGGTGCTGATTTTGGTAACTACAGCTATTCACAACAGTCGCTATTCAAAACTGAAAAAAAAAAAAACTACCTTAGCATATTATACTTTGCACTACATTCTTATCATACATAACTGTTTGTTCACAGTTTAAAGATGCACTACTTTTCTTTGACTCTCGAAAAATTCCGTATACACAAGATCGATAAATCTTTTCAAATTCTTAAATAACCTGGTAAAGAAGGCTTTAAAATCACCTTTAGTTACTTTCATAATTCGGGTTTGAAATTTTAAAATGTCACGAGTCAAATCAGAGCCAGTGGTAACAAGAGGCAACGAGGGGGCCACTTGGGGGCACCTTAGAAGGTTCGCGAAATGATATTCACCTGAGGATGTCTAACACTGGCCCTGAAAACAAAGCAAAAAGAAGTCATGGAAGATTTTGTGAATTGCATTGGAGCCACGCTAAGACAAAAAATCTTCTTATCCACATGATATTATCATAGGTATTTTAAAAAGAAGAATTTAAACATTAAGTGGTCATATATCGAAATGTATCTTCTTTTACCTCAAGAAAATTTTTCAAACATACTTGTAATTTCGGGAGTCATCCCGAAACTACACTTAGCGGCCCATTGGCAATTAAAATTTGTAGATAACTTTTGTGATAAATCCGAAGCATTTACTAAAATCTAATGTAATGCCATCTAAACCGGGAGGCAGCTGCACAAATCATCACCTCATCGAGTTGACGGCTGAAACGCCACGATTAGTTAAAACTCGATGCGCATATTAAAATGCAACTGGTCCACCAAGTTATATCTTAGTGGAAAACACCTGTAAACCTAATTTTAGTGGTTGACTGGTAGGTTCACCATTGTGTTTTCCTGCTCCCAGTCCTCCATGTTTTCATACCTTTGGGTGCAGGAAAACAAAATGATAAACTTACCGCTCAACTACTAAAATCGGGTTTGCAGGTGGTTTCCACCAAGATATGACTTGGCAGACCAGTTGCATTTTAATATGTTAATCGATTTCTTTCTATTCCGGGAATTTCAGTCGTCAACTTGATGATGGGATGGTCCGTGCAGTCGCCTCCCTTTCTAAACCTTACCCACTATTCCGGAAAACTTTTTACTTATCTTGAGAAACAATTTGAAAAGAATCATTCAAAGAGATTTACAAAAACGTTTTTGAAATAAAAAGACTCTTTTGCTCGTAAATTTGTCTCGTTAGATAAATCTATTGGTTTCTGTGGTTTCTGATTAGTTCTTTTCCTAACGGTTTCTGAAGACAAGTGAAAGGTTTCCAGAATCGTGGATAACTACGAGATTATGGTGAATTTTCTGAAATATTTACGCTTCTTTAGGAAATATTTGCACAGTTTTTAATGTTTCCTGATGTGTAGCAGAAATCATTTTCCCTAGTGAAAGTAAAATAAAATAGTTTTTACCTTTTTCTGGTATAAGTAAAATATTTTTATGTACAATTTATTTATTATTATATTGTAGTGATCACATTGAATATAATTTTGTTTACTAATTCTTTCCAAGTGGCAAGTATGAATCTTTTGCTTCGTATGCTTATTACTCGCGACATTTTAGACATGTATACGTAAAATAACACTATTCTTCATGTAAACATTATATATACACATTAGATTGGTCTACATAATTTTCGGAACAGATAAGTCGATAAGTGTTTATAAAGTATTTTAAATGCTGAAACAGAAAATGTAATAAAAAAATTTCTATCCCGTCACGTTTTATAGTTATATTACTTTAAATATCCCTATTATGTCTTTTTTTTTTTTGCACGTAATAGAAGCGATCTGCTATCTTAAAAAACCAAGAGTCATCCAATCGGAACCCATAGATGATGAACATCTTCCCCGGCACCAATGAGCAATAATTTAACCAAAACGTTATCCCCGCAAGATCTGCTTGAAATCACACAATATGACAGTGCAGCTAAAGCCATTGACAGGTGTGGTTTTGTTTGATAATCTATATTAAATTCAGCGAGCTCAAAGAGTGTCTTATGTTTCTTCCAGTTACACAACTTTAGTTAATGTTAATCAAGAATAGAAATTGTGTTTTTTGCTAAAATTTTACGTTTTTCACTCTGCTGATTTTATTCTTTTCCAGCAGTTTCTAAAGGTTGTTTTAACAAAAATTGTTATGTTTGATGAAGAAAAACTGATTCATTTTCGGATTCAGCATCGATAAAAGCATTAAGTTCAATTTTATTGAGGTTTCAGTTCCGAAAATTATTTTTCCATTTATAGACTAGCATTATCAGCACTTACAGAGTTTTATTCAAAATTTCACATTATAGTCACAAATACACATGAGAGCTATGTATTTTTAAAGCAGCTAATATAAAATGCACATTAATTTACCTAATGAAAGGTGTACTTTTCGGAATAAACTACAGTTTCGCAATGTGGACGATAAACAAGTTTTAAAGCATTTATCAAAACTAATACAATACTAAAATAACATTAATTTCCGACATGTATTTACCGAACATTTTCAATCAGCAATATATATGCCCTTTAAAATTAGAGTATTAAACGTTAATAGTGACCCAGCATTAACCAAATGTCCTTAAAACATAATATTTGTACAGTTACATTGGAAAGAAGAAAATATTCTCTTTTATTTGAAAATAGCCCAGGGCTGCGTGAAAACTATATCGTTCGTTTATATTTCATATAAACATTAATAAATCCATTTTGCAATTACGATGATTTTTTTTTTTTTTTATGTTAATAAGAAACTTAAATAAAAATATTTTCAATTTTATTCTACAACTAAAAGATATTGTCATTTCATTGAAGATGAAACTAATGTTTTGCTATTTTTCTTGTATTGATTATAGATACTTTCAATATGGCAGTGAGTTTGCATCATTCTCTATACAAACCTGTGTAATCTATGGCGTATTATTTTAAAATACAGCTGATGTTATTTTATGCTGAGAAACATAAGTGGAATCTATAGTAGATCCCACTATTTTAAAACTGTGCAGAGCGATATAATGAATATGAGTAAAGACTAGGATCAATAAGATAATAAAAGTGATCCCAACATTTAAATTTTTAAAATGTATCATCAACTAGCAATGCGTAATCAAAAATTATTTTTAAAAACGATAAATAACTAATATATAGCAGGTATTGAAAATAACTTCTTAATATACGTCAATGCTACAGAAATATATTTTTCTATGAATATATAAAACAAAATATAAAATATATATTAAAGAAGTACTATAATATTATTAACTTTATTTATATTGTAAAAAATATCAAGTATGAGTGAATTGAGGTACCAGTTTTATTTTAAAGTTTTATAAAGTCTTATACTCCTAACATAAATATGTTTAAAATAAATCATTTATCAAAATCAAGTACGCATATAAAAGAATTTCGGATATCTTTGGCTTAAGTTGTCAACGCTCTGCCTGTTGATCTACCTGGGCCGGCACAGCTCAAAAGGAAGAGAGTTGGCATCTTAAGTCAAAGGTCTTTTGTTTAACTTTATGTCTGGGCACCTTTTGTTTTTACTCAGTTGGAAAAATTCCAATTCGTATATTTTTACCAATCAGTATAATTGAGTTTAAAATAATAAAGGATATATACATTTGTTCACCTTTTCTGGGAGTAAACAGATAAAATATAAAACTCGGTGAAACAAAAGCACTGTAACAACTCATTTAAATCTCTATGCTTAAACTTTCATTGTTCATTTATAGAACTAGTGAATGGCATCAGCCTTAAAATTGTAGTCAAAATTTCTTATGTTGATGAGTAACTGTGTTCTATTTTTCTAATGTTATTCACAACGGTATTATGGTGAGAATTATACTATACCAACGCCTCCTAGATTGGGGAAAGCCGTGACACGCTTTGTTGTGACGTCACGAAACGTCACACAAACCAAGCAAAACAAAAAAAAAATCGACGAACTTGCATGTTTCGAGTATGTTTGCTCGTGGAATTATTAATTATTTATAATTAATAATTCCATGAAACAACAAAATCGAAACATGCAAGTTATTAGAATTTTTAACCATTTGGAAAAATGGTTATTGTCCTCGGTCAAGGTAGGAAATCAAAAACATCTGAAGCGTTTTATTGGCTGAATCCGCATTTTATTCGTTTTCTGATTGGTCTATACAGTAATCTGTATTTTCCCTTTACTTTCAACAGAGATAGATACTTCTGTTGCCACTATGACAAAAAAGTAATAAAAACTACAAAAAAAAATAATAATTCAGAAACAAATTGAAATACAGCTTTCAAACAAATTGCATTTAAAAGTACATTTTTTTTCTCTGTACGACGGTGTAAAAAGTAATATTGTGAGATGTTTAGAAGTTTAAGAATGAAATTTCATTTAAAATTGGTCCTCAGATTTCTTGGAAATTTGACGATGAAAAAGCCTTTTCTCGAACAGCCAATGAAATGCTTGGATAATACGTAAGTTTCAGGTGGATAATATGTACGAGTCGCAGGCGATTTTTGTCGCTGCAATTTTCACGTGTAATAACACTATTAATGTTTAATTCATGGCGTACGTAATGTATGATCAACTCCGTGCAATTTTTTATGTCTTAAATTTTAGTCTTTGAAAAAATCCTTTTCCAAATGGTCGTTGTAATTTGTTAAATTGCAATTTTTTCCCCTTCTTTGTATGACGTTTCTTGACATCACAACAAAGCATGTCAAAGCTTTCTCTCTTATCTAGGGGGCATTGTTTATACTCGTATAAGAACCTGCGATGAAAATTTTGTACGTAGAAGCCAGTTATTAAAATGTATATATATCTTAATCAAAGTTCTGGGTCTTGCTGCTACATTTGCTTAACAGTTTTTTTGCTTTAGATTTATTTAACAGTCCCAGAAATCCTAAATACTGTATAATATTTAATAAATATAATAAACAATAAAAAATTATAATACAGATTTTTTGGAAGAAAAAAAAAATTAGGTTTATGTTCGAAAGGGGGACTTTTATATCTTATAGACCTTAATCTTTCAAAGTTCGTCAATGGAAGAAATACTTGGCTAATTTTGATCGCATAATTATTTCCGAAATTGCCTAAATACAAGTTATGATAATATTCATTCCCTATTCCTAAATTCAAATGCTAAAATACTAAAATTTCATAAAACTTTTAATAAAATAACTGCCTTAAATACATGAAGTATTAGAGGGTTTTTGTTTCCAAAAATAAATTTCACTAATGAATTCGAAATCTATACCTAAAATTGTTGAATAACCAGGCTGGTGTTTTTATTATTATTATTCTTTTTTTTTATATATCTATTGCATTAAAAACTTATGTATTATAATTTTTAAACGAAGAATTATGCCCGAGAAATAGTGTATCTGATTTTCTTTTAATTCATGAATTTTAATTCACATTGCCTAACTCTGGTCTGGATAACTTTTCACCCTGTAGGTTCTACGCCTTGAACCCTGGCCTGGATGATTTTTCACTCTGTTGGTTCTATGCCTTGAACCCTGGCTTGGATGATTTTCAATCTGTTGGTTCTACGCCTTGTTAGCAATGTGAATTAAAACACACGAGTTTAAAAAAAAATCAGATTTACAATAAAAACTTTTTAATAAATTATGAAGACTTTTTTATTATTATTTCCAAATAGAAACTAAAGTTTAAAAAATTATTATTATTATTATTATTATTACAAATTAACTAATGATTGTGAAATTCTTCTCTAAAGCAAAATACTGCACAAAGCTTCTCTAAAGCCTTTGTGCAACAATATTAAAAAGCAGAAAAAACAACGTTTAAAAATGCAAAAATATTACATGAAAAGCAGCTGTTTGCTGCTTTTCACGCATTATTTGTGCATTTTTAAATGTTGTTTTTCCTGATTTTTAATCTTTGTTCCTTGTTTGTACCGGGTGTCCCAAAAAGGACTGACTGATTTTAAAATTCAATAACTTGCAAATGGTGACAGATATTTAAAAAATTCTTGCAGGAGAGTTGTGCATAAGGTCAAAAGTTTTTTTACAGTGATTTTCAATGTTAGTTCGAATTACAAACAATAGATGGCACTGCGATCAATAGACGCTGAATTCAGGCTCGATTTTTGGTACTTCGTGGCCCGGATAATACATTTCCATCTCCTTTTTCAGCATGGAACAAGAGAAAGGACCAGAATTCGAGCCTGTATTTAGCGACTATTGCTTACAGCGCCATCTATTGTTTGTAATTCGAACTAAAATCGAAAATCACTGTAATAAAACTTTTGACCTTATGCATAACCCTCCTGCAAGAATTTTTTAAATATCTGTCACCGTTTGCAAGTTATTGAATTTTAAAATCAGTCAGTCCTTTTTGGGACACCCGGTACCAATAAATTTTATTAAATACTTTCAATTCGAGCTTGAAAAAATCTAATGATAATTTATTCTATCGTAAAGTTTAATTTTTTAATGAATATGAGATGATTTGTGTTTTTGAAAAAGGCGTAAATGATGTTAAAATAAATCAGAAACTCTTGAATTTCTTATAGTTGAAAAATATATTTCTTAAATACATTTGATAAAAATACTTACTTCTACATGTTAGTGTTAGACTTATAGGTTTAAAGCAAGGTGAATAACTTCTATTAATTCTGTTATAAAAAAAAAATCGTAAATCAAAGATTTAAGTTCTAATCAACTGGAAATAATATTTAGTATAAATTTTAATAAAAATAATTATTAAAGAGCCTATATCTATACAAAGTTGAATCTAAATATATTTTTTCTGTTTTTAATGTCTTTGTAAAAAGATATTGAATTCTAGCGAGGTATTTTGGGACTCTACAGCCACAAAACACACAAGACAAGAATATCATGGAGTATGGCATCTCTCAGAGCCCCAATTTAAATATTAAGTAATAACACTCAAGTTTAACATTATTAAATAGTTCTTTTCAATCAACCTTTACCTGCAAATTTTCAAGACTTTCCTATGATTAAATTTAGACTAGCATACAATTTTAAAATAAGCCTACTTAGAGCGTAATTTCCAAATTGATATCCGGAAATTTTAGAGTCTGAGATTCTACTCATTCTACTTACTATCATAAATGACTAAAATAACGAAAACAGTAGCAATGAAAATGAAAAGTTATTAACTACAGAACAGGAATTCTGCTTTTTCAGAATTTAGTGTCTCCCCCGGCATTTCCGTTACTTCATTTTCTTCTGGTGGACTGGTGGTTTCTATTATTATGAAACAGCCATTATAAATGAAGCATTAGGTGAAGATGAAAGAGCAGTCGTAAAAAGTTAGAACTCTGATTTTTTGGTCAGAATGAAGAAAAAAAATTCTGGTCAGAACGGGGAAAAAAAAAAAAAAATGGACAGATTTTTTTTTTTTTTTTTTTTTTTTTATGGCCATTTTTTTTCCATTCTGACCAGAAAATCAGAGTTCTAACTTTTTACGGCTGCTCTTTCATCTTCACCTAACGCTTCATTTATAATGGCTGTTTCATAATAATAGAAGCAGCCAGTCCATCAGAAGAAAATAACTCGGTTAAGCGGGACTCGGATAATTAGGACTCTACTGCAAAACATATTTCAATTTTAAGACTTAAAGCACACGCTTTTATTTTATGTAAAATGACGTCATTTGCATTAATATAGATAATTAAAATTATAGTTTATAATAGCTTCATGTTTTATCATAAATCCTTCATTTATATTTTTCTCAAAATAGCATGTATTTTAATTTTTTTTTTCAATTTGTATGAGAAAATGGCAACAAAAAGATATAACTGCTATTTTTCAACCATTTTTTCTTTACTTTGTACAGAAAGGGAGTGCTTGAGTTGCCAAAATTAAACAAATGGTGCTAAAAATTACAAAAAATTAATATTTCAAAAATAAATGGAGATGCAGTTTTCAAACAAATTGCATTAAGTACTTTTTTTTTTCCCAATACGACGGTATAAGCATTGAAAATGTACGTTGCTTAGAAGATTTTAAAAAATGCTGTAGAGTATTTAATCGTACAATGAAACATCGGCTTTTGTTTTATGGCTATCGTACACAAGGTAACGTTATTTATTGGAGACAAAATAAGCTGGGAGAAAGAAATAGCATACCGGGGGCTAATAAATTATAGAGGAAAAGGTCCAAATACCGGCTAGGGTCCAAATACCGGCTACTAGGTGTTCTGAGAACTGAGCGCAGCGCAGCCTAGCTGTGATAGGCAGAGTTTGTAACTTTAATTGAGAGAAGAAAGTTACGAAAAGTATGTCGCTAAAGTCTGTGTCATTTACAAATAGTAAATGCAAAAGTGTCGAATCTACGTAATCTGGTACATCAAAAGTTTTTCAGATATGTGTTTCTCATTTTTTAACAGTATACTGATCGTATATTGGCTTGAATTGTTGATTAAGTTATTTTCTAGACATATTTAGCTCTCAATTGCCACGCGCACAGTATTGGTATTTTATTATATGAATGAGTAATACCGGTTTTAACTTAAACATAGCAGTGGTCCGAATACCGGCTACCTAGAGTGGTCTAAATATCGGCTAGCCGGTATTTGGACCTCTCTCGGTTGCTCTGCTTGAAAGGGAGGAAAATAAATTAATTTAAATAGTTCCATAATTAATAAATTAATTTAAATGGTTCAGAAATAGTCCCCGTCCCATTTCGCAATATGAAAAAAGCAACCATGGCCGTAATTCTTCAGGACCGACACTGGTTACCGGATCACTTTCCAAAAAAGAGCTGTTGGACACCATAAAATTGCCTGTAATAAATGTGAAGAGAAAGAAAAAAAATGACGGAGTAAACCAGGCGAAAGAGGCAGAAATTTGATTTTAACCCTCTCGCCGCGCAACCCGAGATTTCCTTGGGCATCGTAAAAGTAGCAAAGTTTGCGCAACCCGAGATTTACTCGGGGATGCATTTTTTCCATCTAATTGATCCTCCTTGATTATTCCCACCAATTATTTTTTTATTGTAAATTATGCCTTATTTAATCGGAGCATTTTCCCGGTTAAATTAGACAAAAAATTTTGTTTTGAAAAACCGGTGACAAAAGAATAAAAGTTCTTAAAAGACGCTTGTCGCGAAGGAGTTAAATACGTAATTTTTGAAGCTATTTTGATAAACCAATTGCGCATTGAGATGGCTAAAAAAGTGAAAAAGGAAAATATCCAACAGAGGAAGATGATAAATTTGTGTCTTCTGCATGGGTGCTTTCTCTGTGGACAAGAATGGGGGAGGGGATTCTGGGTTCAATGTTAAGAATGCGATATGTGGGTTGATAGGGACTATACCGACGCAGAGAGTGATATTATGCTTTTGATTTTTTCAGATAAAATAATTCTCATTTCAATCAGCAAGCTTTTTTTTTTGTTTGTTTTACACGTTAAAAAACAAAATTAGAAACATAATGAGAAGAAGACTGTGAGAGATAGTCGTAAAGAATTTTAAAAATTTGACAAAAATACTTTTTTATTAAAAATTGCGCATTTTTTCTGTGCATAAGAAATGTTATTAATCAATACAATTCATTAAAATAATATTCTTATTGATTAATAATTGTCATTAGCTCTATTTGTGCGATCTTTTGGAAAAAAAACTTAGGTAGCCGGTATTTAGACCCCATTTTAAAAACTCAAAATTTGATGACTTTCGGAATTTTGCTTCTTATAAACAGAAAACGCCTTTTAAACTGATTTTTTTTTCTCCAAACAGGTGTAAGACGTGTCAAGGTACCCTGATGTCACTTTTTATTTTATTAATTTTGAAAATTATATGATCTAGATTGAAAACAAAAGTGGTAGCCGGTATTTGGACCTTTTCCTCTACTATGAAGACGGTTTTCAAAGTTTAATTTGTGCATATCATTTAACAGTAGATGTTATTCCCAATTGATTGGTATCTAGTATCTTTCTTTCTACTACAATCGATAAGAAACGTTCGCGTTTTTTCTCCCAGGCAAGTTTCTGGAAAAACTCATCCTTTAAGGAGGGGTAATTGTAAAAATTTTTTAAAAATCGATTTTTCTTTTAGTATCTATTTTGATTATTTAATTAATTCTGAACACATTGCAAAAAACCGCATAAAAATATTTGCATTTTTAACGGAGTTATGAGCATTTATGTAACAATCGTTACAAAGCCGCGCCCATTTAATTGCAACTTTAAGCCGCGTTTTCTCAAAACTTGATTTTTGACGACTATCCGTAAGATTTAAAAAAAACTATTTGATGGAATGGCCTTTTTTTTTTTTTTTTTTTTTTTTTTGCATGCATATAACATCATCTATAGAATGAATTAATATATTTTAGATAGTTTAATATTTTGAGTATTTTTAATGGAAAAAAAGTTGTATTTTTTAGGGTTTTTTACATTTTTAAATTTGAGAGTTTTTTTAATAAGGTTTCTTTTGAGTGACAGTTATAGCCTTAATTCATTCTATAGAGTAAAGTTTCTTGATCATTGTAAAGCAAAAATTAGGTTCTTATGTCAATTTACTGTTACGATATCTTTCGGATGGTGACATGACACCTAAATTTTTTTCCGAAAATTGTGTTATATAGGTTTTGCTATATGTTTTGTTTTATTACATTGAAGTACTTCATTTTATAATTTTATAAAACTACAAACATACCTTAAAAGTATCAGAAAGTTTAAATTAGTTATATTGAATACTTCTGTTTTTATATGGACTCGAAGCGAGAGCTCTGTTATTATCGATCAAGCCCTGAGCCCCCTTAAAAAATATTTATCTAAATCATATCCAGTGGTGTAGTCGAGGGGGGACGCAGGGGAACGGCGTCCCCTCACTTTTTTATTTTATCTCGAGCGTCACCTTACTTTATATTTTCAAGGGGGGCGCTAGAGACGTGGGAGGACGCAGACTTTCCAAACTTATTATCTGTTTTAGAAAATGAGTACACCAATAAATTAACAATTTTATAAAATGAGGTATTGATTTTTAATCTTTTTCAAAAGTAACAAGCGGATTCTGAAAGAAAATACCAGCATACGCACATACATAGAGAATTGTTGTAAAAATGGGCAAAACGAATTCAGGGGACTTCAGAAGGTAAAAAGATATATCAAAATTTCATAGTCTTATTTTTTCTTGCCCTGATTATACAATACTTTCCTTACACTATACGTGACCATGAAGTAAAAATGTAATAACTTTCAATGTTCTCAGTGGAAAACATTTATCCTATAACTATTTCCAAAATAAATAATGCAAAATATTCTAATAAAAATTTCATTGCTTGAATTAGTGTTACTGAATTACGAATTCTATTCCAAAAAATTTGAGACATGAAATAAGGTTTTACATTTTTTTAAATTCAACAGCAAATCTTTTGTCGCCCAACACCCAAACAAACTTTGATTAAATTAATTTCAATTAAATTTACATTTTTAATTTTTAAATTTAAATTTAAATTTTTCAATTACTTTTCCCTGCAATTGAAAAATGAGAAAGCAAGATTTAAAAGCAAGTTTGCCTTATGGGTGATACAGACCCTAATATTCGAAACTATGAGCGTCCCCCCACTTTGTTTCCCAGGACTACACCACTGATCATATCCCCAAACTCCAAGCAATATAAAATGTTACGATGAAACGAATCATTTTTATAATACTTTATACCACTACATGGATTTACAACTAGAGTTAAATAATATCAATTATATATCAGAGCTTTAATTAAAGGTTTTATGCGTATAATTTTTTTTAAAAAATGTCAATACGATCAGCAAATTCTAGAACATATTTTCTTAAATATTTTTTTCTGTGATACTTTGAATGTCGTTCTGTTACAAATTCTTCAATATTTTTTTCTGTTTTCAATGACTTTGTACATAGGTATTGAATTCTAGCGAGGTCATTTGGTTGCCGATAAAAAACACGCAAGACGAGAATATCAGGGAGTACGACATGCTTCAGAGCAACAAGCAATTCTGTTAAGACTTATAAGTAATTAACCCTGATATGTAGAGGACTATAAAGAGAGTGTGCTCATTGCTAATAACATCAAACGTTCATATTCTAAGAAGGATTCTTATAATACGTGATATTCTTATCGGAAAAAATAAAATTCTGACACTCGATTTTGAATTTATCCAATGTAGAATGTACCCAATTCCGTTCGACCAAACTACCTGTTTTAGATAACTATACGTAAGAGCAGAAATATCGCTATAACTTACTATTTGAGAGAAGGAGGATGCTTTAAAATATACAAGTCAATTACCTGCATTTTTCAACAGTGTCTATTTAATTAAAAAATGTATTGCAGTAAAGATTATGAAAATGAAATCTGTTTATAACGAAAATCTGCCTTAAACGGAAAAAATTTACTCTCCGAAGGAAGAAATGCTATACAATTATATCTACTAAAATGTAAACTAAAATGAGATATTTTTCTCATAATGATATCACTTTCATACGTTTTACTGTATATATTTTATAAAAAAATTAAGATAGTTCACGTTTGCCAACGTTAAAGAAATTTATCAGTTTTGAGGGAATCCTCTCACCATCTTCCCTTCACCTTAGCAAGGGCCCTAAATAAGAGAAGTACTAGTAATTCTTATTTTACTATTTTAATCTCTAACTCTTAATATAATAACACACACATTTTAAAAAACATCAAGTTAAAAGCAATTTTTAAAAAATTAATTTTCAAGTAGGCACATGTGGTTTTTAGCACCCATTATAAACTCACACACTTTGATGACATATGATTAATACAATTCAATCGTGGAAACACCAACCTGTTTACTCGCTAAGTAAAATAAATGTATTTTATCCGAGGACGGTTGTTTTTTTATATATATAAAACCCGACTGTCTCAGCATAAAAATTTTTAGAAATAGATTTTTTTTTCGCTAAATCGTCATACGTAAAGGTTTTTCTTCCACTTAAAATTTACCCCTTTATAAACTTACTACATAATCTTTCTACAATTATAAAATATTTATTAAACATTAATCTAATTTACTTTTCACATTTGAGCTAAAACAATTTATTTCTCACAACTTTGAATTACGTTAATGAATTAACAATGTTTCTTAAGACTGTACGTCAAGGAAATAATTAACAATGTTTCTTAGCACTGTTCGCTAATGAAGTAATGAAAAATGTTTCTTAACAGTGTACATCATGAAATAATTAACAAAGTTACTTAACACTGTACATTGATGAAATAATTCACATTGTTACTATTACAATTACTCATAGTATTATTTGTACAGTACGTTTTAAGTAGAGACAATAACCATTTATAGATTTAATAAATGTTTTTCTTTTAATCACATATCATGTTTTTCTTCAAAATAACAAACAATAACTATAAATATTTTTTTTATCATACACAACATTGAATACTTAAGTGTTTTTATTTTTTCAAGTTTTCGAATGTTTTATTTGGCGTTGATAACTCAAAAATCATCATTAATAATCAAATTATTGATTTTTAAATAATTCTTAAATGGCTTCAAATATAAAATTTTATAAAAGAATGCCACTTTCTTTATCATCTATCAAAACTTCCTTGTTTTTGAAATAATAACAAGGATGTGCTAATATGTGCTTAGCCATCAAAATTTTTACCGACTTCAATATTGTACAGGTAGTTGCCTGAAATAGCCTTTGACTTAATGAATTAATAATCCAGAAACCTGTCGAAAGCTCCAAATGTTTCGCCATTCGCCCTCTTTTTTTTTTTTAAGAAGTTTCCTTTTTTTTCTCGTTTAATATGATCAAAGAGTGTTACGAGTTTGTTGTTCCTTTAACTTTATCAGCATTATGAGAAGCCTCCTTTTTTTTGTCTTTCGACAAAATAAGAAAGAGATAAGATTTTATTTTAGGAAATATATTTATTTATTTGAAAAATTGTGTAAAGAAGCTTTACAAGTGCCTTTTCAGGTCAAAATTACTTTTTCGAGCAATTATTAAATATTAATGCAGTGCAAAACGCAATTTTTAACGCTAGAAAAATATTTCCTATCAAAATTATTCTGATACATTAATTCAAATTCCAAAACATGTATGCAATATAAGAAATTTATTTTTGAGACATGCAAGAAAAACTGAAACTTACGTCCTTATTTTTAGCTTGAATTTTTATTGATAAAACCATAAAAATTACGAAGATTGGGTGAAAATGGTATGATTTTTAAGGTTTTGTTTTATGTGGGAATAGGATTCCAAAAAACATTAATCTTTTTCTTTTAACTTTATATTTTAAGAATAAATAGATACAGTTTTCAAATAATTATCACGCTAATTTCGCAGCTAAAAAGTTTTCATAAATATTTAAATTCAAGATCGAATATTTGATCACTAAGACCTTCAGTTGGATTTTGTGTTTTCAACTATAACATTTTTTTTTTGCTGCTAAATTCCATCTTCTAGCTAAGATGATTTGTTTTTAGTGTAAGTTTGAGAATCAGATTACTCGAAACATTATTACGGCATCTGATGAACTACATATTTATTTCAAAATACCAAAGTATATTAATATTATTATAATTTTTATCACTGAAAAACATATAATCATTTCGATATACTGGATTAAAACTAATAAATCTCGATTGCAAAAAGCATCATAAATATCCTAACAAACATGATAAGCAATAAACTTTTATTACAGTAAAACAAAACACAATGATAAAAATCATTTAAAAATTGCTATTTTCCTCATTAAAATAAATGATAAGTATTTCATTATACATAAAAATGTGCATTATAGAATATAAAAAGAATTATCAAAAGAAGTTTTAAAATTTAAAGTAAACTTTATAGAAATATAGCATATAATCAGTATTGTAAAAAGTAGAATTAATTACTCATGAGTAACAGAAAATTTGCGATCTTTTGATTTTGCTCGAAGGCTTTAAAGCTTTTTACAAATTTTAAAACATTTTAATTGTTTGAAAATAATATCTAAGCTTTTAAATTAAAAATAATTAATTAAATGTTTGTTCATTAATTATTTAGATCTATTTTTTAATATATTGAACGTTCTTTCTCTTCTGGCATCTATTTTTCTTTGAAAAAAAAATATGTTATCCATTTTAAGTTTTTAATGACGATCTTTCTGAGATACATTCATTCAGCCAAATTTTGAAGTCAGTTAACGAATATATTATAACTGATTCAACATGCTGAGTCCAAACTTTAAAATAATTTGTAGTCGGCCATTTTACCCTCTTCTTTATATTTTTTTTTTCTTTAAAAATGTTTTACTTGAGTGCCGAAGCATATTTGAATAATTTCTCGCACTAGGTTTGTATGGTAAAAAATAAAATAAATAAATAAATAAAAATTATTCTTAATATACGAAAATATAATATAACCCCGAACGAAAATATATATTAACCCCTTCCGAATTACAAATGGTTCCGAAAAGCGTTCTTTATCTTTAGAAACCTCGGACCTGCCTACTTAAATTTATACATTCAAGATTAACAAAATAATATTAATTTTAAGGGTGTCCGGGACACAAAAATCTTCAAATTTTCAATTTTTTTTTATTGGATTAAAATTTTTTTTGCCCTTTTCTGCTTAAAATGATGGTTAAATCATGTTTCTATCTTAATTAGAGCAAAAAAATATTATTTTTTTCGTTTCGGTTTGTCTTCAAAATCTGCCTTTCAAGCGATGGCTGTCAAGGAAACGAGTTCTTGTGAAATTGCGTTTTTCTTCATGATAGGTTTTTTCACCATTTCTCATATTTAAATTCTTATAACTCGAGAACCGTTAAAAATACAGGGTTGAAACTCGGAACATATCTTCTTCATTTATTGTATTTTACTTTACTTTTGAGCCAGCATATTTGAAAAAAATATTTACTTTTGAAAATATGATTTTTTTTTAAAAAGTTGCACGACTTTTTTTGTAATTTTTTTCGTTAAATATTTTTAATTTTTTTAAAAATTAATATTTTTTAAAATGCTGGCTCTAAATTAAAATATATATATTTCTGTTTATTTATATGAAAAACAATTTAAATTCTACAAATAATATTTCAAGTTATAACGATTTTAAGTTATACCACTTTTTTCATAAATTTTAAATTAAATTTTTTTTTAAAGCTATGAGAAGTTTTATCATTTGATTTTGTTTACAAATGATATGGTTAACCATCACAAAAAAATTCAAAATTTTAACTCAATAAATAAAATTTTTTTGAAAAATGTGTCCCGGACCCCCTTAATGTTAATATAAATGCTGTTAATTTATCATGTTTGTCTGTAAATCAGGTTTTTTACCATTAAAATGTTTACTTAAGAATTAATAGCTTCTGAAAAACCTGTATTTGAGAAAACTGTTTAATACACAATAAAAACTATTCGGAAACGTTTCTGAAAATCAGTTGCAGCAAAAGAAATTGTTTTTTATAAATGCTTCTTTAAATCTAGTAAATATGTTGGTTTCCAAAGTTTAAAAAAGGCTTTTCGGAATCATGGGTAATTTAAAAGAAGTTATTGTATATTTCAGATCGTGCTTGTATTGCACTTTCCAGGATAAAAAGTTTTTAAAAAAAATGTCTCTTTTTTTTTTTTTTTTTTTTTTAGTGTAGCGTAAAAATAACATTCGATACGATTCAGACCATAAGCAGTCAAACTGTTAACATTATTTCATTCTTAAGTATTACTCAGACTACAATCCTGGAATTTGACATTTTGAATGAAATTAAATTCATTTTCATTCTCTCGCGCGAAATTTTTTAAGTTAAATTAACTTTTAATTTCTGCCTTTTACTTTATTATTATCCAAAAAGCAGAAAAATTTTGAGCAACTAGGAATTAGCCAATTAGGTATTTAAAAATAATTTATAGTCAGTGATAAGGTATGACAGGACAGTGTTTACTATACATTGCATGTAACATTGTTGGATTATCTAAAATTAATGTTTTAATTCAACATCACGTCCTCCACCAAAAAAATAAATAAATAAATAAATAAATAAATGATGATGATGATCATGATGATGAGGATAAAAATCTGGATTAACTCCACTCGACTTAAGAACCTCCACAGACACAAAAAAAAGGGGGTGGGGGAACATTATTACAATACTTTCGTTACATTATGTGTTCCAAAAGTAATAATCTGAATTTGAAAACTCAGCTAGATATGGAACAGGATTTCCTTTAAAGGAAGATTTAAAAAGAAAATTTGCATATATCGCAAAATACACTTTAATCTACAAAAGAAAAAAAAGGGGGGGGGGGACTTGTTAATGTGTGTGTGTTGTGTGTATTTTGCGCTTAACTTTGGAATGGATGAACTATATTTGTTATTTCGTATTGCTGTTGTTTGTTTATTTGAAAATATAAATCTTTCTACTAACAAGCAAAAATTTTCCATGCATTTCATGTTTGGAAATTAGGTATAAATTTTAAAAGAAATATTTTAGCTAACTTCTAAAAAATATATTAACCCTTTATCTACTGACAGTACTTATAAGTACCATTAAAATAACTTGTTATAAAATTCATTTAATATATCGATTAGTTCTAATACAGTTTAGAATGAGTTACAGATACATTACTTTATCTTGTTCCAAAAATATTATTGGTTACACAAAACTAAAATATTTTTAAAAGGATAATTTCTTTTGCCTTTGCATCTTTTCAACTTTCTTGGCATTGGGGTGGGGGGGTGGGGCGGATTTTTCATTTCGGAAATATTTCTATATTTCTATTGCAAGAACATTATATTTGTACATTTCCTAATTCTACAAAATACTTAGAAAAATATTTAAAATAACAGATTTGAGTGGGGTTATAAATATTGCACAAAATCTCTATAAATTCAAATTTAATTAATCCTCCCAAAATCCTTTAAAATTTATTAAATGGTTATGCAAATCTTCTAATGTAGTTTAAACAATTCACGAAAAATGCTTTAGAAGATAAAATTTTCATGAATTCAGTAACTTTTCAGTACATAAAGGATTAAATGCTAAAAAAATATTTTCCCAAAAATAATCAACAAAATTAATAAAATGTCTGTGCCGCACATCACCTGTGTACCCAAGATCTGATAGATTATGTAATTAACTTATATGTTAAGTCAGTGAATCTTGAATTTATGTTCACATACACCAAGAGGGCTTGGGATCTGCAAAGATCTTGCATTCAATGCACTTTTTTTTTTTTTTTTTTTTTTATTTACTTATCTCAGAGAAACCTTCAGTGTAAAATGAAAGAAAAAACTAAGAATACTGTTTAAAAAAAAGTACAGTTTGTTTATGTATAGGTATTATTTTATATAGAGGGTGTTTCACTACCAGACCGACAAACTTGCAGGAGGTGTAGGGGGCACAAAGACGACTCGGAATCACATAGCAATGCAGGGTCGAAAATACCGTAGTTGCAAGCTATGGTTCAAAGAAGCAGAGAAAAGAACAGAAACAGCAACACATTAATGGGACAAAAAACGTTTTATTGAAAGGTTGTACTACAGAAGGTGTTCGAAATTACGACCAGAGGTCGTAAGGCAGGCTTGACAGCGGCTCCCTGTTTCTGCAGTTGAAGACCTCGCTACTCGAATATCTGTAGCTGCCGGGAGGATACACGACACAAGAATCTTCCAGAACGTAAGGAATTATATGCGGCGCCGCTGTCTAGCCTGCCTGACGACTTCTTGTCGTAATTTCGAACACCTTCTATAGTACAAACTTTCAATAAAATGTAATACGTCCCATTAACGTGTTGCTGTTCTTTTTCTCTGCTTCTTTGCACCATAGCTCGCAACTACAGCATTTTCCATCCTGCATTGCTATGTGATTCCGAGTCATCTCTGTGCCCCCTACGCCTCCTGCAAGTTTGTCGGTCTAGTACTGAAACACCCTGTATACTGTATTCGATACTGTAAAACTATCAGCAGTTTCCGTCTTAAGTCCAGAAAACAGAGCTTTTAAATATTAAAAGATGTCCATAATAACAAGGAGATTATGAACCGCTGTCTTAAAACAGCATGTTTAGCATCTCTTTTTTTCGTGTTATTGCAAATGTATACACTGAAAATCTAAAAAATATTCGTAACAAATTCATTTAACTTGACCGGGATTGTAATCAAAGTAATAGTAAAATGTGTCTTATTTCCTGCGGGAGAGTTTACGATTTTTTATCAAGGGTTCTTCAAAAGCTCTTTGAAGAGTGATTCTTCTCCTTGGACTAAATATCAGAAGCCTGCAAACAAAACACCTGATGTTATACATGAAATTAGTGTGGCACACATTATAGCTTTTGTAAGGATACTGCGTGACGATAGCGAAACCCAGTCGACGGTCATCGTACCGGACTTCAAACGCAGACACAGAATTGTATCGGGCATAGGTGAACATATCCACCACACCGTATGTACCTTCCAAGTATGAAGAGAAAGATGAATTTTGAGTGAATTTACTTATCAACTCTTCGGATCTTTGTTCGTCCCACTCTCCGCTTTCACTTTTGATTCGGTATAGGCCTCCGGTGAAGAGATCTAGGGCAATCATGCCGAGTCCCCATATATCACATTTTTCTGCGTCTACTTCTTGCTCCACAGAACATTCCAGGGGTCTACAAATAACAAGAATAATAAATAACTATTTCCCTGAAAATTATATTCAATGTTAAGGAGAAATTTCTAACATATTTCTTCTATTTTTTTTTAACACAATCAAACTGATAGATAACCCAATTTGACTGTGTTTACCAATTTACCAATCTGTTTGATTGCGTTAAAATAATAAAAGTAATTACGTATCCTTCGTTTATTAGAGGTTCTTTACTTGCGTTTATACCTACTGTTGAGCTGTTACAGGTAGCAGACCAGATACCGTTTCCAAAAGGTTCTCTGAGTGAATTGTGCCTGCTGGGATGTCCTTCAGATAGCTCAGGTGGTAGAGCATTAGCAATTTAATCCGATAATGTCCTGGGTTCGACTCCCAGCCTGGACACTTCTTCACTAAGTTGGAAAAATTACAACTCATGTGTCCCCTGTCTAGCATTTCTGTTGCCGGAGTTCTGGTAGATTGTGAAATTAAGTAACTTATAGGCTGTAAAAAGTTTGAAGTAAAAAAACGATTATTTTAACTGAAATTTTCTGCAACAAATTGTAAAATCATTCAACCATATTTACAGAGAACAGTTATTTAACCGTATTTCAAAACGTTCTCATTTGTCAGCATAAAGGTAAAATTGCAGTTTCTATAACACATTCATGAAAAATTTTTGAACGATATTTATTTTTTGACTGTCCGAACGAAATCATCGAAAATTAAAGGTGTTTCTGTCATTTATCTAGAATATGATAAATGTTTTCATTCAACCGTTTTTATAGATAACAGTTATTTGACCATATTATGAAGCATTTTTCACTGGTCAGATTAGAGATAAATACGGTTATATAACCGTTTTTATAAAAAACGACAGTTTGCTGCAGAATTTTAACAGTGTGGAAAATTTGGCGCATAAAATACAATTGAAAGGGACGTTTTCTTGCGTAATTTTCTTTTATTATGTTTATGAAAATATTGTGTTTAGCATTTTTTTATTGTTTTACTGAAATGCATATATAAAAACTATAGACTGGCTATTAGGACATACTGGATCACCTATAGGTCACTTTTCTTTCATTTATACACTGTTAAAAATTTTGTGGTATGTTGAACCAATTTTTGGTGCTCCAGTAGCTGCCACCATAATATGGTGCAATCTTGAACCAACATTTGGAGGTAAGGTTCAATCGGAGCTCCAAATCTTGGAGTGATATTTCACCATCTTATGGTGGCAGCTACTGGAGCACCAAAAGTTGGTTCAACCTACTACAAAATTTTTAACAGTGTATAGGTCACTTTTCTTTCATTTATTTCTTGATTCTTATAAAATCCCAACGGTCTACAATAGGTTTGAAAATAAAAAAACATTTTGGCAGAAGAAAAATATATAATACCACAAAAAGAAACTTTTAAATACATCATGAAAAAAATAACAAAACGCACGTTGAAAGAACTTATCTTTCTTCTTCAGGAGCAAAATCAAATTTCGGTCTTCCTTCTCTGTTCTCGAAATGATATGATTGCCTTTTGAGCCTGTAAAAGTAAAATTAATTTTTTCGAAACACTTTGCATTACCTTTTTTATGGTGTATTTAAGAAGTTTATTTCCATGGTATTGTGTTTTATACCAGTTCAAAAACGTTTGCTTATGAAAAATAAATAACTAAATTTGAATTTCAAAAATCCAAAAACTCTCATACCTTAGTATAAGGATTACAATGGGATGATACAAGAGGATTTGTATTTTAAATTGTCAAAAAATCAAACGCGGTAAAAATAGAAAAATTTCAATTATGTACTTTTAGTAATTTTTATGGAAACACTATAGTCTGTAACAAGCTATTTAAAATTATTTTTAAATATTTTAATTTAATTTTCCTACTTCGATGATAATGAAAATTTTTGTGACAAAAAAGATTTTAAATAATAAATTTCTGTAGAGCAAAACGTTCATAAAGAACAGTACATTTCCTTTTTTTTTTTTTTTTTTTGGTTAAAGGATAAAACGAACGATTTCGCCTTAAAAATCAAGTCCTTCTGGAAGAGCATTTCAATTGAAAATGTTTTAGAAAATATATAACCTTCATTTCTTATAAAAGTATTCCACAATTTAAAAAAACAAAAGGAATTAAAAAACTAATAATACTTAGTTTCTTATATGCACACTATATCACTGTACAAAACAGCTTTTATGATCTAATGAAACAGAGTAATCTTTAATCTTTAATTTAAAACCAAACACTAATAGCTGATCACGTTGCAATAAAGAAAAAAAAAATAATTCATTTAAATAAGAAGTTATCAAAATGTAACTTCCAAAACCCAGAAGGCTGTGTAAGGCAATGTATCTGTCATAAAGAAGTAAAATTTTTCAACAGATACTTTACATCATTAAATAGAGATTTGTTTTAAAGAGATGGTTCAGAAAATGTTTTGTAAAAGATCTCCTCCATGTGAAATGCATTAATCGCGCAATGGTGTTTTCTTTACAGTGCGATAAAAACTTTACTAACCGGACACTAAAACTAAACTTTACCTACAAGTACAGTCTTGGGCAGCTGGCAAACTCAGGATGAATTTTTAAATTTTTTGGTGGTTCTAATTCACAGCTGATCTTTTTCCCGCTTCTTTAATCATAAATAAATAATAGACAGGGGTAGTCTCCACCGTCCTAAAAATTCTGATTACAAAGTTTTAAAACATTTAAATGTAATTATCATCAAAAGATTATGAAGTCTTAAGGGGTGATTTCGCCCCCCTCCCCCACTCCCACCCCGTCTAGTTCCGACCGTGGCTAGAAGATTTGTATTATGAATCGGCGATTTTCAAACTCCTGCTGTGCAGTGATTGCCTTTTTCTCTTTTATAGAATTTATCAACTACAAATATTTTATAGGAACTTCGTTTGTGTAAATTATATTTCGAAAAGTACGCTAAGGCTGACTTGTATAATTTATTTTATTAATTCTTGAGCTCATGATCTGAAGCGTCAGTTATCCAAATTTCCTGTCATTATAACCCATATAAGTGGCTGTGAATATATAACGTTATCATTTTAGAGGGGAGGGGGCCTGAAACTTGATATCGTGATATATCGGTAGGGGAGGGGGCCTGGAACTTGATATCGTAATATATCGGTAGGGAAGGGGGGTTGTCTTTTGATATCGTTATCATTTTTAATTCAACCAAACTTTTCTTTTTTCTGTAACTTATTCTTCACAACAAAAAGTCTGTATATTGTTATGAAAATACAAAAGCTATTATTAAAGCTTTTAAATGTTTATAAAATCATTTCATCCCAAAATACGGAATACCCCAATGTTCGGTATTCCTGTCCGCCTGCCATATGCACATATAGTAATTCACTGCTGGAGAAACTAGGAGCAAAATTTGTTTAAAATTATACTGTGTTTACGATCAAAGAAAGAGAAAGAATGTTGCCCACTGTTTTAAGTTAAATAATGCTATAAAAAGTGATAAAATAACTTCATTTAGATTGAATAAAAATAGCAGGTTAATTTATCCATCAAGATTTTATTTACCATCCATAATCCGGGAATCAATAGAGATATTTTTACGCAACCAGAATATTTGCAATGATTCAGTGTCCCTTGATTTACCTGAAATTTGGAAAGAGATGTTATATAATTTTAGTAACAATAGCAAAAATTAATCCACGCTCGCAAATAGCCAATTTAATTTTAATTTTTGTTTTGCAATGTTTTTCATTATGCATGATATCTCGTGACATTGTTTACCATGTTATTGTTTTTTAAATTATGTGAAAATTAATCCACGCTCGCAGATAGCCATTTTAATTTTATTTTATGTTTGAAATGTTTTTCCTTATGCATGATGTCTCGTGACCTTGTTTACCATGTTATTGTTTTTAAATTATGTGAAATTATTTTCTATCATGAATGATTTTGAAAATGTCGCCGTTTGTGCGATGAAACGTTCTTCAATCTAAATAAAGATATTTTATCACTTTTTATAGCATTATTTAACTTAATCTGTTTATAAGTGATTGTTATGCATGTTGCCCAATTGGGAAAACAAAATAATACAGTTCAATAATCTAAAAAATTCTAAATGTTTGAAAAAAATGAGTTAACTGTAAAATATCACCGCTTACCTATAAAATCCACGAAGTCCAACAGAAGATGAAGATATTTTTTTATCGATTGACTTTTTCATGAAGTTAAAATTGGTAAGCTTCACGTAAACTTTGCGGCCATTACAATGTAACTTCACACTCTCTGGTCTAAGATCTAAATGATAAACATTTCTGTAATGTAAATAGTCCATGGCTTTCATGATCTCATAGATCAGTTCAATAGCACCAAGAATCTGAAAGCTCCCTTCATAATGCAGAGTTGAAAACATATAGTCAGCTAATGTGCAGTCGAAGGCAGGATAAGTAACACTTGAGAAATTCACACTCGGTTGCCAGAACAAACAAGTCGTTTTCCAGAAAACATAGACAAAATTATGTTCCTTTAGAGTAAGAACAGTCTTCAGCGTTTCTTCTTGAGACTTAGTCAGTTTTCTACCTTTCTTTCTGTATTTCATTCTCATATTTCTGCAAATATCTACATCTTTTACATCTATCAGATTCACATACTGGACAGCGCATGCGTACACAGACTGATATCTCACGCGACATGCAAAAATACAAATTAAAAAAGCACCCATCATGAGCGGCACTGCAAAAGCATGACCATACAGTGGCGGTATTTCTTCTGCGGTTAAAAATGCATTGTTAGGAATAGAAGAAGGGGTTGCATTGACGACATCAGTTGGCTTTAAATCCGTCGCATTGCTTCCTGAACCACTGTTAAGGCTTTGGTTGGTGAAGTTTACTGTCACGTTAGTTAAAGAGTTAATAACATCTGTGTTATTGACTCTCAGTTGGTTTCTGCTCATCCGCCACTTGCTTAACTGGCAGCAGGCGTAAGTCTGTATCACGCAGTATAGTATGCAGAACGCATAAATGAAAGCTCGTCTTAGCAAGATGGGAAGGGGACTCCTGATCACAAGTTCGCAGTAGTGATTGAGATTGTCATCCATCTTCTACGACTGTTGACTCTAGAAAATAAACAACTCATCAGTGTTGGAAATACTAATCTCTTTCAGAATTAGATAAACTCATTATAAATCAAGTTAACTGCTTTTCAAAAAAATTCTTAATGCCAGTCGTAAATAAGACTTGATTATTCTTTCACAAAATGACTTTCTTGTTTATGTAATGTGTCAATCAAAAACTTATAAACATTTAGATTAAAAGACTGCGATTTTGACAGCTGAAAGAACTATATTAATAATTTAAGACTTTAAATGATATTCAGTGTTTTATCGATAAACATATAATCAAGATTTTTTTTTATTTATGTTATTTAATCAAATATAAATAATGTTTTTTGTATGTTATAATTTTTTCAGTGTGTATATAGATATGTAATCAGAAAGGAGCAAAGATGTATGCTCCAGTTTTGTATTTTAAGAAATATATAAATATTATTGTTTGAACCAGAACTGTGACAATGTTCCTGAAATATATATCACAAAAGGATACACAATCTTTTAATAAAATAAATTCACAAGTTCTTATAGGTGAAACATCGCTGAATATTTCAATTTTAATCTTGGAATGAACCCACCTTTTTCTCATTGGAAATGTTGAAGAAAGTTCAGTTTTTTGCCGTGGACGATCATAAACCAAAAAGTAAGCCGATTTACCTTATCTTTATTTTATGATTTAATGTGATTATTATTATTATTACACGTTAAGTCTCATTTTTTATCTAACAATCAGTACATGATGAAATACACTGAAAAGGATTTATACCGAAGCTGAAGGGGAGGTGAAAATTATTCGTTCTAGGGGAGACCGGGGGAATGGCGCCACTCGGAATTATGCCGCCACTCGGGGCTATTCCGCCACCCCGCCTAGTTTAAAAACTAACAGCAGTTTGAGAAAGTGAATGCGCCTGCACTATAGGGGCCAACAATAGAAACAGTGCCTAGAGTGAGAGTGATTTTGTTGTACGTCGTTCGTTTGTTCTAGTGAAAAATTTAGTTTTCGTCTCGTTGCTTCTTATTTTAGAGTTTCAAATGAGTAGAGGTAAGCACCTTTTATTGTAACATTAGGTACTTAAGATAATATTACCCGTAATCCACATGCATTCGTCGTCATTTTGATGCAATTTGTTGAACAAGTTCGGTTCTTCTTTCGGCTTTGCTAGGGGATTTCCGCTATATTGCCCTTTCGGAGTAATGCCGCCGGAAAATTTTCAGAAGGAAGAAACGAGATTTTTGGAATACTGATAGTTTCAGTTGAGTTGCGGTCCAAAATCTGAGTTTCGCCGAAAATTGTTTTCGGCGAAACTCAGATTTTGACTCAGACTATCAGTATTCCAAAAATCTCGTTTCTTCCTTCAGAAATTTTTAACATTTCTCATCGATTTGAACTTTATCGGTAGGTTGAAATGAAACTATTGCTATGAACTTCGTTGTTTGTAATTATCAGTCATGACTGACTCAAAACGTGAATGCAAATTTATAAAGCAAGCAATGCATATATAACTAAACTTTTTCACGTGCTCATTAAAATCTGCAGACATAAAAGTAATAGAAAATTTTCAGTTTGAAACCGCAGAAGAGTTTCGAATACTCTTTGAGAAAGTTCTAGTATAAACAGATGATCATTTACAGAAATCATTATAAAAGATAAATCGAGGTGTGTATACATAATTCGTATAATTAGAAAATATTTCTGTGTCGTTGATTAATTAAATAAGTTTTACTTTATATGAAAAAAAAAAGTTTTGAATCTAAAGCACAGAAAGACAATTTGGGTCACACGTATAATTAATTAATATGCGTATTTAATAAATACGCATAATTAATTAATTATTATGCATATTTAATAAGTACGTATAATAAATTAAGAATATATTTATGTGTGTATTAATTACTTTAATACATACAATTTAATTACTTTTAAAAAGTTTTTGGACATATTCGTTTTCGGCCGAAAATAGGAAGATCTCCGAAATTCGGTTTCGGCATTAACAACCTGTTTCGGTCGATCCTTAATAATAATTATATATAACATTTCTATAAAAAAAATACTGGTTTCCTTAAAAGTTTTTACACAGTCAAAAATAGCGGGGGTTTTTTGCGTAATTATGATTTTTTTGCAATAAAGAGGACACAGATACATTCTGTTGACTTTTATATTAGTATTTCCACATTATGATAAACATTAAATTACCATTTCACTTATCGCATTTTCAATTTATCAAAATTTTTACAATTTTTTGCTGTCTATAAAGTTTTTACACGCACTGTATTTCTATATTAGCATAGTTGTTTTAATTTGAGGATACAATAGCATTGTTAAAACAGCAGTAATATGTAGGAAAGCTGTCCCACACGTAACATGGAATGGCACTTGAAGGAAAAAGTGTGATTTATCCGATACTTCGTTATAACCGGATTCGTATTATGTGCGTTCTCTACATTAGATGTATCAAAAAATTGGAAATGATTGATGAATACAATTATTTTCCGATTGTATTTAAAAAAACAAAAGCTTTTTAAGGATTTCTCAAATCGAAAATCTATATCCTACATGTGTTCCATTCGTAAATGAATTCGTGAATTTCGTTTTCCTTTCGTAATTTTTTGTTTAAATTTCCCTACTAGTAAACATGGGATTTCTCAACCTGAGAAAATCTTAGAAGCGCCCCTTAATAGATCTTGTATATCTTTGATAGCGATAAAAATCGAAAGATTTTTGTTTTTAATAAGCATAAAAATGGTAATGAGTAGCAATTTTGTCCTGTTGTACCTATTGCTATTGTAAATTGGTTGGTGGATATATACTAAAAAATAGTAATTATAAAAGAGTGGTTATTATGGAATATATTAAGGTCACAAAAATTGGTGCTTTTTTCTGCTGTACGTATAAGGCATGCAGACCACAAAGAATATTACTTTTAAAATTTGCCTTTTTTCTACCTAGGTGTTTATATAATTGTGTAGCGAGTTTTTATATTGCTACAAATTATACTTCTTGACCGAAGTGCCACGGCTCACAAGTGAGGCCGTGAGAATGTCCTCAGCCTGTCCATTGCGACTAAACATGTGAATTATTAAGCCATATTTTAATGTTAATATATAGCATATATTAAAATATAATTTAACTATTTTCTCTTTTATTATTGAAAAAAAGAATATCCCAAATCTTTTAGCTTTGAATTATTGAAAACGTGAATAAATATATTTGGAGATCCTTCGGTAAAAATAAAAATTGCTATACTTTATTATATGAATGTTGAACTTATAATGTACAAAATTTTCTTGCGATCTTTTTTCCGATGCTCAAGACTCGATCAAAGATTAATTATAAATATTGTATGTTGGCACAAACATTTAAAAACAACTCCTATTTATGATTGAAAAAAATTATTTTTTCCTTTAAAAATTGTAATATGTGACTCCAATGAGAAGTCAATGTGACTGCTGCTTTGTGACGAGTCACCATGTGACTTTACAATGTAGTTACGTTGTGACTCTCATGTAACTGTCATTTGTAGACTCAATTTCAAAGTCATCGTGAACGCTGCATTGTGATAAGTCACCAAATAATGTCACATTAAAGTCACATGATAACTTCTTCCAAAAGAGCACAATGGTGACTTCACAGTAGTCTCTCTGTCATCTGAAAGTCATCATGTTACTTTAATGTGACATTATTTGGTAACTTATCACAATGCAGCGTTACGATGACTTTGAAATTGAGTCTACAAATGACAGTCACATGAGAGTCACAATGTAACTACATTGTAAAGTCACATAGTAACTCGTCACAAAGCAACAGTCACACTGATTTCTCAGTGGAGTCACATATAGTGATCATTTGAGACTCATAATGAGATGTATGGAATTTCCTATTTTTTTGCTTCACCGTAGTGACTGTGACACTTGTGACCATGTGTGACCTGAATGAGATGTTATATGGGTTAACTGTGTTGTAGAGATAGTAATTACTCGAATTATATTACTTCCTTTTGAGTGTTCGCGTATTTGAAAATTAGCATTTTGTGACTTTTCCTTAATTTTTGATAACCAGTGTATGAAGATGTGTTAGAGTTCATATATATATCAGTAACTCATCAGTAATTCAGTTTCATATATACTTCAGTCACTATATATATCAGTAAAAAAAATATATTAAATGTAATATTAGATGTATCTAAAAATCCATGCGCAATCTTATGTAATACACATTTGAAAATCTTTTTTTAAAAATTGGGAAAAAATATCAACATTTAAAAAAGTAGTAGGGATTTTAAAAACTTCAATTTTTTTTTTACTTTAAAATTTTAATTGAATATGCAGTTAATTTTTTTTTTCAAAATGTACTTTCAGTTGAACATTGAAATGCAGTGAGTTCACCATTTGATCCATACTTTTTTAAATAAATAAAATTGTTGAAAAGGTAAACTGTCTCCTTAATCAATCATACTTTATTTTGAAATTTTATTCCAGTTCATAACATAAAATGCTCATAAGATGCTGTAAATAGGAGTACAATTTCATTAAAAAATCAATACCCATTAAATCCTTCTATATATATATATATATAAAAGTTTTGATTTGGAAATGGACCAATGAAAATCTGCGTAGATATTCCCGGAAGATCGGCATTCAGTTTGAATGCTTAAGCATGGCCTTTCTTCGTTAATATTAAAAAAACTGTTGGTTACAAAAATATGAAAATCGGTAGTATTAGAGAGAAATGTTTGATAAACACGCTGATGCAAACAGTTTTCAAATCGAAGAATTATTTTAAGAGATATTTAATGCCAAAGTTGGACAAAATCGTTCCATTAAAAAAGTTTTATAGGAGCAAAAACTGTACATAGGAATTTAATCATTTTTGGATCATTTTATGCGTCAGAATCTCCCGGTGTGCAAATTGCATTTAGTTTTTTAATTTGACTCATTTTTTGAGGTTTTATTTCTATTTTAGATTCGAATTTTCAGCATTTCGAGAGATATATTTTAGATATTTTAGAAAATTGTATTAATTTAAACTGTTGCCAACTGTATGAACAATAAATATTAAAAATTTATTTTACACGTGACTATTATAAACAGAAAATATAAAAAGCAGGAACTCATTGAAAATTACATCATAAAAACTATAATTACACGTGAATTTTAAAAGAGAAAGAATATTGTAAAATATAAAATTCATGAACATGCGTTCGAAGTCTTAAATAGGAGAATTTACGTCACATTTTCGTCACATTACACATATTACGTAAAATGAACAAAAAATAATATTGCAAAACAGTTTAAATTTAAAAATTGCGCAAGACATTTATTTGATATTTTAAGATGATCATAATATTTCATTTCTAACAAAAGTAGTTTTACGTGAATATTAAAAAGAGAAAGAAAAGTTTGGTGAAAATTACGTCAGATTATAATTGTCAGATTCAAATTATAATTCAATCTTCCGAAATCTTTTTAAAGCCGATCAAATTAGCGTTCTGTTAGAGTCTGCAGTGTCTGAACGGGGGTTGACGAGCGTAGCTCGTAGGGGGCAGAGCCCCCTAGTGAAAGAAAAATAAAAATAAATAAAAATAAATCATGAGAACCGATTTCCATGAAGTAAGAACTTTTTGTTTCTTTATCTATTATTAAATTAAATTTTTTTAACTTTTTTCAAATTTTAATTAAATATGCAGTTAATTTTTTTTTTTTCAAATTGCACTTTCAGTTGAACATTGAGATGCAGTGAGTTCACCATTTGATCCATACTTTTTAAAATAAACAAAATTGTTGAAAAGGTAAACTGCCCCCTTAATCAATCGTACTTTATTTTGAAATTTTATTCCAGCTCATAACATAAAATACTCATAAGAGGCTGTAAATAGGAATACAATTTCATTAAAATTCAATATCCATTAAATGAAAGAAAAAAAAATCATGAGAACCGATTTCCATGAAGCAAGAACTTTTTGTTTCTTTATCTGTTATTCTCACACACATCAAGTATTTAGAGGAAATCAACATTCAACATGTACAGGTAGCGTTACGGCAAATGTGGTGCTAAGCTAAAGGTGCCCCACACCAGGCGCCAAGAGTTTCATAGCACTGACAGACGCTTCATCGGCGCCTTTAGTTACCACTATTAAAGCTTTAAGGATCTATAGAAAAACACACAAATTTTACTTTTGGTCTTTATGACAAATAGAAAGTGTTAGTTTTTGAATTGCACTTGCAGACGTCATAAAACGTATGCCAGCTATACACCTGTTCAAACGTATACGGCACTGCTAAACCAATTTTTATTTCCTTTTAAAAAAATGATAATGTTTCTTTATGTATACAAGATGTTATCAGAATTCAAATTTCTTCTCGTTAAAGCCATTTCATGGTCCTCTTCTCCGCCCTTATGGAATTCTAATTCAATGGGAAATCTAGTCCTTAAAAGGAAACAGAAGAAAGTGCTAAACCTCAAGCTAATACAGTGAAACTTCCTTGAACGGTCACCTCTAAACAACGACAACCTCCGAATACCGGCCACATGATGGAATCAAACACATTCCATAGGATTATCATTAGTACGAACCTCTAAATCAGGAATTCTGAACAACGGCCGCTCAAAAGTCAATTAAAAAATTTTTTTTACAGTTTCTGGTACAATTTCATATTTATTTGCAAACCAAAATCTGAAGCAGATCAAACAAAGTTTACTTAATATGTCAACAAAATGTTACTTAATCTCTTGAACACGTAACCCTTTTCCAAAACTAGACGTAGAAAATGAAGACAATAATGATGGGGAAATTTTAGATTAATATTCTTAGAACAGCAACCTTAACTAACACGAACCCAGTATGTTTGTGTGTCTGGACAAAGATTTAGAAGTTATTGCTACATCTAAAGCAAGAAGCAAAAACAAGTGATTGATTTTTTTTTTTTTTTAAGGTGTAACTCGACACTTTTTGTACAGTACGTAAGGCATTGTTTCTTGCTTACTGTTCGTTATTTTAGTGATTTAGACGTAAAGCAAAGGTTTCTACTGTACTGTGCATATATATACGTTTTATTGTGTTTTTTTGTACACTAAAACATAGTTTTTACGTTGAAATTTCTTTTTTCGTCTTTTTCGTCTTATCCGCGGTGCCCTTGCCACCCAATCTGGCGGATAATCGGGGCTGTATTGTATTATTAGATGCGCTGCAAGCAAAGTACAGCAGAAAATGATTTATTGTATTAAGCCATTCTCAACATTTTATATTCGTGAATCTTTTTAGGTGCGTTCGTAATTGCCGAAACGTCAGTGAAGGCTTACTGTGGAGATACGAAAAGTTTTGATTTCCGTTTGTCTGTCTGTCTGTCTGTTCCGCGATAACTGCCGCAAAAAGCACCCGATCAGCTTGAAATTAATTGGGCATATTCGTGAGATACCCGGACGTAGCTGTATAGTTTTTGGTTAAATTTGGTTCATTCGTTCGGAAAATATGGAAGATTTTATTTTTCTTTATAATGCTTTTCTACGGCAAGTCAGACGATTTTCAAGTTTCGATTTGTTGAAAGAAAATGGCACGTTTGATTAATGGATTTAAATGTCAAATTATGGATACTAAAATTCCAAATAAGGGTTTTAAATTATTCTTATTATATTGAAGTTTTATCAATATATCTATCAGATTTTTTTATTTACGTGTATAATGTTTTGAGGACATTTATACATGTATTCCAATAATATAAAGAATTTTTAAATTAATTTTCTTGTTTTACATGATACATATTTCTTTTTTTTTTCCTTTTCTTCGTTGCCTAGCGACTGTTATTCGTAGCCTATCATTGCGTCAAATATGAATGAAGTTAGTAAATTACGTTAATTTTGTTGCAGGTACTATTAAAAGGCTATCACAAAAAATATTTTATCGAGCCAAATCGATGCAATTTATGCAATTAACAGTGCGCACGATAATGAATTATTTTCCAGTAGATTTAATAGATCTCCAGATATGCATATTTTGGGGGGCTTTTAATATGTTATTGCTATCGCATGGATTAGGATGTTTAAACTAATGTTTAACCATGCTATAAGTGAAAAAAAAGTACAGTTAAAGGCATGTAAATCCTTTTTAACACTTTCCAACATGAATGAAAAGTATTTATGACTTCAGTTTTTCTATCTGTCGCCTGCCGTGTTTCTCTACGTGCTCTAACTCGCGTAAATATAGTCGGGATTACATGTAATTGATATACGTTATTGAGGTTTGCCAAGGTATGTTTGGTATTAAAAATGAAGAGTGTAGCATTCATAGCTTAATTACAGGGGCACTCAAAACTATTCCGTTACATTATAGTCTTTGGGAAAAATCGTCTGCGGTGTATTTTAATAATGTTACACAATTTTAAACGTAATGAAATTTATATACTTTATTAAGGTGCACTAGAACCTGGTTACTATAAAATATGTTATGTGTAGCACTTACAGAATGCGTACAGGGAAATCAAAAGTATTCATAATATTACAATCTTTGAAGAAAATCCTTTTGTGGCGTTTTTTAATGATGTTACTCTGTTACAAAATAATAAAATTGATATGTATTTTTGAAACATTTTTGTAGTATATGGGGTGCAAAGCATATGTTTTTTTCAGGGTCACACAAAAGTGGTCGATTAAAATGTGGTCTACGGGGGAAAAAAACTCTTCACAGCTTATTTTAACACATTAGCGACGGGTTGAGTTGGGTTGATTTTTGACGGCCAATTATCTACACGGGGGATATAGGCCCTAGGGGGAGTGCCTTCCGTGGAGGTCTTTCTAAGGGAACCTAATCCGTATTAACGCATGGAAATCCACGGTTCGAAGAAAACCACGAAAACTCCGAACGATTAGGCCGACGGGCGCGATTGGGTTCGAACCCAGCACCTCCCGTCTACCAGCTTCGAGAGCAGAACCTCTCAGCCACTGGTGGGGCCATTAGGGACGGAAAACGAGAATTCTCGTTTTTATTCAGAATACATCATTGGCTAAGGGAGTGACTTCTACCTTACAGAAAAGACATTTATATTGTGTTGTCCATATTTTTTATAGATTGTAAGACATTATATATTACATCCGTACATTGAAAGATATTTACTGCTGCATAAACATGAAAAACGTATCTCAGAAACCAATTTCCGAGACACTTTCAGAAGAGGGAGTAGCTTCTACTGTTTTTAAACCCAGATTTAATTAAATTGCCTGTCGTCAGTGTGTTAATTGTGTTGCACTAATTCAAACATTATGAAATTAAATTACATTACTGTGGTTGACTACAAGAAGCTTGAATATGATTTGTATCGTATTTATCGTTCATTTATAGGGTCACATAAAAAATTTCGGATACAGTTCTGGTCTATTAGGGATGATTGCTGAAGAGCATTTTCGATTATGGTGTGCGTTTTAACGTTAAGTAAATTTGTGCTTAATAAGTAGTGCTTAAATATTGTATAGACCATGTACAGGGATACACAAATGAATTCGTAAGTATAAATGAAAATGAGCGCGAATTGCTTCAGTGTTTTGTTTTTTTTTTTTTTTTGTTTTTTTTTTTTTGTTTTTTTTTTTGAGTTATGTATTTCACAGCCCAATTACATTTAGTATACTAACAAATGTTTGCAGAATTTAAATAGAACCATATACAGGACTCCGCAGAAACTGGATATATGGTGCACACTATACATACTGATCCCCGGAAATGTGATATGAGCAGTTTTAAGAGGGTTTTTTGTCTGCATTAAATTTAAATGTTATAGACGACGCGTAAAAATCTTCACGTAATATACAGGGCTGTAGAAAAGAATTCATGTACGTTTCCGTCTATTGGTAGAATTTACTAAAGGACATTAACACAATTAATTGATAATTACAAATGTAAATTAAATTACACTACGAAGGGGTTCAGGGGGGCAGAGCCCCCTTGAAAAAATCTACTTTATTATCTAAAAATTGCCAGAATAAGTAGCTCATGAGATTTTCAGAATACCATTACATAACAAGGGGTTTAATTTAACGCTTCTAATGTCAGAAACCTTCGAAATATTTTTTCGTTTTATAAATGTTTATGTAATTTCAAAACTTTAAATTTCGTTTTTTGTAGAAAGATTAATATTACTCAAAGGATGCTAAACACAATGAATTGTAGAGCTGACGTTGAGGCTCCTGATCTGCAGATTTACTAGTTATATAAATACGTAGCACCTATAGACGTCGTTCAGTCCGTCCGTCCGTCTGTCTGTCTGTCTGTCCGCATATAACAGAGCAAAAACTACCCAACCGAATGGTCTGAAATTTTTAATGTATGATTCTTGCAAAATTTTGTCGAGCCATTTCAAATTTTATGAAAATCGTATTCATAGTTTAATTACAGGGACAGTCAAAAGTTTTTCTTTACATTACGGCCAATGGGAAAAATTATTGCAAATGCATTTTAATGATGTTACAGCCTTCCGAATGGTCTGAAACTTTAGATATATAATTGTTTCAAAATTTTGTCGAGCCATTTGAAATTTTGGGAAAATCGGATGTATAGTTTAATTACAGTGACAATCAAAAGTTTTCCGTTACATTACGGCCAATGGGGAAAAAATATTGCAAGTGCGTTTTAATGATGTTACAACCTTCCGAATGGTCTGAAAATTTAAATATATAATTGTGGCAAATTTTGTTGAGCCATTTCAAATTTTATGAAAATCGGATGTATAGTTTAATTACAGGGACAGTCAAAAGTTTTCCGTTACATTACGGGGAATGGGAAAAAAATTATTGCAAGTGCATTTTAATGATGTTACAGACTATGCACTTATGAAGTTAAAAAATATATATATTCAGTACAATATGGGGTACAAAAAATAATTATAAAACTAGTTTTAGTACAAACGCACCTCATTTGCCACGTTTGACGAGCAATTTCCGACTTGTTTTATTTTCATTTAAACTGCCTCCTCTTCTAAAACATTTCTTAATCTATCTGTTAAAAAGAATAAAAAGTAATATGTAATTTATTTTGTCGATCCTAATTAAGGATACAATTAACTTTGCATTAATAAATATTTTAAACTTTTGTTTTCTAGTTTTTCTATCATTCTTCCGCATTCTTCTTTCCAGCGTTTCGCACCTTAATTTATTCAAGTGTAAAAGATCTCTTCTTCAGAATGATAATTAAATCCAAGATATTTATCGCTTTAATAATAAGTTTTAAAAAAACATCCAATTAAAAATTTTTAGGAAGAATAGAGGGAGAAAGATGAATAAAGTTTTAAAATATTTATATTGTTTATGTTTAGTTTTATTAAATTAAACGTAACACAAATGTGGGATTATCTTTGTACGTGCGTGTGTTTTTTATTTTAAATGTATTTAACTCTGTAATCATACAATGTTAAAATATTTTTGCTTATATGTAAAGGTTTCTTGAGTAATTTGATTTCTTTAAGAAATTCTATATATTGAAATATGTATATAATACATTTTCCATAATACATATATGTTTATATAAAAAAATTCCATTCAATAATACGAAAATATAATCATGGATTTAATGTATTAGTTGTGTTTGTTACTCATAGTATTATTATTAATGATACAGAGATAATTGTTTTTATTATTATATTATCGTTACATATAAGGATAATGTAATAATAATAATTATTACTATATTAACAGGATGGCAGTCGAAGTTAGAATTTTTTTTATTTCCGTGGTCCTGAGTATAGAGAAGGAAATTATGGCAATATAAATGCCACGTTAATTTTAGAAATATTTGATCTAAAAATATCAAAATGCAGTGTATTTTCATGAAATAGGCAATATAACATGAAGCTTCCTGAGATTCAAAACCCCTTAAATACAATTTTTAATATAATACAGGAAAGAAAAGAAAACTAAACAATTGAAAGTCCATAATAACAGCAGCAAACTTTTATGTAATCTACGAAATAGCCAAAAATATCCATTTACAAATTACTAAAAGGCATTGATGTAGAATGTCATTGACGTATAAATAATGATTTGGTCTTTTTTTAGAAACGCATAATAAACTAGATAGAATAACATCCAGTGTGACAAGTAAAATGAAGTTAAAAATAAATTTTAGAAAAAAATTTCCACCGTTATATTTATTGATGAATTACAGTGAAAAGTTTGAAATTTAGGAATAATTAAAATATGGTAAAAATATTGTAAAGGAAAACATAATTTAATTTTAAATTTACGTTTTGTTTGTTTTTTTAATTAAAAAATTGCTTGAATAAACTTGCAATAATTCATCTAATTTGATTTTCCGCTTGCATTTACGATTTGCATTAAATGGTTTCCTCAATAAACAAAAATCAACATTTTTTTAATTATTCTTAAGTAAAAAGAAGCATATACATGTAGGATTATCTTTTAACGAAATTAATTTCATTGTGAAATATATTATATGATATTACGTTTATGATATATTATATTCATTATGAAATGTGTTCAAGGAGATTATATATATGTAGGGGAGACCAGGGTACAGTGGTGCCACTTTTGCAGTTAACATTTTTTTTCTCTTTAACAGAGAGACCAATCTACCTGAAAATATTTGTGAATATTCTTTAAACCTTTCTACATGCCTCATAATTTTCGCAGAACATAGTTTCCAATACATTTTTCAAAAAAAAAATTTATATACACCCGTAAAGTGGACCAGTGTATCCCGGAAGCGGGGTACACTGGTCCACCTACTGGGCCACAGTGGTCCACTATTAGTTATTGTCTAAAATAACTAATAAAATAAATCTACTTATAATTAATCTAATTCTTTTTTATTTCCCTTTTACCTCCAAAATATAATAATAGAAATTTGCAAGTAGCATTTTGAAACAAAAAACATAAAACTAAAGAATTATCAAAAAATTTATTATTTTTTGAAAATAACAATAATAAGATACAAAAGTGATTTCAAATAAGTTATTAATTAAGTACAAAAAAAAATCAGCAAACATTAAGACAAATATGATGATGAAAAATTTATTAGAAGCTCAAAATAATCAGGATAAAATAATTCATTATGAGCTAACCATGTGCTCTGAAACTATAACTAACCAATCCAGTGAGGTAATCTATTACTTATTTCTTGGCTACAATTATATTTTTCAAAGGCAGTAAATACAAAACAAAATATTTCTTACTATGTTAACTTTACAATGCATGATTTTCATTTCTCCCCCCTAACCCCCCCACCCCCCCCCAAAAAAAATTGCTATGTTGAACAAGAAAACTTATTTTTAAAATCATGCATGAACTGTTATCCATAATTTAGGAGAAAGCTAAAGCATCAGATGGCTACATTATAATCTCAACAACATATAACATGAAATTTAAAGTGTGCCAAATGACTACACTATGCACTGTAGGGTTAAATAAATTGTCATTTTTCTTTGTTTACTTTATTTTACAGTTAACTCTTTTAAAACTATTTATTTTAGAGAATAAGCAATTATTAAATATTTTGAAAATTCTTCATTACAGGAGCGGTATTCATTGCGGACCACTGTACCCCAGCAGTGGGCGGTCCATTGTGCCCCATGTTGAAGTTCAATACATACTCATAAAAATATTATTTAAAGTTTTCTTTTAAGCATATAAACTTTTTAATTAAATAACGACCAGTGTCTTATCTTTTCAAAAAAGTTGTTTTATCTTATTTATCCATTACCTTTAACTACTCAATAAAGAAAAGTATGTCGATGAAAAATTTTACTTTTAGGAGCTCAAAACAACCAGTCAGGATAAAAGGGTTCATTATGAGCTAACGATGTGTTCTGAAGGCTATAAGTAATCAATCCAGTGCTGTTATCAATTATTCTAAAAGAAAAGATTTAAAAATTTAAAAATAAGTAAAATATAACGGGTGGTCCACTGTGTACTTAGGTCCACTGTACCCTGGTCTCCCCTATATATGAGGACGTGAGTATCAGAACTTGCCTTATCCAGAAAATTAAATCTTGGGAAATCGCGAAAAACCTCTGACTGCATCCATTGGTTTTCATTGTAAACCAGGACTTTACAAGGCAAGAAATACTTAATAAAACTATTTTTTTTTTCTTTTTAGAAATTGTAGAGTTTTTTCGGTGCATGTTTACTAGTAGAATAGATTGATAGAGAAAATAAGATTTTTTTTTTTTTTTCATAAGGCAGGTTTTGAAACTCGTGTCCTCATATATATTTAATTGCCTTTCGAAAAAAAATTGTAAATTGTAGCCTATGAATTTTTAAACAGAAATCAATTTCTATAAGCTTCAAATATCCGGATCCAAAATTATAGCTCATCCCTTCATGAATTTTTAAGTTATGGTTTGAAAGTTAATTTATGCTTTCATTTAGCACTATAAACAACAACTTCCGACATTGCAATCTGTTTTGCAGAAACTTTTAATTTTCGTAATTCTTAAACTACTTGATCGAAGGACTTGCCGTTTGGTATCCGGTGGTAAAATTTACCGAGGAATTCAAATATGATGTCAAAAAATAGGTATTAGTATTCAGAATTTTAAAATTTGATCAATGCTGGGATTTACCCGGTTCCTTAGAACCATTAACTAATATTTCGCTGAGAACCGGTTGTTAAAATGGCAATTTTAATGTGAAAATTCCAAATGCGCATTCCTTACCCTCTTTCAATTATCATCGGTGCTCTAAACGTTACAGAATGGCAAGGTTTTTTGCAAGGTTGAGCATACTTGCAATTTAAGCCGTATATACAAAGAATATAAAGTAGAACTAAACTTGCATAAAAAATATTGGTGATTTTAATTGATATGGAATGCGCATGGAGAATTTTGAAAGGTTCTTCATAACGTTTAATATATTCAGAACAAATCTTTATTTTTCTCAAAAAAAAATAATTTCTTGTGTGATAAATATATGTCTAATGCATATAGTGTGCCCTTGAATAGTATTTAAGATGAAATTAAAAAAAAATAATAACAATAATAAAAATGAATTTGAAGGTCCCTTGTCCCCTTAAGGTAAGTTTTGAAGATTTTGCTTGAGGCTACTAGTCACTCAGCTTCCCCTCACTAATGTTAAGTCTATATGAGCGTTTGATGCAATCGTATTTTTAAAATATCTCCTCGGGAAATTAATATTCGTAACTCTTTTTTTTCTATGTAGCGTGCGTATGTTCATGCGTTGCGTTTTTGACCAAAAACTGTTGCACAACGATAGTTTTGAGCGAGGACGAATTATCTTGATGCACAATCCACATGCAAATTTCGAAGATTTTCAAGGTGTTTGGCACATGAAACTTCGTTTGAAACAAAATTTAAGGCAAACTAATTTTTCCAATGTCATAAATCGCAGAACACTCAAAAATATTACTCCAAAACAGCTGTTGTCTACACACTAAGTCACAAATGGCGCTCAAACTCAGAGTTGTAATTCGGTACAGTAATACACACTTACAGAAGAAGACAAAAAATTCGTGATATCTTCTATGCGTGTCTATAATGTACGACCCTTAGGTATACAAGTCATGGCTGTTTAGTTATTCCTGTTATCAACGTTGAGAAACAAATGAAGACAGAGTTAGGCCACAGGCGCATGTAAAGTAAAGTAAAAGATCTTATCTGAACAAATGTATTATTGTTGTTATTAACGTTGAGAAGAGGAGGAAGACAGGGTTATATTAGAAGATAGTGAAAATTAAAAGATTTTATAAAAACAAATAGGAGAGGGTAGTACACAGTGAGACGAAAATTATTATTACTTAACAAATGGCAAAGATTTTTATTCTTTTGAAAAAAATTTTGCTATAACTTTAAGCTACACAAATACGCTCCACATTAATGTATAAATGGTTTTAAAAAAGTTATTTATAGAAGCACAGAAGCAGCATAAAGGAGTATCGAAAATTGTCTCACTGTGTACCACCAGTGAGACAATGTATATTTTTTCATAAATCATACATTTTTATACTCTATCAATAATTTTCTGCAGTTTATGACTTCTAATTAATATTTCTAGATTAAAAAAAATTTAAAATATGAGCCTCGGTTGGACAATGGCAGACATTGGGCTACCTTCATGCAAACTTTCAGCCTCTTACGTTTAGTAGATTTCACTAACCATCTCGCACGCCCCCACACAAACAGAGATAGAGAAAGAGAGAAAAAACCTTCTTTTATTAATAAATAACTTCTTTTACGTCAGAACCGCATAGTAGATACACAATGAAGCACGTCTCACTGTGTACCACAACTGTGTGTCTCAATGTGTACTTTCGTTACGTTGTAACAAAATGGATGCCATATCTGTTTCATCATCAGTTTCATAGCTTTGAATGCTTGTGTCGTTTTGTCGACATAGTCTATCATTAGATATAGCTAGGTTTGGTTAAGTAAATATATGCCATAATTAAATAAATAAAGTCTAAAATGGACGTTTATGTAACTTTAACACCTGTAAAATAAATAATTACTCACTATTTTGTTGGACGAGTAACCGAAGTGCCGAAACTACATCCACGTGTTGCATAAGATGAGGTGGTTCAGTGTGTGTTCCAGGTAGGAGAAAAAGTTATAACTATATGTCAAAATGGCTGCTGTCTCACTGTGTACTCCCCTACCCTATACAAATGACCGCGCAACGAAATCATTTTATTTTTTTTATTTTTTTTTTAACCTACCACAATACTCGATGTATTTTTAACTACCACCAATGCACATAATAATGTCAAAACTGGGTCATGTATAAAATTTCTTCCAAAATTCAATAAACCATTTACAATAGATTTTATATTGCTGATGACCAAAAAATAATGTATAAATGCTTAAGGAAACACTTGTGGTTATATTTATCACACACTTTCTTACGTCAGTTAGAGTTAATGAAAATTGCTTTTTGTCTTTTAATCTTTAATGTCGCAGATTCCTGGAAAGCGAACATAGAAATCCGGGTGGGCTGCCGAGCTCAGGTTAAGAACCGCTGGTATTTATGATTCATCTTAAAATAGAATTTAGATGTATTCATTTTAGCCTGATAAATAATTAATATTTTACATCCCTTAACCCTTTATCTACTTACGGTACTTATAAGTACCACGAAAATAACTTGTTATAAAATTAATTTAATACATCGATTAGTTGTTATTCATTTTAGAATGAGTTATAAATACATCACTTTATGTTGTTTAAAAATCATTATTGGTTACACAAAACAAAAATATTTTTAAAAGGATGATTTATTTTGCCCTTTGCATCTTTTCAGCTTTCTTGGCATTGGGGGGGGGGGGGGGGGGGATTTTTCAATTCGGAAATATTTCTAAATTTCTATTGCAAGGACATTATATTTGAACAGTTCTAATTCTACAAAATACTAAGAAAAATATTTAAAATAAAAGATTTGAGTGAGGTTATAAATATTGCATAAAATCCCTATAAATTCAAATTTAATTAATCCTTCTAAATACTTCAATCATTCTAAAATCCTTCTAAAATTTATTAAATGATTATGTAACTCTTCTAATGTAGTTTAAACAATTTACGAAAAATGCTTTAGAAGATAAAAATTTTCATGAATTCATAATTCAGTACATAAAAGGTTAATGCATTTTATTTTCTATCATGCGCCACATATCTTATTTACTCACAAAAAATTTTACACCCTTTATATTTTAATAATATTTTGCTAAAAATAAAAATAAAAAAATCGCGTAATTTCGGTCAAACAATATTTATTCCGATTGGTATTACATAATCGAATTTTACATTTATCCGAAAACTTATGGTCTAATGATTTCCCGTTTTATAATAACTATTTTAAAAAAAGGTTTAGGTTTGGTTCACTGAACTGAAAGAAACAAATGCTTTTCCTATGTTTTTCTGTATGTATATCTATAGCTAAGAACGCATTAACTATGTTGCAAGTGATTATATTGCATCATCAGTCATGTATTACAACAATTTTATCTGCTAAAGATTAATCTAACTAAAAAAAAGACTTGCTTTATTTTCCTTTATTTCTTTTCTAAAGATTATGTAAATCCGAAATACTTAAAAAAAAAAAAAAAAAAAAAAAAAAAAGGCAATAATCTTACTTGAACGTTTAAAAATTAAAACAGTCTGTTATCAGTAAACAAAGAGATAAAAATAATTCCATTTAATATTTTTAAACAAAAATAAAACATTTATTTCAGCATTTTCTAACTAACTCAACATGTTTTTCTTTTCTTTGAGAACTCAAGAATAATTAAGAAAGTATCTTCAAGCAGTTAATAAGAAATATAAAATTAAGTTCAAAAAGTCTTTAAACTGTATTTTTTACTTTTATTTATTTTATTTATTTATTTATTACTGTTAACACTAATCATTCTTTGTTACTTGTTTGAACATATTTAACATGACGTCACATAGGGGAGACCGGGGGAATGCCGCCAACCCGGGTTATGCCGCCACCCCACCTAGTTTAAAAACTAAGGGCAGTTTGAGATAGTGAATGTGCCTGCACTATAGCGGCCAACAATAGAAACAATGCCTAAAGTGGGAGTGACTTTACTGTACGCCGTTCGTCTGTACTAGTGAAAAATGTAGTTTTCACGTAGTTGTTTATTATTTTGGAGCTTCAAATGAATAGTGATAAGCACCTTTTATTGTAACACTAGGTTATTTAAGATAATATGACCCGTAATCTACATGCATTCGCCGACATTTTGATGCAATGTGTTGAACAAGTTCGGTTCTTCTTTCGGCTTTGCTTGGGTATTTCCGCCATATTGTCCTCTCGGGGTAATGCCGCCGCCATGCAAATCGGGTGAGAAATGGCCTCCTTTTAATGTAGTGGAGCCGATTCAGCTGAGTGACTTTTGCAATATGAAGTAAATTGTAAGCTTAACCATTATTCTGCTCAATTACATTGATTTCTAACTATTTTCAGTAGGTTGTGTGTTTCCTAGTATCCATTTGATGCATGTACTAGGTCATTAAAGAGTGGCGGTATTACCCCGGTACAGTGGCGGAATTACCCCAGTGTCCTGGGTAATCCCGCCACTGTGCAGAGGTTTAAAAAATATTTTTTTATGTATGCTTACTTTACAGTTATGATTACGGTTAAATTTATACAGATACTAAAGGTCATGATTCAGCTTTAGAATTTTTACTATTAAAAAATAAACATTTTTTCGAGGTGAAAAAATTTAAATTCCCTTAAGGTGTCGCCATTCCCCCGGTCTCCCCTACACCAGGAAATCCAATATCTCTAAGAGATTTCTGATGTTTAAAATACTTTATTTATTCAACAACCATGGCGAAACATAGGCAATCTCCAATTGCGATAACGATACCATTTTCTGCTTTGTTTTGAATATTTATTTAGTATACAAATATTTATTGTTGTGACAGATTTTTAAAAATTCATTCTGGAAAATTATTTAAAATATCAAAAAAAATTAGTGAATTGGATTACGCATTTCAAAGAAATTTTGATGTGGTACATTTTTTGCTCTACTCAATGGTGTAAAAATTTAAATTGTGCGATATTTTGTGGCAAATACATAGCAATGAAAACAAAAGCGATAGCGCAGGTCGTTGCCATCACCTTTATGACGTCAGCGTTAGTGGTGGACATGTGTTTGCTTTATAATTACCACACAATCCAACCGGGCTGACTACTCGGGTGCAAACGTTCGGCACTAGAAACCTATGGCGAAAATGGGAAGAAAGTTTGTTAGAAGCAGCTCTCAAAAATTCAAGCGTCCAACGCATTTTAAAGATCCTAGATTGAAATGAATAATATTATAGGCTAAGTTCACGCTCTCAATGAAGACGATAAGAACCACAGAATGCAGTTACGTAGGGCAAACCGGGGAATGGCGACACCTTAAGGGAATTTAAATTTTTTCACCTCAAAAAAATGTTCATTTTTTAATAGTAAAAATTCTAAAGATGAATCATGATCTTTAGTATCTGTATAAATTTAAGCATAATCATAACTGTAAAGTAAGCACACATAAAAAAATTCTTTCAACCTCTGTACAGTGGCGGGATTACCCAGGATACCGAGGTAATTCCGCCACTGTATCGGGGTAATGACGCCACTCTTTAATGACCTATTAAATACTTAAAATGGATACTAGGAAACACATAACCTACTGAAAATATTTAGAAAGCAATAATTTAGCAGAATAATGAATAATTACAATGTTCTTTAAGATAGAATTATTAATGTGTTAAGCTTACAATTTAACTCAAATTGGAAAAGGCACCCTTTGCCATGGTGGCGGCATTAACCCGAGAGGACAATATAGCGGAAATTCCCCAGCAAAGCCGAAAGAAGAACTGAACTTGTTCAACAAATTGAATCAAAATGTCGGCGAATACATGTATATTACGCATAATATTATTTTAAGTACCTAATGTTACAATAAAGGGTGTTTACCTCTATTCATTTTCAGCTCCAAAATAAGAAGCAACTAGATTAAAACTAAATTTTTCACTAGAACAAACGAATGGCGTACAACAAAATCACTCTCACTCTAGGCACTGTTTCTATTGTTGGCCGCTATAGTGCAGGCGCATTCACTATCTCAAACTGCAGTTAGTTTTTAAACTAGGCGGAGTGGCGGCATAACCGCGAGTGGTGCCATTCCGCCGGTCTCCCCTATACATTTTTTAGAACACTTTGTACATCCTGAAATAACCGCTATTCTTTAAGATTCGTTGTCAGACAGAACCAGAGTTGTCGACGCATAGTAAACGCACGGTATTTGTAAATGCAATGTATAATGTTTTTGCTTTTATTTTTCTAAATATTATACTCTAAATTTAAAACTGTTGTACGTTACGGTACGCTGACAAATGTGAGTGAAATTATAAGAGATTGGTGTAATTTTTCAGTACATTTCAAAATGATGTACCTTTAAGATGAATGGCAAGTCTGATCAGACGTCCTATTCGCTTCTTCAATGTTCAACCTATTGATTTTTTTTTTTTTTTTCTAAATACTCTAATTGAAGGACGTGATTCTTTGCTGTTTAATTGACAATATATTTTTAAAATGTGCACACAACTTTATATTTTAAGGTTAGAATATTAACTAAAAGTAAGGGCTGCGAATAAGATTTTTAACACTTAAAATAAAGTATACACTTTAGAAATATTTTGCCTATTAAACAGCAAAAAGTTATACTTTAACTCTTTATCTACTGACGGTACTTATAAGTACCATTAAAATAACTTGTTATAAAATTCATTTAATCCATCGATTAGTTTTAATACAGTTTAGAATGAGTTATAGATACATTACTTTATCTCGTTCCAAAAGCATTTTAGGTTACACAAAACAAAAACATTTTTAAAAGGGTGATTTCTTTTGCCTTTGCATCTTTTCAGTTTTCTTAGCGTTGGGGGGGGGGGGGGGATTTTTCAATTCGGAAATATTTCTATATTTGTAAGAACATTATATTTGTACATTTTCTAATTCTGCAAAATACTAAGAAAAATATTTAAAATAAAAGATTTGAGTAGGGTTATAAATATTGCACAAAATCCCTATAAATTCTGTACAAAAACTGTACAGAGGTTGAAAGAATTTTGTTTTATGTATGCTTACTTTACAGTTATGATTACGGTTAATTTTATACAGATACTAAAGATCATGATTTAGCTTTAGAATTTTTTCTATTAAAAAAAAAAAAAAATGAGGTGAAAAAAATTAAATTCCCTTGACGTTTCGCCATTCCCCCTGTCTCCCCTACATCAGTAGAAAAGAAATCTTAAAAGTTCTTCAAATGGTACCGAGTCCCTTAAAACAATCTTTTTCTTTTTGTTTATTTACTAAATAAGATTAATTTGATTTTTTTTTTTTTTTTATCAACTAGTAAAATAATCGATTTGAAAGGTTCTTTTTATATACGCCGTCTGATTCAACGATTCGAACGTCTGATTGTACGAATACTATTTACTATTAAATTGCGCTTCAAAAACCTGTAAGACATTAAAAAGTGCAGTAATTTTCAGTGGTGTCAGTGGACAACTGGTGTAACGTTGCTGTCCAACAATTTGCAGAACTGAAAATCTGATCATTATAAAACAAACTTTTAATCAAAATCCTTGTTCGGAGAAAAAGTACTATAGCATTTTAAAACTATTCCAAAAACATTCAGTCATCAAAGTTCGCAATTTATTTATACTGTTGCAAAGTTACACGATTTACAAGTAAAGAGATTTAAATTAAATTAACTTTCAGTTTTCAGTCACTTTCTTTTTTAATTCAATATGAAAGGAAAGTTTCAAAATCAAGGTAAATGCACTTATAGTTGGCACGTAGAGGGCCCCCAATTTTTAAAGTGTAAGAACAAACCCAAAATGCATTTCTGCAAAACGACTGAAAGAAATCTGACTAACATCCTTAAATGTTAATTTTCCATAAACTGTTTGGAATATTTTTTTTTCGGCTGGTAGGGGAGACCGGGAGGAATGACGACACCTTAAGGGAATTTAAATTTTTTTCACCTCAAAAAAATGCTTATTTTTTAATAGTAAAAATTCTAAAGCTGAATCATGATCTTTAGTATCTGAATAAATTTAACCGTAATCATAACTGTAAAGTAAGCACACATAAAAAACATTTCTTTCAACTTCTGTGCAGTGGCGGGATTACCCAGTATACTGGGGTAATTCCGCCTCTGTGTCCGGGTAACGACGCCACTATTTAATGAAATTAATAAGTACAAAAAATGGATACTAGGAAACACATAACCTACTGAAAATATTTAGAAAGCAATAATTTAGCAAAATAATGAATAATTACAATGTTCCTTAAGCTAGATTTATTAATGTGCTGAGCTTACAATTTAACTCAAATTGGAAAAGTCACCCTTTGCCATGGTGGTGGCATTGCCCCGAGAGGACAATATAGATGAAATCCCCCAGCAAAGCCGAAAGAAGAACCGAACTTGTTCAACAAATTGCATCAAAATGTCGGTGAATGCATGTAGATTACGGGTAATATTATCTAAGTACCTAATGTTACGATAAAAATAGTTTACCTCTACTCATATGAAGCTCCAAAATAAGAAGCAACTAGATGAAAACTAAATTTTTCACTAGAACAAACGAACGACGTACAACAAAATCACTCTCACTCTAGGCACTGTTTCTATTGTTAGCCGCTATAGTGCAGGCGCTTTTACTATCTCAAACTACTGCTAGTTTTTAAACTAGGCGAGGTGGCGGCATAACCCCGAGTGGTGCCATTCCCCCGGTCTCCCCTACGTTTGTTTATTTTCTAGAGTTTTGAGAAAAAAATTTATTTTTCATTTCTTAGAGATTTCATTAGGCGATAAATTTCTTTTTAATACATTGTTTGTTTAATATTATATTTTATTTTAAATTAAACTACTGTTGATACACTATTACATTGTAAATAATTTCTTGGATAAGCCGAAAACTTAAAGATTCGTGCATCAGGAAATTGCTAGGCTCACTACTGGAGCATAGAAGAATGTAACATTTTTTATTTTTCATTTTTCTTCGAAGAATATATTTTGAAACTTTGAATGTTTATTCTGATACATGAAGGTTATGACTAGGCTAAAAAAAAATATTTTTTAGAACTCACAAGTAACATTAAAATAACTTGTTATAAAATTAATTTAATACATCGATTAGTAATAATAGAGTTTGGAATAAGTTATAGATACTTTAATTTATCTTGTTCCAAAAGCATTAGTGGTTGCACAAAACAAAAATATTTTTAAAAGGATGATTTCTTTTTCATTTGCATCTTCTCAGCTTTCTTGGCGTTGAAAGAGTGTGGGAAAAAAGTTTCAATTAAGAAATATATCTATATTTCTTTTGTAAGAACATTATGTTTGTACATTTCCTAATTCTATAAAATACTTAAAAAAAAAAACATTTTAAATAAAAGATTTGAGTGGAGTTATAAATAGTGTACAAAATTCGTGTAAATTCAAATTTAATTCATTTTGATTGGCAAAATCCTTCTAAAATTTATTAAATGATTGCGTAAATCTTCTAATGTAGTTTCAAAAATTCTCTAAAACCACTTTAGAAGATGAAATTTTCATGAATTCATAATTTGGGATATAAAGGGTTTAGCTTTTCCCGGGTATCAAAGACTTATCCATGTTCATGAACATTCTCCACTTTTTTATTCCCGTATTACACCACTGGGCGTTAACCCTTTTTGTGCCAAAGTGCAGATTTAAAACATTGCTTTTCATTATTTTTGTGATTGTTCAGAGCTGTAAATCAAATATTTTTCTATAAAATCTCGCGTTGGTTTTTTAACACTTTCCAACATTGTCCGTCTGTCCGTGCTCTAACTCTCGTAAATATACTCTGATTGCTCTGTAATTTTAATATATTATTGTCATTTACTATAGCATGATCCTCATGGAAAAGGAAGGCTATAGCATTTATAGTTCATTTATAGGGACAGACGAAAGTATTCTGTTACATTGCGGTCAGTGTGAAAAAATCGTTTGAAGTGCTTTATAATCATGTTGTACCATTTTGAACATAATGAAATTGATATGTACTTATGAAGTGCACTAACACATGAATTCTGTAGAATATGGGACGCAAAGCATTTGTTATTTATTTACAGAGGCACACAATATAATTCCTTTACATAATGGTCTACGTAGTTAAATTGTTTGCGCGTATTTTAATTACGTACGTTAAACTGCTTGCCGCGTATTTAAATTATGTTACACTATTTCAAATATACTGAAATTGATATGCAGTACTGAGGTTTACTATAGCAATATATTTGCTGTAGAATGTGATGTGTATATCATTTATCGTTGATTTATAGGAACACACAAAAGATTTCGGTTACAGTACTGCATTCGAAGTACTGTCTATTTGCGATAATTGCTGGAAATGCGTTTTTAGTGATGATATGCGTTAACTAATTTTTTCATATTACGGGGTATGTATAAATGCCATAGATCATATACAGGGCTACACAAAAGAATTCGTAAGCAATACTGAATATAAGCGGAAATTGCGTAAGGGTGGTTTTAATTGAGTTATGTATTTTCAAGCTGGAGTATATTTAGCATACAGAAATGTTTGTAGAATATGAATAAAATCATATACAGGGCCACGCAAGGAACTGGATAGAAGACCGCTTATGGATGATAATTTCTAAAATTGTTGCTTCAGTAGTTTTAAGCATGTCTTTTGCCTGAATTAAATTTTAGCTTAATACGTGGCTTGTTTATAAATCTGTAGTATTTTTATACAGGACTGATCAAAATAATTCAAGTATTTCTCCACAAAAGCACTGAAGTACTTTTCTGACTATGTATGGTAATTGATGTATCCTGTTTTCAAATATGTTCTGAGTTTTCTAAAACGGTTACTTAGTTATCTTGATTACCTTATTAAACAGTGAAGTATTGTTAAAGTACTCTGGAAATGTTGGAAAGTGTTTCATAATGTATGCTTGACGCATGATTTATCTTATAGTACGGGGAAAAAAACATTCTATAAAAAGAAAGTTTTTACTTTTGTTTTGTTTTTTATTATTATTATTATTATATAAAGTATAATGCACCATTTACTACAAACAGAAATATATAAAGATTTTCTGTGTGTCAATATTTAAATTATGTATCAACAGCCCAAGAAAAAACTCAAAAGCTATCGATTGGCAAATTCCTAAAACAAAAAGATGCATGTCAACATAATAAAAATAACTTCTGTGGATTGAAAATATACATAGAAATATATAAAAATTTTCAGGGAATAAGTATTTAAATTTGTTAGCAATAGCCCAAGTCAAAACTCAAAAGCTATAAATTGAGGAATTCTCCCACGCAAACTATACATGTAAACACATTTAAAAATACCTCGTCGCATTGAAGTGTAAAACCTTACTGGTGGCAACAAAAAAACAGAAAACTGTCCAATAGCAACGTTTCAGTTAAACAACCGGAAGCAGTTTTTTTTCTCGGGATTTCTCCACAAACGCCAATTATTTTACCGGAAACTCTCAATCACTCCATTTTTCCTGATTTCTCTAATATTTCACTTATCAATTGTTTTGTTGTTGTTTTTTTAGGAGGGGGGGGGGGGATACACAAGAATGTCATTTTCATAAATCATGTCATGAAACATTACTCATTAAATTTATAAATATTCAGACACACTCTTTCAGTAGTATAGTACGGAATAAATAGCAAAGTCTGACAGCTCAGCAAAAATTTCTAAGGCTAAATTCGTTCCAGAAAAATCAAAGAAATATCTGCTACTAAAATTTCTGAAAAATTGAATTTTACATTAATACATCGCATATACAAAACTATCGAACATATGATTAACAATATCGAATATTAATTATATCCTAAATTTGACATACTTCTGGATTTCCATACTGTTGAAAAAATTCTGACGGAGCCATCATCTCTACGGAGTCGAGAGAGTCCGATTCACCACATTGTGCAGAGACAGTCCATGTTTTCCATCTGCTTATCGACCTGCAATTTGGAGATTGCGCAGATGGTTTCATTCTCCCTATCGCAAAGGGACGAAATTTTAGGGGTTTCATTTTACCCTAAAAAGGCGCCAGATATAGCATTTTCAGAAATAATGCACGCTCAGATCAAATATGCTTTTTTTAGCTGCTTATTGCCTTGATATTTAGAATGATGGAATTCAAACCTAATAGCCATTTTATGAAAGAAATTACAATAAATGATGGTAAAATCATAAAGGAAATATATTTGAAAACAGAATAACTTTTATAACTTTCGAAAATACACATTCTTAGAACTCAGTCTCTGATCATTACTGCAAGTGTTTTAAATATAATGAATGAGAAAAATTCAAAACCAACCAGCCATTTTAGGCAAGATATTCCAATAAATTATGTAAAAATCATATAGAAAAGGAAATACTTTCTTCATATCTTTCTGAAATACACAGTCTTACAACTTAATCTGGGCTCATTTCTGTTCATTTTAATAAAAATTAACTATAATTGGTAAAAGTTCTCAGATTCAGTTTTATTAATTTTCTTAAAAGGCGTTAGTTACAACCTTTTTAGAAATCACACATGATAGGATTTGAACACGTTTTTGAATTACTAGTGTCTTAGTATTTAGAAAGAAAGTTCAAATCAAACATACGCTTTATGAAAGAAATTCTACCAAATGAGGGGAGGGTTTATTTCAACCAAATCATAAAGAAAATATATTTGAATAATTGGGGTGGCATAATAGTGACGACCAATGTCTAATCGTTAAAACGAAAATCAATATAACGAGGCCCTAAAATAAGACATTTCGCATTTTATTTGGCATTTTCGGCAAGAATTCCTGCGTGTCTTTTGAGTTTTGCATTTCCACTAATTGCGCATTTTAAGCTCTCCGAAAAAAAAATATCTTATGCGGAAAATGCTTAAAGCAGCAACTTTTGCAGCACAGTCTTGCGCATAGAGTTAACTGAGATATTGAATATAACCTTTTCGCAGTCATAAAACCTACGAACAGCGTACTTTAAAAATAAGCAAAAAATGTCATTAAAGTGTCCATTACTGCTACACCAACAATTACCTTATATATTATAGTTAAGGGGGGGGGGGACACTTGAAGAAACTTTGTGTATTTTTTTAACACTTTCCAACAAAGTTGAAAAGTGTTTATGATTTCGGTTTCTCTGGCCGTGCTCTAACTCTCGTAAATATACTCGGGTTGTCCTGAAATGTTTGGATGTTATTGACGCTTACCCTAGCATAATCCCTATTTCAAATTAATTTTGTAGCATGTTTATTTACAGGGACAGTCAAAAGTATTCCGTTACATTACGGCCAATGGGAAAAAGTCGTTTCAAATGAATTTTAAAGATGTGACACTCTTTCAAACATAATAAAAATGATATGCATTTGCGAAGTGCATTAAAATGTATATTCTGTAGAATATGCGGTGCAAAGAATAGTTATTATTCATTTACAGGGCCACACAAAAGAATTCCGTTACATCATGGTATAGGGGGGAATTGTTTGCGGCGTTCTTTACATATGTGCTATTTCATATGTAATGAAATTGATATATAACGCTGAGGCTTACTATAAGTTTTTTCATGTATAATACGAAGTGCATAGCATTTACAGGGACACACAAAAGATTTCAGATATTATATTCTATCCGAAGTACTGTATATTAGCGATGAAGGCAGGAAATGCCTTTTTAATTATGATATTTGCTTTTAAGTTTCACTATATTTATGCAAACTATATGGTGTGTATAAATGCCATAGTTGATATACAGGATTAAACAAAAGAATTCGTAAAGATTACTGAGTATAAGTGTAAATTTCTTAAAAGTGGATTTTAAATGAGCTATGCATTTTTACGCTGAACTGCATTTATTTTACTAAGAAAGGTTTATAGAACATAGATAAAATGATATACAGGGTCACGCAAAGAATTGGATACATGGCCGTCAATGGATGATAATTTCTGAAAATGTGATTTTAGTCGTTGAGTGTTTTAATTTGAATTAAATTTTAGCTAAGTAGTAGTAAATAGTAGTAAGTGTAATAAAGGTACTAGGTAGATTACAGGGTTGAACAAAAGTATTCAAGTATGTTTCCATCTAATTAGTATAAATTGATGAAAGAGAAATTTCAACCTGTTATGAGTTTTTGACGCGTGATTTTTCTTTCTTGTTTTTATATTATTTTTAAGATTTAAACTCCATTTGTCTGTTTACATAAGGTCTGACTTTGCCATGCGTTATTTAGATATATTTGTAATATAATTTTTCATTCTTGTTAAATTATTTTTGATTTAAAGAACGTATATTTGTAAATTTCTATGTGGCTCATATTTTCATTGATGAAATAACAATTAAATGGTGCTAAATAGAGGCATAAGTCAGGGTTTTTTTTCGTTATAATTCAGTTAATTTTAAAGATATGGGTATGCGATTTTTGGTTATGATCTTGTGCAAGCAAGAGGAATTTTTTTTCTAATAGACCAATTTTGTCTTAGGGGTCGTATAAAAAGTTTAAAAGTAACTTTTTTTAAAACTAATGATAGGATTATTTAATAATCTTATTCTCTACCTTATTTTTAACAATTTGGTATTTTACATTGCTTACTCATCTCGAGCAGATAAAAAGTCCTAGCTCGTTCCATCTTTTTTTTTTAGGACACTTCATAGCTAAACGTTTTTGCTTTAAAACACCGCCAATTAATGTGGCAACAAATTTCTTCATAAATTTTTCATCTGACATTTCAAAATTCTACCAAAACAGCGTGGCTAAATGCAGTAAGTAACTGTTTCATAACTATTTTCATAACTATTTTAACTTATAAGGAGAGGGCCAACCTTGTTAATCACAGATTTTGATTATTTTAATGTATGTTGTAGGGTATAGACCCCTTAGTCTCAGGTTCAACGGATTTTATACAACACTCGTTAGTTCTTGAGAAACCGGGGGGGGGGGGGGTAATATTAGTACACAACTTAAATACTTACTTTGAAATAAAAAGGGCGGGTTGGGCGTAGCTCAGTTGGTACGGCGCTTGCTGGCTGATCCGCGGGCCCGGGTTCGATACCCGAACGCGCGTTTTTGTCTTTGTCATTTTTTGTTTTATAAATATACTTATAATTATAATTTAATAATTTCAATTAAAAATTTTAATATCGTACATTAATTATAATATTAACAAATTTAAATTTAAATTTATCATTTTTTATTTTGAACTATTATTTCTCATCCTTTAAAGACATTTAAAAAGAAATTGGATCTATTATTGAATAATAAAAATTCCAAAATCGTTAGAAACCTGTTGTGGTGCCATCTAGTTATGTTAAAATAAAACATATTCAATTAAAATAAAAATAAAAGCAGAAAGAAGATAGAGGGGAAAACGAAATATTTGAAAGCGCAAGCATACATATTACAAATTTAAAAATCTTTAATATGCAAAAAATCCGTTGTAATTTAATTCCGATGTTAATTTTTAATATAATTATGTTTGTTACTTTAAAAACAGAGTCATAGTATCATCGTATTGATTTCCCTTGTTAAAGCAATGAATAAATGATATTTCTTTAAAATCATGAATTGACACAATTGTTCAATATCTTTGCATACATACTGAATATATGAAATACATTTTAAAAGTGATTTTTAAAAAAATTATCAGTTTTATGATGTTTTATACAACTATTTAGTTAAAAGTAAAAAAATATTAAATAGGTTAAAATTATAATTGAAATACAATAGTATAAATTTTAATTGACAATGCGATTATTAAGTTATAATTACAAGTACATTTATAAAACAAAATATAAGAAAAACAAATTTAGTGCTTTCGGGCATCGAACCCGAACCCGCCGATCAGCCAGCAAACGCCGTACGAACTGAGCTACGCTCAATCTATCCTTATTGTTACAAAGTAAATATTTAAATCATATACTAATATTAGACACCCGGTTTCTCAAGAACTAACGAGCGTTGTATAAAATCCGTTGAACCTGAGACTAAGGGGTCTATACCCTACAACATATATTAAAATAATCAAAATCTGTGAGTAACAAGGTTGGCCCTCTCCTTGTTAGACATTTTATATTAAAAATTTTTGAATTTTTGTAGTTTATTAAATTATTTAAAGCATTTAATTTCTTATTGAGTCAATCTAGGGGAGATAGGTGTAATTAGGATCACTTTTTGACAATTCGAACTTTGACAATAGAAGAGAATGAAGTGGACTACATACTAATGTTATGTATAATTTTAATCAGTGGGTAGTTGTCTCTTGAAATGCGTAAAGAATTATTTTTAATGTACCATGTAACCTGGTCAAAGCGTCTTTTTCAAAAAATACGTGTTTGATCCCAATTACCCCATGAAATAGGGTAATTGGGAAGCCTTACAATATACACTGTCATGGGTAAATGGGATTAAAAGAACTTGGTGTGGGCTTTACAACAATATATTTTCAGTTTTACAACTACAACTGTTGGAAAAATAAGTACGCTGGAAAAAAAAAAAAAATACTTTTTTAACGAGATTTTCAATATTTATATAGTTTACACTCTGCCTACAAAACAAACACGAATGCAGAATTCAAAATTGGAAATTAATAGCTTTGTTGTATTACTAAAAACTAATACATAAAGTTAAAAAAAAAAATCAATTTCTTTCAAAATAATATGAAATGCAAGTAACGGTGGGAAAAAGGATCAGTCAAAGCTCATATGTTCTGAAGGAGGGAAATTTCATTTACATTGAAAGTGATGAGACCTAATTAGGCCTAAAACATGCAGTCAAGGCTAAAATGTGGAATAAATGGAAAATAATTTTGTAAAATAAACGTTTTGCTACACAAAATGTGCAGTAAAGTAAACCAAACTAGGTGTATTTCGCAGGATCTGAAAACTGAAAGATTAAAAAATGCATTCTAAACCACAATTTGATTTAAATAGAAAATAAAATTTGCTAATTTATCCTTAACCCAAAAACTCTGATCCTATATTTACCCCGAAAATGGGCTAATTAGAATCATGCAGATTTTTAACGTTATTCTTCGTCTGTTCCAAAACGTGACCATTTCCTCTTAAAAACGACTTTTTTCTAAATTTAAATCCATAGTTATATTTCAATATTCCTACAATTTCTTTTACACAGGAACTTTTTAACTAAAACATTCTCACTTTGACGGACAACGTTTCTCTTTGTGTTCTGGGAAAACAGTGATTACTTCTACAGGAACATACATTTCCACTCCAAAAAAATTGCACATCTAGAATATTACTCAGACTTTATAATTAGCATGCTCATTTTTTCAATTCCTACTATTAGTTCACACTCTCACTATATTTATTTATATATCTTGTTCAAATTTTCAATCGTTAATAAAATACTTATTATTCATCCTATCATGTTGAAATAATTTTTTTTTAATTGTACTGGATGACAATTGATGTTAATACAGATTTTTCAAATATTAGTTCATTAATTAAATTTTAATTAATTAATTTTAATTTTATATGGGAGACAAAATGGCGGCCTTTGGTTATTGAACAGCATTTAATGCATCTTCATATCTATAAGGGGGGTTACCATTGGGGGGACCCTGTTCTGTCGCCAAATACCGCCAAGTTTGTGGCCAACTTGGGGATATATCGCCAAATTTGGCGGCCAAAAAGAGTCGCCAAAAGTGACGCCAACTTGGCGATATCTCAAATATTTCGCCAAATTCCCATAGACTTCCATTGTAAACCTACTTGCTTATAGAAAATCAACAAATTGAGATATTTTAATGCAACAAAAACTAATATTAGCTTAAAATTAGCCTTTATGATTAAATTTTTCTTTGATGACCTAAGTAGGAATTGACTTTAAAAACAAAAATTTTATATTACTTGTTTTTTATCTGTTACAGATTGCACGTGAAGTACCCCTGATCCCAATTACCCCTACCTCTCCTAGATAATTGATAGTTAAATTAATATTTTAGAAGGCTAGAAGTTTGAAGTCTACATATGTGAATCTAAAATTTCTAGCCCCTAAAATATCCATCAGAATATTTTTTCTATGATTTAAGATGTCGCATGCGTATAAAAAACTAGCATATTTTTTCTTTTTTTTTCTTTTTTAATATTTGAATACTTATGGCCACAGTAAATAAATTCAAGGTAAATCGCCTGAAAAAACATCTCAGCAGTCACTTTCAATTGAAGTTTCAGCTTTTTAGAAAGGGGTTGGAGGGGGGGGGGGTCTAGGATACAGTTTTGAAAATATTCTTTTTTTCACTCAAAAAAGAAGCAAATTGTTTCTCATATCTAGCGACTTGGACAAAGGTGTAAGAAGATATTTTCCCAACACCACCACGTCCCTTGAATTTTGATATTTTATGTAAATCGTCGTTATCTTTAATAATTGATTAAAAAAAAAGGCGACTTAAAATAAACATCAATATGTAACTGAGAAAAATATAAATCAGATTATCGCAAATCTGCCCCACACCCCATTTGGTGCAATTGTCATACAAACCTCAATGTAACACAGCCCTCATATCCATATGACAATTGCATCAAGATATGAAAATTTTTATACTCAGCTATCATTATGATCACATTTTTAAGCGAAAACAATGTTTTCATGAGCATCAGAGAGTAACTTTTATGGTTTGATTATTTTATTGTACTTGAATGGTACTGTAACCTCCATTTTTGGATCCATATGTAATTTATACACAGTCTTATGTGCATCTTGAATTGTTATGAGCGCTTTTTTTCCCTTTATTTGATACTGATATTTAATTATTGCTTAAAACAAAAAATAATTTAATTAATATTCGTTCTTATATTTTAAAAGACAAGTAAGTATTTTTACACATTTCAAAGACAAACTATTAAATTATTTTATAAAACTTTTTTTTTTTTTTTTTTTTTTTTTTTTTTTGTAAAATTGTACTTGCATAAAAATTCCTTTCAACAAAGGAATTTCTTTTTTAAAAAACCTTAAAATTTTATCTTAAACACTGCAACCCATTAGAGAAGATGTGGCTGGAATGAGGAAGTTGGAGGAGTGGGGCAATACAAATTTTTCATTTTTTTTTTTTTTCATTTCTACTCCAGATGGAATACCTATAAACTTATTTATTATATGATACAAATTTTACAGTCACAAGATTAGGATATTTCTAACTGAAAAATCTCATTTTTCAAGATCAAAAGTAAATATTAATTCTACTTTGAAATTGATTTCGACACATGTGGAATTTGTCAAACAGTAGTAATGAATTACCATAATTCTGTATAATCCTGTGTTTACAAATCACCAATTTAATTAAGCCTAAACACAGCATGGTTAATGTGGTACTGAAGATACTACCTGAAAGGAGGAATGGGACACAGAATGAAGTATGTGGCATTTCTTTCTTTTAGGTTTCCAAACAGTTACAAACACTTAATTTCATAATTTTCAAAGGGTTTGGGGAAATTCTCTCGTGTGTCCCAAAGAATTAAACTTGCTCTAAAAATTCGATATTTTTATAGTTATATACTTAAAACAAAAACGCCGCATAAAAATAACACTATACACTGGATAAAATGCAAGCTCAGCACCTTGCTTTTAAACATTAACGAAACGTTATACAGGTACGAAGTCAGTTGGAAATTTCAGAACATTTTTTGGCATATTATTTCATATTTTGAGCTGTATTAACTGTGGTGCCCCTACAATTTTCTGGCTGGTTAGACTGTTACAGATTGTTCACTAAATTTGAAGGATGGTAGTGAATGGTAGACGCGGGATTTCCGTTAGCTGGTGCGTGAGTCTGGTAACGAACATCATTATTTTGTGCCATTAGACAATCTGCACCTCCATCGGTGTATCGTCTTCTTGCATTAACCCTTTATGTACTGAATTATGAATTCAAGAAAATTTTATCTTCTAAAGCAATTTTCGTGAATTGTTTAAACTACATTAGAATATTTACATAATGATTTAATAAATTTTAGAAGCATTTTAGAAGGATTGGAGGATTTAGAAAGATTAATTAAATTTGAATTTATAGGGATTTTGTGCAATATTTATAACTCCACTCAAATCTTCTATTTTAAATATTTTGATTAGTATTTTGTAGAATTAGGAAATGTACAAATATAATGTTCTTACAATAAAAATACACAAATATTTCCGAATTGAAAAATTCCCTCCCCCCCCCCTCCCCCAACGACAAGAAAGCTGAAAAGATACAAAGGCAAAATAAGTCGCCCTTTTAAAAATATTTTTGTTTTGTGTAACTAATAATGCTTTTGGAACGAGATAAAGTATTGTATCTATAACTCATTCTAAACTGTATTACAACTAATCGATGTATTAAATGAATTTTATAACAAGTTATTTTAATGGTACTTATAAGTACCGTCAGTAGATAAAGGGTTAAAGTATTGTATCGGTTAATACTGCTAAAGTGAATTAGTTGGAGAAGTCAGCCAAGTATTCCTCTGAATTGCATTTATTTGTTCTCTGAAACAAACCTCAGACATAAGTCTTTGGGCAAATATTTTTTGTATTTTTGACATTTGCCTCAACTGTGTTGCAACACTGTGACCAAAGGCCTCACAATCGTCACCAATCACAGCATAGGCGTAACTTGGGCTCTAAGACTGGGGGGGCAAAAATTTTATGGCCATTTTTTAAAAAATATTTATACCCTCCCTCCCTATCACCACACACATATACTTAAATTAAGACGTCTCTTTTTTACAACACCCAGGTTTTTACTGATTTCGTAGATATTTTCATATATTTTAGTTTATAAAAATATTTATACTCATCTGAACATTTCGAAATTTTTGCAGGTGACGTAAATCTGGTCTATCGAAATGCTCTAAAAAGTTTCTGTTAAAATACGCCCGTATAGTTACTTTTAGCATAGAAAAAATATCGTTACCGTGAGGCGCGAAGTAACCTCCGTGCCGGTATATTTGAAAGGGTTAAAATCCTTATTTTTAAAAGCCGATTATAACATCGATTAGAAGAATGTTTCACCTTTAAGAACATATTTTTGGTTTTGTCGGTACCTCTAAAATTGTGCCCTGAAGGGGCGAAACCGCGACGAAACACTCAGATTTTTTATTTCCATCGAATTTTTCACACATTTTATCTTGTAAAAAGTATTTTATACCCGTACCAACGTTTCAAAAATTTTGTAGGTTATGTAAATCTGTCCTATAGAGATGCTCTAAACAGAAAAAAAAAGTATGGTGTGTAAAGTAAAAAGTAAAGTGTGTTGAAGTATGGACGTTTTTTTACTTTTAGGGTTAAAAAAATATCGTCTCCATAAAACGCGAAGTGACCTGAGTTCGCCAGTGTATTTGAAAAGGTTAAAATTCATATTTTTTAAAACCACTGATTAGAAGGTTTTAGCTTTGAGAGCACATTCTTAATTTGTCGGTACCTCTAAAATTGTGTCCTCGAGTGGCGCTGCAACAGGACAGAAAAACGCTTCACGGAAAAAACGAGCCTTTTTGGAAAAAAAAATTTCAAAGGATTAACTGATATTTTTTTCAATTGATTGCGGCATTTGAGACATAAGAGTACGATCTTATAGAAAATGTCATCCGTTTTTAACTTTACTAAGCAGTTTGGCTGATGTAAGTTAATAAATAATGACAAAATGCTCCCGAAATTCCTTCTTTTCGAACTTCATTTTCTCCCGATGCATAAATAAGGCTTCTGCGCGTGCGCCACCACTTTTTCCCTTTCGCAAGGGCCGAGATGAGTTATTAATGAGAGTGATTTGCGAATTTTAATTAATAACTCAACTAATTATTAGAATTTTAAAATTCTGAAGTCTCAGAAGAGACTTTGGGCTACTTTCATAAAAATTGTCAGCTTCGTACTTACGCTAGATTTTGCTAGCCATCGCATACACAGACAGACACACACACACAAAGCGAAACTTTTTTTTATTAGTATAGATTGTCCTCAAATTGGGCGAGCTTTTTTGACATTTCCCCTTAATAATTCATTTGATAATTATTTCTTCTTTTTCATACTGATACACATTTATTAAGGGGAAAAAAATAAAATTAGCATACAGGAGAAATTTGAAAGAGATTGATTGAAAAAATAATTCGTATGCGACATCTTAATCATCGGTTAGATTTTAGAGCTGTTTAAATCTAGTAACATTAATAGTTCTTTTTTTTTTCAACTGGCGGTAAACTGTTATAGTCACTAATTTCCAGGGAAATTCCAGATAACTCGTTTTTCCCACTCTTTTCGTTCTTGACTATCAAAGCTCTGAAACAACCTCAAATGTAGTGTGAAAAAAGTAATTAATTGGGGAGTTCAGAACCCGTTATCAGAGAAAGATTCTGAAAGTCAACCGCCATTCTTAGCGAAAAATGTTTTTGATACGATCCCATTCATTCTGGTTTAAGATGAATCCAGATAATTTAGCAATACAAAAATTTAAATTAAACATTGATTTTAATGTTTATTTTAATTCGAATGTTTTCAATTTTTCCCATTTTCTAAGTGGGCTCCCCTTAAAGACCGAAATAAAAATATTCAGTATTTTTATATAATGTTTTTACTTTCAAAATATTAAATACAAAATTTTATGTAATTTATAGTATTTTGATGGAAGAATGAAGAAAAAAATGTCAAGTTTTCTGCTTCGATTTATCTAAAGCATATTTCCTTTTTTACCATATTCTTCAATTGTACTTAAGGCTGGTCTCAAATCCAAGGGGTCAACTTTATGACACAAGTTTTTATTTATTTTTGTTCGGAAAAGCAGGGAATAGGCAGGTGTTGTTATTCAGAAACTATGTAATCGAAATACGTTTTCCATTCTTTGGTAAGCGTAAATGATCTTTCAGAGAATACCATCAACTGGAATTTTGAACCGAATTTCTGGACGTAAGGAGAAAACCAGCCAGAAAACCATAAAAAAATCAATTATGTATTATTTTATCCTAAAGAAAACAAGTGGGCAAGTGTGATATGCAGAGGATTTCGTTTAATATCTCTTTCAAAACACTTTATCATTAAATTAACAAACCAAAATTGTTAATAGAAAATTAATAATTCCTTGCATAAATGGCAGCACTATTATATTTAGGAATGCGTCCCCCTGAAAATTATCCACTCCCATATTTCAGTTTTTTATATATTATACAAAGTTTAAAACAAAACGGATATTTCTATCAAAAATTATCGCGTTACGTATATACATACGTATATACAGAACATGCGGGCACATTAGCTATCAAGCTTTGATAGTCTGGGAGCTAACAAATAAACGGTAATAAAAGCTAAATGATAATGCATGTAATTAATAAATAGACGTAACCAAATGCATAAAGTTTTTTTACAAATCAGATTAGCCATTTTTTTCACGGAGCCCTTGTCCCCCCCCCCCCACACACACACACACACAAATTCAGCTCACCTTAAATTCATAAAATTCTTATTATGTGTTATGAACTATGTCAAAGTTTAAAGTCGATCGGTTCTTTAGTTTTTCTAATTTTAACAAATCCCCGTCAATTGTCTGTACGAAAAAGCATCCCTTTTATGTTTAAAAATCGATTTTTTCATAAACCGGAAAGTTGTGGTCCGATTTTTTTTTAATTTAGATTTTACGAATCAGCGTACGAAATAACATCCGGATGCGAAAGAACCAAATTTGTAAAATCAATAGTTAAAAAAATCTGTACTGCGATTATGTACAAACATTATAAGTGTTAAAATAAATAGGGTTCTTACTGATTAATACTAAAAAATAAATAGAACTATATTCCAACTATAATATTAACCTAAATAAGTAAATAGCAAAAATTAATATTTTATGAAGAATTAAATAATAAATATGTAACATGGTTCATATACTCGAGAACAAATACTATTACAGCACACTTTTAGATACGTGCATAAAAATGGCATAGAATAAACACATAAGGAAAATAGTGACCACATTGATTATCTATTTCACAGAAATCTTATCAGATCTTTCATATATAATAAGAGATATATTAAGAGAACAGAGCTTTATTTTTTTCTTTAACTGAAAGGAAAAAAAAAAAAGATATTTAATTTAATGATAAGAATTTATCATTACAAGAGCAGGAGTCATAAATAAACTAAGCTAAAATTTAGGAATTCTGTACATCCATCAGGCGTCCTTTTGACGAAATTTGAGTTTTTACCGCGATCCTTTGGCAGAAAATTGCATTTTTCGCGATCTTATGATGAAATTTCGCGTTTTCCACGATCCTTTGACGGAATTCGTGTTTTTTCCTCGAACCTGTGACAGAAATTTGCGTTTTTTTGCGGCACCCCTGGACGAAATTCACGTTTTACGTTTTTCCCGAGATCTTTTGACGAATTTCGCGCTTTTACAGCGATCCTTTGGCAGAAATTTGCGTTTTTCGCGATCGTATGACGAAATTCCGCTTTTTCCCGCAATCCTTTTAGAGAAATTTGCGTTTTTTTCGCGATTGTTTGACTAAATTTGCTTTATCGCGATCATTTGACTATATTCGTGTTTTTTCCTCGATCCTTTGACGAAATTCAAGCCTTTTCTGCGATTTTGTGATAGAAATTTGCTTTTTTCCCCCGGGGCCATGGAACGAAATTCATGCTTTTCTGGCATTTTTGGATAAAATTCAAGTTTAAACAGCGATCTTTTGGCAGAAATTTACGGTTTTGGGGATCTTTTAATGAAATTCCGCGTTTTTTTCCGCAATCCTTTGACATAAATTTGCGTTTTTTCACGATCATTTGACATGAATTTGCATTTTTTTTTGCGATTGTTTGACTAAATGTGCATTTTCCCCAAAATCGTTTGACTAAATTCAGGTTCTTTCCGCGATCCTTTGGCTAAATTCGCGTTTTTCCGCGATCCTGTACTGTAACAGAAATTTGTATTTTTTCCACAACCCTAGGAGAGAATTCATGTTTATGTCCAGGATCTTTTGGCGAAATCTGCGTTTTTGCAGCGACCCTTTGGCAAATTCAGCTCACCTTAAATTCATAAAATTCTTATTATGTGTTATGAACTATGTCAAAGTTTAAAATCGATCGGTTCTTTAGTTTTTCTAATTTTAACAAATTCCCGTCAATTGTCTGTACGAAAAAGCATCCCTTTTATGTTTAAAAATCGATTTTTTCATAAACCAGAAAGTTGTGGTCCGATTTTTTTTTAATTTAGATTTTACGAATCAGCGTACGAAATAACATCCGGATGCGAAAGAACCAAATTTGTAAAATCAATAGTTAAAAAAATCTGTACTGCGATTATGTACAAACATTATAAGCAGGGATGTAGTGGAGGGTATACGGGTGTATACGCCGTGTACCCTCTGGATTTTTTTAAGAAGCTCCGTATACCCTCTGTTTCTCAAATAAAGCATTGGCGTATACCCTATCTATGAATGTTTATGACGTCAGCGTATACCCTCTGCCTATACCGTATACTCTCTGCTTTTTGTACGACTACAACACTGATTATAAGTGTTAAAATAAATAGGGTTCTTACTGATCAATACTAAAAAATAAATAGAACTATATTCCAACTATAATATTAACCTAAATAAGTAAATAGCAAAAATTAATATTTTATGAAGAATTAAATAATAATGAATATGTAACATGGTTCATATACTCGAGAACAAATACTATTACAGCACACTTTTAGATACCTGCATAAAAATGGCATGGAATAAACACATAAGGAAAACAGTGACCACATTGATTATCTATTTCACAGAAATCTTATCAGATCTTTCATATATAATAAGAGATATATTAAGAGAACAGAGCTTTATTTTTTTCTTTAACTGAAAGGAAAAAAAAAAAAATATTTAATTTAATGATAAGAATTTATCATTACAAGAGCAGGAGTCAGGAATAAACTAAGCTAAAATTTAGGAATTCTGTACATCCATCAGGCGTCCTTTTGACGAAATTTGAGTTTTTACCGTGATCCTTTGGCAGAAAATTGTATTTTTCGCGATCTTATGATGAAATTTCGCGTTTTCCACGATCCTTTGACGGAATTCGTGTTTTTTCCTTGAACCTGTGACAGAAATTTGCGTTTTTTGCGGCACCCCTGGACGAAATTCACGTTTTACGTTTTTCCCGAGATCTTTTGACGAATTTCGCGCTTTTACAGCGATCCTTTGGCAGAAATTTGCGTTTTTCGCGATCATATGACGAAATTCCGCTTTTTCCCGCAATCCTTTTAGAGAAATTTGCGTTTTTTTCGCGATTGTTTGACTAAATTTGCTTTTCTTTATCGCGATCGTTTGACTATATTCGTGTTTTTTCCTCGATCCTTTGACGAAATTCAAGCCTTTTCTGCGATTTTGTGATAGAAATTTGCTTTTTTCCCCCGGGGCCATGGAACGAAATTCATGTTTTTCTGGCATTTTTGGATAAAATTCAAGTTTAAACAGCGATCTTTTGGCAGAAATTTACGGTTTTTGGGATCTTTTAACGAAATTCCGCGTTTTTTTCCGCAATCCTTTGACATAAATTTGCGTTTTTTCACGATCACTTGACATAAATTTGCATTTTTTTTGCGATTGTTTGACTAAATGTGCATTTTCCCCAAAATCGTTTGACTAAATTCAGGTTCTTTCCGCGATCCTTTGACTAAATTCGCGTTTTTCCGCGATCCTGTACTGTAACAGAAATTTGTATTTTTTCCACAACCCTAGGAGAGAATTCATGTTTATGTCCAGGATCTTTTGGCGAAATCTGCGTTTTTGCAGCGACCCTTTGGCAAATTCAGCTCACCTTAAATTCATAAAATTCTTATTATGTGTTATGAACTATGTCAAAGTTTAAAATCGATCGGTTCTTTAGTTTTTCTAATTTTAACAAATTCCCGTCAATTGTCTGTACGAAAAAGCATCCCTTTTATGTTTAAAAATCGATTTTTTCATAAACCGGAAAGTTGTGGTCCGATTTTTTTTTAATTTAGATTTTACGAATCAGCGTACGAAATAACATCCGGATGCGAAAGAACCAAATTTGTAAAATCAATAGTTAAAAAAATCTGTACTGCGATTATGTACAAACATTATAAGTGTTAAAATAAATAGGGTTCTTACTGATTAATACTAAAAAATAAATAGAACTATATTCCAACTATAATATTAACCTAAATAAGTAAATAGCAAAAATTAATATTTTATGAAGAATTAAATAATAATGAATATGTAACATGGTTCATATACTCGAGAACAAATACTATTACAGCACACTTTTAGATACGTGCATAAAAATGGCATAGAATAAACACATAAGGAAAATAGTGACCACATTGATTATCTATTTCACAGAAATCTTATCAGATCTTTCATATATAATAAGAGATATATTAAGAGAACAGAGCTTTATTTTTTTCTTTAACTGAAAGGAAAAAAAAAATATTTAATTTAATGATAAGAATTTATCATTACAAGAGCAGGAGTCAGGAATAAACTAAGCTAAAATTTAGGAATTCTGTACATCCATCAGGCGTCCTTTTGACGAAATTTGAGTTTTTACCGCGATCCTTTGGCAGAAAATTGCATTTTTCGCGATCTTATGAGGAAATTTCGCGTTTTCCACGATCCTTTGACGGAATTCGTGTTTTTTCCTTGAACCTGTGACAGAAATTTGCGTTTTTTGCGGCACCCCTGGACGAAATTCACGTTTTACGTTTTTCCCGAGATCTTTTGACGAATTTCGCGCTTTTACAGCGATCCTTTGGCAGAAATTTGCGTTTTTCGCGATCATATGACGAAATTCCGCTTTTTCCCGCAATCCTTTTAGAGAAATTTGCGTTTTTTTCGCGATTGTTTAACTAAATTTGCTTTTCTTTATCGCGATCGTTTGACTATATTCGTGTTTTTTCCTCGATCCTTTGACGAAATTCAAGCCTTTTCTGCGATTTTGTGATAGAAATTTGCTTTTTTCCCCGGGCCCATGGAACGAAATTCATGTTTTTCTGGCATTTTTGGATAAAATTCAAGTTTAAAGCGATCTTTTGGCAGAAATTTACGGTTTTTGGGATCTTTTAACGAAATTCCGCGTTTTTTTCCGCAATCCTTTGACATAAATTTGCGTTTTTTCACGATCATTTGACATAAATTTGCATTTTTTTGCGATTGTTTGACTAAATGTGCATTTTCCCCAAAATCGTTTGACTAAATTCAGGTTCTTTCCGCGATCCTTTGACTAAATTCGCGTTTTTCCGCGATCCTGTACTGTAACAGAAATTTGTATTTTTTCCACAACCCTAGGAGAGAATTCATGTTTATGTCCAGGATCTTTTGGCGAAATCTGCGTTTTTGCAGCGACCCTTTGGCTATAAATTACCGATTTTTATGCGACCATTTGTCGAATTCACGATATTTTTTGTCAGAATTTTCGTACTTATTTTTTTTTTTTTTCTCTTTAAGGAAATCCTTTTTTTTCAAGTTGGCAAATTTATCTGCAAGGTCCAAAATAAATCTGCGACGCACGTCACGCACTTTCTGCTACCGGATAAAAATGTAACTCTTTTTCTTTCGTGTCACTTGGCCTGCCGTGCAAAAAATTCAATTCTGCTTTTAATTACCAAAAAATTAATTATCTTCGCTTCTGATTATCGAAATTAAAAAATAAAGACATATTCTGAAAGAGAATGAAATTTTACGTCGGATGGCATAAAAATCATAGCTCGAAAATCGATATTTAAATTTGGTCTTATATAAAAATTCTGAGTCTGTTTCTGACCGCAAGACCGCAAATGTTTTATATTCTCGGGTTATCGCCGAAAATTCAATTCATCAGACATCTGTCGCCTTCACAAATGAAGGAAAATAAAAGATTTTTTTCTCGATTTTTAAAGAATTTCAAAGTTTTTATGGTACGATCAAGATAATTTTTAGAATTTCTGAAAACTGGTTTTTTTCCCCGTCTTGTGGTACTAATTTCGAATTTCTGAGATGAGTAGAAAAGAAATAAAAGCGCCTTAAAGCAATCGCTACACTGTAAAAAGAATACTGCCAGTTTTCCGGTAGGAATCGGGAAAATAGTTGCCCTTATCGTACCGGAATAATTTCTGACCCAGCTCGGAATAAAATCCGTAAAAATAAGGAAATAGTCAGAAAAACGGTATTTTACAGATTTTATTCCGATTTTACGGATTTTATTCCGAGCTGGGTTGGAAATTATTCCGGTACGATAAGGGCAATTATTTTTCCGATTCCTACCGGAAAACTGGCAGTATTTTTTTTACAGTGTAGTCCTTATCTGCCGTTAAAATGACACCTGGTTTTAATCGATGGAAGAGATAGTTTTTATAATTTGATAAAAAAAATCTATGCTTTTGTTGAATCATGAATGCCTTTCAGATCTTGTAATTGGGTTTTTTTAATTAACAACGTCCATTAATTACTAGTTTTTCAAATTTTTACGATTTGTCGTTTGATGTGAGGTCTTCAGCTATAAGTATGCTAAATTTCAAGTCTCCAACATATATAGTTACGAGCATTGTGACAGACGGACAGACAGACGAGTGAGACGAATAGGGTTTCGTCAGATGAAGGAAACTCTAATGACAATAGTCAGAATCAAAAGATAGTAATCAAGAAATCTGTCCCACATGTCCCACATGTGCATTTAAATAGTTCTATGAAAATAAAAAAGGAAAAATGGTTCCGCTTTTCTGAAAAATAGAGCAGAGGAAATATTCTTATTTGAGCTTTGACTACTGCATCAGAATTACTTCTATGAACGTGAAGACGTTAATTCTGGTTATTTTGAATTATCCAATGCTTATGCCAGTTCGTGCGCAAAAATAACATATAAATGGTTAAATTAAAAAAAAAAATTGAAATACAAAGCTGGGCTTTAACTACAAAGCGATGCAAAAACTGTAGGGGCAAAAGGTATTTGCCCTGTTCCTGAAAAACTAGGCGGTATGTGATCCCCACTTGCCCTCACCAGATTACGCCCAACGGTACAACCGGGTACAACGCGACATGTGTAAGACTTCTAGTCCCTGATGTACGCGAGAGAACAGAATGTGTGTGCATCTGTATATCCAGACGCCATGAGAATTTCCTCAGCTCACCAGTACTGGACTGACGCTACGAGTATATTCAAGGAGCGTCACTATAGTCGAGAGCCCTGAGGGCCAGGAAGTTCTTGTTTTGTGCTTATATTATCTTACGAAAAAGGACAATGGTCAGAGTAAAGACACAGTAATCGTGATATCTATTCCCACCTCTTCCCACACGTGCACCCCCCCAAAAAAACATGCCTGGAAATGAAGAGGAAAATAAGTTTTGTACTTTGTACAAAAAGGAAAAAAAGGGAGATGGAAAAAAAATCTCTTGAACTGTTATTATAGCAGAAGGTTTTGTCAAGACATAAGAAAAATTACTTATGTCAACGTGAAAACATTAATTCTGGCTGTTTTGATTTTGCTGTATCCAATTCTAGTTCAAACCCAAGATAGTAATATAAATTATTAAACTAAAGGGGTAAAAAAAAGTGAAAAAGGAAATACAGAAATTTGAAAACAAGACAAAAAACTGGAGGGGCAAAATACATGTCTTGCAGGGGCGAAGCTACTGGGGGGGCGTAGGGGGGCGTCTCGCCCCCCCCCCAATGTCGGCAACTTTGATCACAGTCGGTAAATTCTGGGTAGTCAGTATCGATCGATACAACTCTGAAACAATCGATTTTTTCCCCAATTTTCTACGTTTCTTCTTAAAACATACACTAAAAAACACCAATCCTTAGCATTTGTCTTAATTTCTTTCAAAAATCCGTAGTTTGCCTCTCCTTTCTTCGACTTTGCATGATTGCTGAAAGTAAATTGAGAAAGAACCAGGAGACACTAGTTTCTCAATATTTAAAGGGGTCTTTTTGAGACTCCGCACCGGATTAGTAGAGTTCTGAACATCTAGATGATCGACTAGCACTGAAGATGATGACGACTTCGGTGAAGGCATTTATATTACTCGTGGAGTATTGAAATGTGCTCTACAATTGAAACATTTAGTTGATTGTTTAAATGATTGCAAGCCGATTACTGAAAAATTGACCCCATCTGATGAATTAAGAGTTTTCTTGTTCCTTAAGAAGATCATAGATATAATTGACAGGGAAAAATAAAATTGTTCGTCTGTGTCAAATATTTACAGAAAGATCGTGAAAGAAATCGAGAAGAACCGTGGAGAGGTTAGCATTACGGAAAGTGGGAACGATTCCATCATTGAACAAGACCCGGGAAAAGGGTCTAAAATGAAGTCAGACAATCAGGGACATATTTGGTCAGTTTAAGTCCGTATCAGCCAAAACTCAGCGTGTATCCGATAAATAGTTCCATCTGGAAGTTCGCTATTCATCTATTCCGCAAGATAGACAGCGACATTTCAACAGCGCTAGGCACAAAAGAGCATCCGTTTTTAGAATATTGCACAGAGCTCAATGCTAATTTTTTTGCGTGTTTCATGAAGGACCTGGGAGAGAAAAAATACAAAATGTTTTAGTTGAGAGTGGTGTAAAAAAGGACACAAAATGAAGAGCTTAAGGAAAAAAAAAAGAACAGAAAGTTCACACAACATTTCTCGTCCAACTCCCATCAAATTTGCTGTTTCCTATTTTGTCAGTTCATGATGACGCATAATCACTTACTCGACGAGAGCAAGCGCAAACGGATTATTCTGGAAGAGCAATAGCAACATCTTGCATTCAGCACAGAAATTGTAGAAACTTTCATGGACATTACGCGAATGCTGAGTAGACAAGGTGGAAGTAACAAAGTGGAAGTAACAAAGACGGTTTGTGGAAGTAACAAAGATGAAAATGGAAACTTTTGAAAAATAGTGAAATTAATTTCCAGACATAACTCGCAACTGAGGAAATGTTTGAGGATACACATTTCACCCCATACCGTATAACTTACCTTTCCGCTTCATCCCAAAACGAGATGATTGAATTTTTTGCTACAGCAGTGTGCAAAACGATAGTCATAGATATTCAAGAAGCATTATTTTATGGAATTATGGCAGATACGACACCAGATGCTTCGCACCATGATCGATCAGCTGTTGGGTTGAAATATGTCGACAAAGATGGAAAAACCCCGATCGGCTTTTGGAAGTTTTATAAGAAGTCGTCAAAACCAATGATATCGCACATCCTTACAAAGAATGAGCTCATAATAGAACAGGTAGTTTTCCAGTCATACGATTTTACAAGCAGTATGTCTGGAGAATTCAGCGGCACTTAGGAGTTTTTAGAAATAGTAGATCGAATTGTACCCTATATTCCTTGTCAATGTCACAGACTCAACACTTTCGTTTCGCATATCTGCAATGCCAGCAATGTTATAGGTGATGTGTTCAACGTGCTGGAAGATGATTGTGTTTTTCACAGCAAGTACTAAACGAAAGAGCCCATTAGTAGGCAAGCTCCAAGAAATAGAATCATTGAAAGTGGTTTGGATCTGATATGAATGTATCCTACAAATTTTGGAAAAGTTGATTCCTCTACTTCTGTTAACAAAACAATGATCAAGCCACGAGGTTTAAGAGAGAAAATGTTATCGCTCGACTTCATTGCTTCCCTATAATGTTTCTCAAGAACGTTCAGTTACACGTGTAAGTTAGTTAACCCCTTAACCTACGATTTACTTTAACAGCTCCACGGTTTGGCAAATCCATATCTACCACTAAAATTTAATAGAGATTTTCGCCTTGTTTAATCATGAACAGGTACTGAACAGGTAATCAGCATTAAGGGGTTTCCTAGCTGATAGCAGCTTAACACCCAGACTTTTCGACGATTAAATTAAACTATATTTACTGTGAAATTTTAGTGGTAAGAAGAATTTACATTTGGCTCGATCATCGTACGCGAGCTATGCCCGTCATTGTAGGTTAAGGGGTTAATGAAGAAATGAAGTCAAAGACTCTTAAAATAGACGCTACGAAAATACTGAAGACTTGTATCAAATGATTGGAAACAATCAACAATGACAATGAAAATGTTAATAGGGAAATATAGAGTGCAGTTCTCTTTTAAAGCAAGTAAGGTGTTGATCCGTTAAATGAATTTGCTATGCAGTATCGACGAACATTGGCACCAAAGAAGTTAGATGGTGATTAACACAATCTCTTTGCTTCCGAACTTCTAATGCTCTAACACATGGAATTTCAGAAGGTACTAGATACTCTTACAGTGGTGATAGCTGAAAGTCTTCATTCTTGCATCAGCATAACCTCACTACTGGATAAATTAATGTATCCTGCCATTACAAGAAAGAAATAAACGCTAAATCTGGTTAAGAAAGCGGTAAATAAATGTTTTTCGTGAAACATTGGAAATTCCTGCATTACACACAGAGCTGAAAGTTTGCCAGACTTCTGTCAGACTATAGTCAGAGGCTGAAAGAATGGACGATATTTACATGAAAACAGAACCGTTGAGATACATTCTGCCACTTGCGGACCATGTCAGTCGTTTGGCTCTAACTTCTCCAGTCACAGTTGCCACGAATGAAAGAACATTGTAAATTAAAATTTGTGAAAAAAAAATCTAAGAACAACAATGACCGATCCACGTTTGAATACACTCATAATGCTTACAATTGAGAAGGATAGTTCGAAATGCCTAGATTTGGACGCTGTCGTGAATAGATGGGCTCGTCTAAAAAAATGGTGGGTTAAAATGCATGTTATGCAATGAATGAACAAAAATGTAATTAAAATGAGTTTTGATTTAATCCTTTTTAATGTAAATATAAATAAGCTGATCCTGTATAAGTTCCAAGTAGCATCTTTCAAAAAACTTCAACTCGTTTAATCAATCCGAATTGCAGATTTCCATTGCACATTCAGCAAAAAATATCAAAATACTTTACTGGAACATTTACAACAATGTAAAGTAAGTAAAGGGGTGGTGTATCCATCTTTAAATCTACCTTATATTCTCCCCAATCTTCTAAAGTGTAAGGTATTCGATGTTCTAAAGTGAAAACTTGATCTCGATGTGTTAATAATGTTCAATTTTATAAAGAACATACCGGGTGTCCTAAAATGAATTGACTTATTTTAAAATTCAATAACTTGGAAATGGTGGCAGCTATTTAAAAAAATTCTAGCAGGAGGGTTATGTAAGAAGTCAGGCGTTTTTTTACAGCTATTCTCGATTTTAGTTTAAAATAGTAGCGATACATGGCACTGCTAGCAATTGGTGCTAAATCGGGGCCTGATTTTTTGTTTATCTTCTCTCTCAGTATTGAAAGAAGGGGATTAAATACATGGAATGGTTCTCAGTCGCCAATAAAATTTTGTACTTAGGGACCCACTGCATATATTTAATCTCCTTCTTTCGCATCAATATTGAGAAAAGAAAAAGGCCAAAAATCGGGCCCCGATTTAGCGCCTATTGCAAGCAGCGTCATCTACCGCCACTACTTTAAACTAAAATCGAGAATCGCAGTAAAAAAAATTCTGACATCTTACATAACACTCCTGCAAGAATTTTATTTTATAGCTGTCACCATTTGCTAGTTATTGAATTTTAAAATCAGTCAGTCTATTTTAGGACTCCGGTTAGATGCATATATACAGACACAGAAACATACTTCTAAAGATATATATCTACTTTTAAGCTAGTCGGCAAAATCGTCCTATACGCCCCCCTAATGAATTCTGCTTAAATACGCCCCTGATGTCTTGCCCCTGCTCTTAAAAAACTGGGGGGGCATATGCCCCCCCTTGCCCCCGCCAGATTACGCCCATGAATCACAGGCTTATAAGATACGTTCTGACGATCATACCGTGTTCATATTTTACCCTTTTTCTATTATGTTCATCTTCATAAGAATTCTTGTATGATGGCATAACTGAAGGAATTGTTTCCAACAAAGTCTCAACTGGCGGGGATGAAGAAAAAGCTACAAAATCGGATTCAGCCATGATTTTAAATACAGTTTTCCTAGGAGAAAAAGTAAGATTAAATCAAGAAACAGAAAAATGCTCACAAAATATCTTTCAAAAGTATAAAAAAAATATATTAAAAAGAAGAAAACCAACGTTTAAAAATGCACAAATAATACATAAAAGCAGCAGACAGCTGTTTCGAATCTACTATCGAGATTCTTCTTCAGTGCAAGATAGAGCAAGGCGCAGCGTGCTAGAAAAAGCAAGGCAATACGCGCCGGGAATATAAACCGGCGCGTCCCTGTCATTTTGCCCAGCCTTGCTTTTTCTACCACGCTGTGCCTTGCTCTGTCTTGCACTGAAGAAGAATCTTGCTAGTAGATTCGAAACAGCTGTTTGCTGCTTTCATGTATTATTTGTGCATTTTTAAACGTTGGTTTTCTTTTTAATAATCTTGCATAAAGGCTTTATTTGCGATTTTTATTTTTAAAAAATAGCCTAAAAATTTATTGAGAATGTACCTTTATTTGAAATTGCAATGTATCTTTACTTGAAATTGCAATGTATCTTTATTTGAAATTGCAATGTATCTTTATTTGAAGAACTAAATGTCCAACTTTATCAAACCAAACTGTGCTCATTTCTTAATATTACTAAAAAAAAAAAAAAAAAAAAAAAAAAAAAACAAGCACGAATATATCAAAGGTAAATATAAATATTTTACAGATATACAAACAATAAATACAATAAACCCAACTGGAGTGAAAAATTAGCCAGAGCCAGAATCGAACCCGGGGATACAAGACTGCTGCCTGATACTGTGGTCCCGGATTCGATTCCTGGCTCTGTCTAATTTTTCACTCCAGTTGGTTTTATTGTATTTATTGTTTGTATGTCTGTAAAATATTTATATATACCTTTAACAGTTGAATGCCGGCGTTCTTTATATGTGTATGTGTGTTTTAATATATATTGTAGTATGTGTATTTTATTATACGAATGCATCAGTTTATTCAAATAAACTGATCTCCAGTTGTATTCTAAACTGTATCAGGTCTAAAGCAGTTTAACTACGATCATATTTTTCGCGAAGTACTATCCCAATAGAGACAATAAAAGAAGAGTTTTTCACTTGTTTACTAAAACATGTTACTATAACATTTACAATCACATTCATTATTCACAGAATCACGACAAGAGCAATTAAGGTTTTTTGTTGTTGTTTGGTTTGTTTGAGGTTTTGTTGTTTTGTTGTTTTGAGGGGAGGAGGCGCGATGCAAGCAATTTACCCAGGAAGTCTGCTGAATTGCTGGGATCAGAAAAAAAAATCGTTTATTATCTATCAGCCCTCTTTTAAAAAAATACCGAAATGCATTATATCTAAATAGGCATTGTACAAAACATATGTAGCAGAAAATATGCGTAAAGTTGCTTTGAAAATTATCAGTAATCCTTTAAAGATGTCATTTTTTAACATTTAATTTTCAAATGAAAGTAAATATAACACAAAATGTATACATGAAATATAGAATGTCCTATTCACCTTAGACTAAATAAAAACAAAATTAAATTTGCTAAAAAGACGCATTTAATATGCTAAATATGTCGCAAAATGTAAAAGATGTTATTACATATAAAATCACAGTTTTAAAAACTTAAAACTTCAAATATCATACGCCGAGCGCTTTCGATCAGAACTTGATCATCCTCAGGACTGCTTTGATTACGTACTGAAACTCCTTTTCATACTCTGTCCTCAGCTGGACAGTCAGGTGAGTTTATTTTTACTAAGAAGGGAGGTAGTTCAGCGAACTATGATCATTGCGAAAATGTGTTAATCATAGAAGAAAAAAAAATCAGTGAACTATACCCCCCCCCCCCCTTCCTCAGTAAAAATAAACTCACCTAGCTGTCCAGCCGAGGATGGAGTATGAAAAGAAGTTTCAGTACGGAATCGAAGCAGCCCTCAGGATGATCAAGGTTCTGATCGAAAGCGGTCGGCATATGGTATTGAAGTTTTCAGTTTTTAAAAATGTGTTTTTATGTGTAATAACATCTTTTGCATTTTGTGACATCTTTAGCGTATTAAATGCATCTCAGACATCCTATGAAAAAAAATTCAATGATTTTAAATATTAAAATGAAACGAGAAATTTGAAAAGAACGCTTCCATTGGTTTAACATTAGCTTGAGAGTCTCTTCGCGTTACTAGCGTAGACCCTTACGGACGGCATGTTATGCCTGACATAGTATAGCAAGCAATCTGTGTGTGGTGAAAAGGGAAATTATGTCCAAGACTGTTCTCAGAAAATATTTTTCTCCGCTCAACAAGACTAAACTTTCTGAATCGACACATTCCCGGGCTCATTTGTGTATGTAAAAGTGTTAAATTAGTAGGTAAGACTATTGAAGGATTTTAAATCGAAGAGGGTTTTGTATTTTTTGATAAATTGATTACATTTTAAATTATAATCCATATTTATCTCATAAAGGCATTATTTTACTTTTCGCGTTGTCCCACCTCAAAAAATTGGTTTATAAAGACAAATTTTCTGAACATTTTCTGAAATTTTGTTTGCTTTAATCAAAAATTAAAACCGTTAATTTTTCAGCTATTGAATAAGAATACCTGCATATTTCGTGCATTTACAATTAAAAATGACTTCGTAAATGAGTCAGAACTACCAGTTCGAATTTTTTGAGGACAACCTTAAGGCTTCTCATCAGTCATATTCCAAATTACACCTTCCAATGTTAAACTCGCTTGGCTTGGAATTCGCCCGTAATTTTCAAATTACAGATTGGAAAAATAAAATAAACTTTTTAAAAAAAAATACTAGGGGGCGTTGCCCCTTACGAGCTACGCTCGCCAACCCCCGTTCAGACACCGCAGACTCTAAAAGCACGCTAATTTGATCGGCTTTAAAAAGATTTCGGAAGATTGAATTATAAGTTAAAAAACAGTGGCGATCTCCCTATAAACGGATTTCTATTCATTTCTCTTTGATTGGGGAATTTTAAGGCCAAATCAACAGCTGTTAAAAGATACAATGGTTGTTTCCGTCTTTGACTAAATAAGATCAGTTAAGCATTTCAAAATAAGCTGATGTAAAAGGAATTAAATAAACAGAGCCTTTGTCTTCCGGTATTTTTTAGCAAAGCGAAAAGAAGGTTTTTTTAAATAAGACACTTTAAATGTATCGTTTTTAATCTCACGTAATTTTCACTAAATTTTTCTTTCTCTTTTTAATATTCACGTGAAAATACTTTTGCTAGAAATGAAATATTATGATCATCTTAAAATATCAAATAAATGTTTCGCGAAATTTTTAAATTCAAACTGTTTTGCAATATTATTTTTTGTTCATTTTACGTAATAAGCGTAATGTGACGTAATATTTCCTATTTAAGACTTCTAGCTCATGTTAATGAATTTATCATTTTACAATATTCTTTCTCTTTTAAAATTCACGTGTAAATATAGTTTTTATGACGTAACTTTCAATGAGTTCCTGCTTTTTATATTTTCTGTTTATAATAGTCACGTGTAAAATAACTTTTTAATTTGAAGCAAACATTATTGTTTGCGCTGTTTAAACACAGCTAGCAGCAGTTTAAATTAATACCATTTTTTAAAATATGTAAAAAATATCTCTCGAAATGCTGAAAATTTGAATTTAAAATAGAAATAAAGCCTCAAAAAATGAGTCAAATTAAAAACTAAATGCAGTCTGCACACCGGGAAATTCTGACGCATAAATTGATCTAAAAATGATTAAATTCCCATGTACAGTTTTTGCTCCTATAAAACTTTTTTAATGGAACGATTTTGTCTAACTTTAGCATTAAATATCTCTTAAAATAATTATTCGATTTGAAAACTGTCTGCATCAGGGTGTTTATCAAACATTTTTCTATAATACCACCGATTTTCATATTTTTGTATGCAATATTTTACTTAATATTAACGAAGAAAGACCTCCGGTCACAAAAATTTCAAAACCGACGGCGGCGGTGATAGCGCTAGTTACTTTTTTTTTTAGAATAGAGATATTATTCTTAGTTTTTTTTCTGTTTATCTGATAAAATATTTCTAAAATATACTTTATTTAAAGAGTTAAAATTCAATTCATTGCTTGTCTGGTTCGCAAAGATTTTAGCACTTATAAAATTAAGTCAAAAGTATGTGGTTAAGTCTATATTTAAGAGAAAGATATTCGTTTAAGAAGCAGAAAAACATTTAGAAAGTTACGTACAGAAAAACTTAAACATTTTAATAGTCAGATGAATAATTTGACAAATGCGAATGCATTCCAAGCACATACGTTTAGAGGGTAATTTGAGTTCTGACTGATAAGGCCCCAGAAGCGGGGTACAGTGGTTCACTATTAAGCATTATTTGAAATACAATATAAATTGGTTTTTTATTAATTTAATTCCTCTTTATTTCGCCTTTACCTCAAAAATAACATAATAATGCAAATTTGTAAGTAACATCAAACAAAACAGAAAAATTATCAATAAAAATAAGAGCAATTTAACAAATTACAACGGCCATTTGGAAAATGATTTTTTCAAAGACTAGAATTTAAGACATAAAAAATCGCACGGAGTTGATCATACATTACGTACGCCATGGATTAAACATTAACATTCCTGGACCCATCATGAACGAATTTTAAAAGAAATTTCAGTTTTACAATTTTCGGTACTGTAAATTTTTAAACTTCTACGGAGCTGGTCATACATTACGTACACCATGGATTAAACATTAATATTCCTGGACCAATTTTAAATGAAATTTCATTTTTAAACTTCTAAACATCCCACAATATTGCTTTTTATATCGTCGTATAGAGAAAATAATGCATTTTTAATTGCAATTTGTTTGTAAGCTGTATCTCAATTTGTTTCTGAGTTATTAATTTTTTTTATTAGTTTTTTGTCATAGTGGCAACAGAAGTATCCATCTCTGTTGAAAGTAAAGGGAAAATACAGATTACTGTATAGACCAATCAGAAAACGAATAAAATGCTGGATTCAACTAATACAATGCTTCATATATGTTTTTGATTTCCTACCCTGACCGAGGACAATAACCATTTTTCCAAATGGTTAACAAAAAAAACTTATTATATTTTTTAAATAACAGGTTAAGATACAGGAACAATTGCAAATAAGGTGAAGGAATCTCTCTATTCTAAAAAAAAAAAAAAAAAGTAACTACCGCTGTCACCGCCGCCGCCGCCGGTTTTGAATTTTTTGTGACCGGAGGATTTTCTTCGTTAATATTAAGAAAAATATTGCATACAAAAATATGAAAATCGGTGGTATTATACAGAAATGTTTGATAAACACGCTGATGTAGACAGTTTTCAAATCGAAGAATTATTTTAAGAGATATTTAATGCTAAAGTTGGACAAAATCGTTCCACTAAAAAAGTTTTATAGAAGCAAAAATTATACATTGGAATTTAATCATTTTTAGATCGTTTTATACGTTTGAAGTTCCCGGTGTGCAGACTGTATATATATATTTTTTTTTTATTTGACTCATTTTTTGAGGTTTTATTTCTATTTTAAATTCAAATTTTCAGCATTTCGAGAGATATTTTTTACATATTTTAGAAAATGGTATTAATTTAAACTGTTGCCAACTGTATAAACAACATTTAAAAACAACATTTTAAAAATTTATTTACACGTGACTATTATAAACTGAAAAAAAACATTTGGAATTAGAATTAAATAATTATGTATAAAAAGCAGGAACTTATTAAAAATTACGTCATAAAAACTATATTTACACGTGAATTTTAAAAGAGAAAGGATATTGTAAAATAATAAATTCATTAACATGCGTTAGAAGTCTTAAATGGGAGAAATTACGTCACATTTACGTCACATTACAGTTATTACATAAAATAAACACAAAATAATATTGCAAAACAGTTTAAATTTAGAAAAGGCGTTAGACATTTATTTGATATTTTGAGAGGATCTTTTCAACTATTTTTGTTAGGACAGCGCAAATAATATTTCATTTCGAACAAAAGTATTTTCACGTGAATATTAAAAAGAGAAAGAATAGTTTGGTCAAAATTACGTCAGATTAAAAACGATTAATTTAAAATGTCTTATTTAAAAGAACTTTCCTATCGCTTTGTTAAAAAATACCGGGAGACAAAGACTCTGTTTACTTAATTCCTTTTATATTAGCTTATTTTGAAATGTTTAACTGATTTTACTTAATCAAAGACGAAAACAGCGATTGTATCTTTGGTACTACTTAGTTATCCTGTCGACCAAAAATCTATCGCCAAACTATAAGATTAAATGCCAATAATAGTTGATCGTAAATGTCACATTAACTTGACTTTAAGCAGGTTACACGTGTCTACACCATCAAGTTATTCGACGTTTTATTTGTATTTTTACTAATGTTATACTAATTTATTTGTTCTTTCGTTATTTAAAATAAAAATTATGTCAATTTGTATAATTTGGCGAGTGGTTTGGCGATTTATATAATTTGGCAAAATTGGTTGACGGGATAATCAAGTAGTGCCGCAGCGGATTTGGCCTTAAAATTCCCTAATCAAAGAGAAATGATAGAAATCCGTTTATAGGGAGATCGCCACTGTTTTTTTTTTTAAATTATAATTCAATCTTCCAAAATCCTTTTAAAGCCGATCAAATTAGCGTGATTTTAGAGTCTGCGGGTCTGAACGGGGGTTGACGAGTGTAGCTCGTAGGGGGCAGAGCCCCCTAGTTAAATAAAATAAAGTCATTGCCATTAAAATTTGCAATTGAAACTCCAAAATACTTATGATCCTGAAATTTTCCTAAAATACTTTTGCATCTGGGAGCGATTTTACAATAACATAGATATAAACAACAGATTAATAACCATAAAGTTTTGATTCCAAATTTGTTTTATGTTACATCTAAAATGCGTAATAAAATTTTAGAAACTGCCAGAAATTCTTTTAGTAATAAAAGATTACAGTCAATAGGATACTTTTATATTTTTTAAAAGCAGTAATTGCAAACCAAAATATTTCTTATACTATATTATATAAATTGACATTTTTCTTTGCTTACTTTATTTTACAGTTAAATAATTACTTTAAAATATTTCTTTGTAGGGAATAAGCAATTATTAAATAGTTTGAAAATTCTGCGTTACAGTAATAGAGTGGACCACTGTACCCCAGCAGTGGGTGGTCCACTGTACCCCATGTTGAAATTTACATTTTCATAAAATGTTATTTAAAGCTTTCTTTTATGCATATTAACTTTAAAATTAAATAAAAACAAGTATATGACCTTTACAAAAAAGCTGTTTTATCTTATTTATCTATAACCTTTAATCACTAAATAAAAAAAAGTATGATGATGAAAATTTTTACTTTTAGAAGCTCAAAACAACCATTCAGGATAAAATGGTTCATTCTGACCTAACAATGTGTTTTAAAGACTATAAGTAATCAATGCAGTGCTGTAATCAATTACCCTAAAAGAAAAGCTTTAAAACTTAATAAAATATAAGGTATGATCCACTGTGTACTTAGGTCCACTGTACCTCACTCTCCCCCTGTATATATATTTTAATTAAATAGCAAAGAAACATCCTTTATGAAGGATGTTCAATAAAAAAAAAAATTAAAAAGCTTAATATTTTGATGAATAATTAGAAAATACGAATGCATTCCAAGCTCATACTGTTAACATTAAAGATGAGAATTTGAGATCAGATTCATGAGCAGCCTTAACAAAATCAAGCCATAAAAACAACAAAACTGAGTCTATATTCTATATTAAAGTATATATATAAATATATAGGGGGGGGGGGAAATAAAAGATAAAGTGTGGAACAGTAAAAGATAACAGACTCAAGTGTTCAATGAACGTGATATCTGCAGCGAGACTTATAAAAAGTGAAGTGAAAAGAGGAGAGCTGGATGAGGTTGTTCTATAGAGATTCAGCAATGGAGTTGGTTGGTGGTTTTTAACGCAAGGCTCAGGGAAGCTTTTGCGAATTGTACAATGTTATTTTAAATGTTAAGCTGTATGTTTGGTGATGTATTAAAGCTTTTAATACATATTCACAGTTTGAAGAGTATCAGTTTCGGTTAAGCAATACGGTACTCACATTAAATCCCACAGTTTTGGGGGCTCGGACCGGAATTTGGACGAGTTGGATTTGGATGATTTGGATTTGAATTTGAATTTGAATAACGAAGCTATTTTGTAACTTGAATCGAAAAATAAAAGTATTTTTTTGAACCGAAATTTATAATATGAAAAAATGAACTGTTTTTCCGATGTATAACGATTAGCGATCATCCATAGTCAAGCCTACGAGATAGTGTAATATTTTGTTGTGTTAAAGTTTCAACAAATTGAATAATGTCCGTTCTGAATAAACCTAGAAAAGCATATTTGTTTACATTGTGTGATGACCTAGGTATAGTTGTGCCTCAGAGTTCAAGAATTATTGATTTGATAAAGTTAGTGACTGAATCAAAGGATTGGGAAGAAGATTTTGTTAAAGTTCGACTTGAAGTCATTGCGGCTGAGAGAGCAGAAAAGGAAGAAAGATAGTCCAGGGGAAATGTACATTTTACCTTGCAAAAGGTCGGGTAGAAGATTTTATTTTTCTAAATTGTTTATAATGATGCCAACATGGAAAAACCAAGTTTTCTAACAAAATTTCTTAAGGCTAAATTTTCTGTGGCTGAAAAACAACAAATTTTTGGGACATTTTTTGGTTTTTTGGAAATATCCCGAGACTCGTTGTCGTAGCAGCATATTATTTGTCAACTACAATATTAAAGAGGATAAAATTCTTTACAACTTTCATATTACAACTTTTTTTATACACTCAATAGCAAGCGCAGTACGCTATTTCAAAAATGGGACAACTTTTTCAATTTTCTTAAAAACCGTGAAAAACGTGGTTCTGCAGCGATTATTCAAATGTTCCCCGCGGATTTAATTGTGTATGTCGACTTCTAAAAATTGGTAGCAGTAAATTATCTATTATTTGCACACTCACGTCTTTATTTTCATCTCAACAGACATTTTATATGCAATAAATTTATGTAATTTTAAAAGTAGGGCAGAGTCTAGATGAATGAGACAATTTTTCATATTTAGACAGTAACTTTAAGTGTATACGATGTTAACTTCAAAGCATTGTTTAAAAGAATTTTTCAGTATATAGTAACTTATTGGCATGATAGTTTCAATTAAAAAAAGATTTCATGCTTAATTTTAATAATTTTTATAATGCATACATATTTTTACAGGTATCACTGGAAAAGGTGGGTCATTTTCGAAATCTGTCCATGATTTGGAATAACAAAATCAAATTTTTAGAAATAATCAGAAAGTTTTAATTGTTTGTAAATAATTATCTTACCTCATAAACATTAATATACAAGCATCAGCAGAGACCAAATTACTAAATTAACATTTTAAAACTAATTTTTAAATTTTAATACACTTGGTATAATGACATAAGTGAGAACGGTAATGACAAATTAAGCAAAATATTTTTATTTTTCCCAAGCATTATATCTTCTGGCCCATACAGTGATTTTCTATTTCTCATATAATAAAAGCAGATTAAGAAATAAAAGTTCATTTAATTATCAATTAGAATTGGGTACGGTAATGACTTATAAATGAATACTCACCAAAACATTCAAAGTCTTTGCTTGTTTTATTGAAACTATAAAACTATTTACTCTATTCACCTAAACCTGATAACAAGTTGACTTTTCAGGAGTATTTTTGCCTTGATAAAAAGGCATGTGCTGTCCTCTAAAAAAATCCCGAGGAACTTTTTGTCAGAAGCATGGCAATGACACTCTTTCTTGGGACACGGTTTAAAAAAATTATTAAGAATTATAGATAAGTTTAATTAATGAAAATAAATATTTTTATAATTAGTAGCATCTTAATAAATAAAAATGTATTAAAAAATTATAACCATCTGTTTTAAATATAACTTTGTCAAATCTTTACCTAATAAATTGCTTGTTGGGACAACCTACGGTAATGATATTTTGACTACAAAATAATATATTTCTTATTTTTTAATTTTTTATAAATAATAATATATCTGTAAATTATCATTAAAAAACATGATAGTTAAAATGCAATAATTAAAATTATTATATTTAACTATTTTTCTGTGCAAATGTGAAAGGACAAACAAGAGACTTTTTTTGAAAATCACCCAGGTATGAAAATTTGCGAAAAACATATTTTATTCCTCACTACAATGGTATATTTTATTTACCAATTATTGATAACATATGTTTTAATGTTTTACTGTTTTAAAGATATTAAACATTAAATTGTAGTTACATATAAAAGGGCGGACTCAAAAGATAAATATCTTTTATAAAAGAAATCCTTTTACCTTATAAAATAGCTACAATAAAAATGACACCAGATTATTTCACTAACTAATGTTATGCATTTATATCTTGTAAAATTTATAAATTCTGTTAATAAAATATTTGAAATCACTAGTTTTATAAAAATTATTTAAAAGATTGGTTTTAAAACATATTGTCAATTTTTTCCACTTATATTAATAAATATAACAAGAAATTATATCATTTTAGCATGCAAAAATATGTAAAACTTTAAGATTATCTATTAATTGCTTTAAAGCTCAAACAGGATACTTTAAATTTCAGAACGGATTCCAAACAGTTTTCCAAAAATGAAAGTGTCCGAATATATATATATATATATAAAAGCAACCAAACCCGAAAAAGTACAAAAGCACAACATTAGATATTGATCTCAGGTATCCCATGAAAAAAAAAAATATTTAAAAGTAACAAAATGCGAGAGAGATATTTGTCAAGAACTCTCCCATAGGTTTAATATTACCTTGCGAATGTCTTCGTGTGACTAATTTAGTCCCATAATTCATATAACTGTGACTTTAAACGCCTCAATACGATAACTACCGTAAAATCTTTGGAAATGAAATCTGTATATACGGAATTCGGTCTTTAAAGAAAAAGTACATATTTTTTTCAAGAGGAAGAATGTGAACAATTATACCTGCTAAGATGGAAACCTGTTTAAAGCGGAAATATTTCGGTTCCTTTCGGTGCGGTTTTCAAGGTCTTAATGAATCAATATTTGGCAAAGCTGATTACGTAGTTCAACATTACTTATTTAATGCTAACAAAATCCGGTTATTAGAGATTTATTCAAATTCCCGTGGTAAAATTTCTTTTTAAAAGAGGGGGGGGGGGGTCGAGGGGGCACCAAAATCCATGTTTGCCACGGGTGCAAAAAAGGCTAGTTTTAGCACTAAAACACATAATTCACTGCTACTAATATGTAGAGGTTGACATACATGATTAAATCCGTGGGAAACATTTGAATAATCGGGGCAGAACTGCGTTTTTCACGGTTTTTAAGAAAATTGAAAAAAATTGTCCTATTTTTGAAATGGCGTACTGCACTTGCTATTGAGTGTATAAAAAAGTTGTAAATATGAAAGTTGTAGGAAATTTTATCCTCTTCAGTATTGTAATTGACAAATAATATGCTACGGCAACGGGTCTCGAGATATTAAAAAAAAAAAAAAAAAAAAAAGTCCCAAAATTTTCTTGTTTTTTGGCCACAGAAAATTTAGCCTTAAGAAATTTTGTTAGAAAACTTGGTTTTTCCATGTTGGCCTCATTATAAACAATTCAGAAAAAAAAATCTTTTACCCGACCTTTTGCAAGGTAACCCCCTTTTTTTTGGTACATTTCTCCTGGACTAAGAAGGCTAGAGGCAGAAATAAGATTAGAGGAAAAGAAATTGGCGATGGAGCCAGAAAGAGAAGAAAGAAATTGCAAATGGAATACGAATTAAGAAAAATTGAGCTTCAAGGCAATATGACAAGTATAAATGGCGTTTCGGTAGTAGCTGGTTCAGGTAAGAAACCAGATTTGTTCAAATTAATACCACATTTTGATGGGAAGGGTGATATTAGTATCTATTTAGCTTTATTCGAAAGATAAATTTCTAGGATGAATATAGTAAAAGAAAATTGGGTAATGCACTTATTAAGTTTAATCCCGTTGGAAATTGCTAATGTTATAGCTAGAGAACCAGAAATATTAACAAATGACTACGATTACGTAACGTAAAAAATCTATAATCAAAACATAAAAAATTAACTTCTCTTAAATTTAGATACCCTATTCCCCACTCAGGAACGCTATGAATGTAAATGTAAATTGTGTTAAATCCTTACTGCTAATATTTAACAATATTATAGCTGTGATACAGTAAAAAATAAAAAATAAAAAATAAAAGTTTTATTTAAATTTTCAAACCTTATTCTCTCCCAAGGGGTGATGTAAATGCGTCAGAAAATTATTACCTAAGTTTAACTTGAGTATAAATAGGAAAAATCATCTCGGAAAAAAAATAGATTTTAAAATTTAAGTTATGTGTAGTAATTTAAGTTATGTTGAGTATGTTAAGTTAAGTTATGTAAGTAATTCCCCACTAAGTTCGCTACCTGCGTAAAAATAGCTATCCATAAGAAACTTTTTACGAAAATATAAACTTGACCAAAGCAAAAACCTATTCTGAAAATATCCTTTTTATTTCCACTATGACGCCATATTCAACTTTTTAATTTTTGAAAAAAATTCTAGCTCAATTTAATATTTCACGTGAAAATCTTTCAACTAAAAAGAAATAAATTATTATTACGACTTTTGAAATTTTTGCAACAATGAAGTACAAATGTTACATTTTCTATGAAAAATGTCCGTTGATTTTCAATAAAAAAAGTGAAAATTGGAATTATTAAGTAAAATATTTGAATAATGTAAAAATAAATTGGCCCATGTTTCTCTCTGGGTTATAATTCACCCATATGCAAAGGCATTTTACCATTCGTTTTGACCCTGGCGTCAGGCAAACGTTTTTACACTTTAAATTTATAATATCATTAGAATTAGTAAAGGATAAAAAATGAGTGGCATCAGGGACAAAAAGGTGGGAAGAAAAAAATGAAAAAGTTATGATCTCCATAGGCTTTTCCATGTTAAATTAACATTGAGAAGTGACACTGGAAATAAATAAGTATTGCGCTGCCGCGCAATACTTAAATATGGTCAAAGATATGTTAAACAGTCATTTAACCATGGAAATTACAATAAATATAGATATGGGAAACAGAGTTCAGAGAATTCTTACCAAAATAAATCAGAGATTCCCCAAAATTTTGAGACAAAAGATTATTTGATACCTCAAGATATGACAGAAAGTGAAGGTTTGGTGAATAGTTCATCGAATATGGTTGAACCTTAATGATGTATCTGAAATGCTAGAAAGTACTTCACCTACTTCAAAAGCAAAGTATATTCCAAATTTTTCTCCTAGGTACAAAAATAGAGCTACTATCATGGTCGAAATAATGATGATTATGATGGGCGACGATCAGGTAGAGGTAGCTATAACGAGCAAAGAAATTCCCAACTATCACACAGGTATAGTGCACAGCGAACTGAAGACTTGTCTAGCAAATTTGGAAAGAGATATGAAAATGATCTGAGAACTCATGATCATGATAATTACAAATCGGATTATAGGTCTGGAAGTTACAGACATGATAATGGGTGCTATGGAAAGCAAAGGTATAATGACAGTAGAAATAATCTTCATCGTGGATTTAAAGGAGCTTATAACGGAAGAGATACTTATTCCGATTCTTATAATTCTAGAGACAATAGGTATACAGATTCTAAAGATAGAGATCAATATCCAGATAGAAATTATAGGAAAAATAGGTATGCTGATTCTAAGGATAGAGAGCAATATGCAAAAAGAAATTACAGAAAAATATTTTGAAAATACAAGAAGAAAATAGAAAACAATTTAAAATGAAGAGGAAATAGCCTAACAGATATAAATTAAATGATCTCGTGGCAATTCAAAGAACGCAGTACGGCACAGGTCCGAAATTAACGGAAAAATTCCATGGGCCATATAAAGTCACTAAAGTCACGCGGTCGTTATGATAAAATTGAAGACCATGATGGTCCCAACAAGACATCAACTGCTGCAGAATATATGAAGCTGTGGAGTAACGCATCAGCATAACGTGAGAGTTTTTGTTTTATGTTAATCTGTTTATTTGTCTAAATTTATGTGTCTAAATTTTTATAAGAAGTAACTGACAAGGTCGCCAGAAACGTCAGAATGACCGAGAATGCGGGAATAAAAGATAAAGTGTGGAACAATAAAAGAGAATAGACTCAAGTGTTCAATGAACGTGATATCTGTAGCGAGACTTATAAAAAGTGAAGTGAAAAGAGGAGAGCGGGATGAGATTGTTCTATAGAGGTTTAGCAATGGGGTTGGTTGGTGATTTTTAACGCAAGTCGCAGGGAAGCTTTTGCGAGTTGTACAATGTTATTTTGAATGTTAAGCTGTATGTTTGGTGATGTATTAACCCTTTGTAACTCAACAACTTCGATTTGAAAAATTCTTACACAGATATTAAAATGCATAATTTTAAGCATGGAAAAAAATAATATAATATTTCAGAACAGAAAAATAAAATTTTATTTGGAAAAATGGGTTTGTTGCATATCTGCAACATAGTGCCAAGTGGCACAAAAACTGAATATATTTAAAAATTTAATTTACACGAAAATTTTTGAAACAATTGTTAGTTTTGTTGTAGTGAAGTCCCAGACTACATTTCTCATAAACAGTTTGAGTAAAGTTTTTACAATCGGGGTATTTACAACGTATTCTTTTTTCTGTCCAATATGGCCAGTGCCCAATTTCATCTATGCACACTTGTTTTGGTGGAATATGTTGAGTAGGCGCTCTATGCTTTTTCTGTTGAATTCTTTTTTCTACGAGACCTTTCCCTTTTTCGCTAGCATTGGACTTTGTGTTAATTTTACAGAGATCCCTAACTTAGCCTATAGCAATTAAATAATATAAAAAGAGACTAACGTTTCCCTTTTCAATATTTTTGCTCTTCTGAAAGAAATGCAACTTAAATAACCATTAGAAGATATTTTCGATGCTCTTTCGATATTTTTAGAAAATCCATTACAAGGGAAGACATGGCGCGTTGTTGCAGATCTGCAACAAACAAAAGTTTACGTTTATCTTATACATATTATAAACTAGCTAACTTTCCCGGCGTTGCCCGGGTACGTAAAAAAACAGCACGAATTGCGAAAAACCTCTGAAAATCACAATGAGATATCGCGAAAAAATTTTAATTCGCTGCGCAAATTTCGAAAAGAGAATATATATATATATATTGTGTTCGAAGATTGAAAGTTGATTCAACTTGTATCAACGTCAAACACTAATGTGGAAAAATGGTAGAAAATCTCTAAACTACACTAAAAATCACATACAAAATACCCGAAAAATTCGAAAATTGTTATACGAAATCCCAATAAACTTTATTGGAATGAAGGTAGAAATTACTTTAGTATTATGGGTCAAAAACGGAATGTCAAAAAATTGCAGCAGATCGCAAAGAAACGTAAATATCGAATTAAAAATCACCTGATGACGTAACAAACACGTGTAAAGTGTTTAATGTCAAATAAATTTGACATTTACGATCACCCATTATTGGCATTTAATCTTATAGTTTGGCGATATTTTTTTTTTTTTTTTTTTTGGTCTATGGGATAATCAGGTAGAACCACAAATTATTTCTGTTCGTATTTAAAAGTAGATAAATAGCTCTTTTTTATATAAATAAATAAAATAAATATTGAAAAAAAAAATGCTTATATGTATATGAAAAGTAAATAGTTTGCCAGTAAATATACTTAAAATTCACTTCACTCGCCAAGGCCATTTTCTCTAACTCACCAAAGCCCATATATTAAAAATATACCAAATACTCTTCAATCTGTTGCCTGATACCAAGTAATCACAATAATGTAAATAACTATTAGGCATAGATACGCACCCGGTTTGGCGCGATTTTTTTTCATGCCAATTTGGTGAAAACATCGTTTTCGAATACCAATTACATATTTATATATTTAAATTATTTTCTATTGTTTTAAAAGGAAATAGCAATAAATAATAAAAAGTTTAATTAATATCTATAGAACAAAACAGTTTATATAACTGTAAAAAGAAAATAAAAGTAAATAAACAATTTATTAATAAATAAACAACAATAGCCGAGTTACCATGTCAGGCAAAATAACGCCATTTTGGAGCCCATTATGTACCATGGAGCGTATAGGACATCTGTGCCAACAAAACTTTCAATAATATAGTAAATATGTCATTTGATGGTGGCTTGATTATCGAAGATTATAAAATATGTGTGTATATGGCACATTTTTACACTAAAATTTAAATACTTGACTACATAGTTATAATTTTAAATCATTTCTATATAATTTACATTTGAATATAAAGATTTACTCCAAAATGTTCTCCTATACTTAAAAAAAATTATTCGCCTGGCTAAAAAAAATTATTCGCCTGGTCGAAAATTATTTCGACCTTCGCCTGGCTTATTTCACGCTTCTGCCTTTGTGGCTTAAAATTGCATTGTTTGGCGACCAAGGTAATAATTAAATAGCATGTAACTCACAAATAAAGCCTTTCTCCTGTAAGACATACGATGGGAAAATTACAAAAAATGATAATTAAATTGAATTTAAAAAAAGAAGGACTAAAAGACTGTTACTTAAATTTTATTTCTTCAGGTTTTTTCAGGCACATTTTTATTAACCTGGCGAAGCGAAATATCGCCAAATAATGTATCAATTGCTTCTTTCATACTAATTTATTTTTTAAGTTTTATAAACATTCCTTTCATATTTAAATTAAATATTTTCATTTTATAAATTTTATCTCGCATTAAAAAGATTTTTGATTCTTTTTTTTTAAATTAAACAAATAACAGTTATTTTCTTTTAATTTGCGAGTTGTTTACATTATTTTATAACGGATATAGCCATTTCAATTCATTTATCAACTATAATTTTCGGAAAAATGACCACTGGCAACCCTTTCGTTGAAAATATCAATAAAATACAATAATCTAAGCATTGTATCATGTTACTTTTATTCACAATTTAATTTACGTGGATTCCCTTAAATATAATTAACATAATTCCTTAAGTTAATATTAGTTTTTGTTGCATTAAAATATTTCAATTTGTTGATTTTCTGTAAGCAAGTAATCCATATTGGTTTACAATGGAAGTCTATGGGAATTTGGAGAAATATTAGAGATATCGCCAAGTTGGCGTCACTTTTGGCGACTCACTTCGGTCGCCAAATTTGGCGATAACCGCCAAGTTGGCGACAAACTTGGCGGCATTTGGCGACAGAACTGTGTTCCTGTACAGTAACCTCCATATAGGTATGGAAATGCATTAAATGCTGTTCAATAATTACATAAAAAATTCGCTAAAAATTCAAAAAGTCCTTCCGGCCAGTGCCGGGAGGAAGAGGTAGCTTTCATAATCCTTATTTTAAAAAAGCCAACTTATATCATGCAAACACACGAAGCTCAATTTAGTGGAAACCGAATATAGGCGATTCAATACTAATTTTTATCAATATAATGAATGAGAATTTCGCGAAATTAGTCAGCTTTATCCAATCTGCTTTTCTTTAAAGTAACTTATATTTGGCTGCCAAATTCGGCACTTTCTTAAAGTGCCTGTCATTTTAAGACAACATGGTGGATGAGGCTAAGCAGTGAACTTGGTCAAGACCTTAGTAATTGCTGTGCACATGCTCACTCACATCGGAATCGGTTAATATATAGGAGTGCTGTCGCATGCAAAAAATCAGATTTTTCAAAATGTCACCCAAAATAGAAATTGAAACTGCTATATCTGAGCCATTTTTTAAGGTAAAGACAAACAAAAAATGCTCCTGAATCCTTATATCAAGATCAAATACTTAAGAAAGAAACCTTTTTCAATTTCTAATTTTTTTGCACCTCACTTTAAATATATATATTTTTTTTAATTTAATGGCCGCCATTTTGAAACAAGATGGCTGATGAATCTGGCCAGCGAACTTGGTCGAGGTGTTGATGTATACTATCCACATGCCTTCTTACATCGAAATAGGCGAATACGTGTGTTATCGCGTGACAAATACAAGATCGTTTCAAAATGTTAGCCATGCTAGAAATTCAAAGTGCTATAAATTAACCATTTTTTAAGATATCAACAAAAGAACAAATTTTCAGAAACAAAAACTGCTCCGGAATCTTTGTATCAAGGCCAAACACATAAAAAAAATCTTTTTCATTTTCCAATTTTTTAATACCTCATTTTGAATTTTAAATTTAATTTTTTTTAAATGGCAACCCTTTTGAAACAAGATGGCGAATGAAGCTGGCCAACGAACTCGGTCGAGACATTGTTATGTACTATGTACAGAGCAAGTTACATCCAAATAGGTTCATAAATACGCCCGTTATCGCGTGACAAAAATCAGGTCGTTTTAAAATGTCAGCCACAAGAGAAATTCAAAATGCTATTACTCAGCCATTTTTTTTTAGATATAGACGAAAGAAAAACTGTTCCGGAATCTTTGTATTAAGGTCAAACACATACAAAAAAAAATCTTTTTCATTTTCCAATTTTTTAGTATCTCATTTAAATTTTTTTATTTTTTTATTTTTTTAAATGGCCGCCATTTTTAAACAAGATGGCGGATGAAGCTGGCCAACGAACTCGGTCGAGATATTTGTATGTACTATGTACACACCAAGGTACATCCAAGTCGGTTCATAAATACGCCTGTTATTACGTGAGAAAAATCAGGACGTTTCAAAATGTCAGACACGCTAGAAATTCAAAATGCTATAACTCAGCCATTTCTTAATATATAGACAAAACAAAAACTGCTCCCGAATCTTTTTATCAATGTCAAACACATAAGAAGAAAATATTTTTTCAATTTTCAATTTTTGGTACCACATTTCAAATTTAAATTTTTCTTAAAAATTTAAATGGCCGCCATTTTTAAACAAGATGGCGGTTGAAGCTGGCCAAAGAACCCGGTCGAGACATTGGTATGTACTATGTATAAACGAAGTTACATCCAAATCGGTTCATAAATACGCCTTTTATCGCGTGACAAAATTCAGGACGTTTCAAAATGTCAGCCACGCTAGAAATTCAAAATGCTATAACTCAGTCATTTTTTAAGATATAGACGAAACAAAAACTTCTCCGAAATCTTTGTATAAAGGTCAAATACATAAGAACAAAATATTTTTCCATTTTCAATTTTTTGGTACCACATTTCAAATTTTAAATTTAAAAAAAAATTTTAAATGGCCGCCATTTTGAAACAAAATGGCGAATGAAGCTGGCCAACGAACTCGGTCGAGAGATTGGTATGTACTAGGTACACACCGAATTACATCCAAATCGGTTCATAAATACGCCTTTTATCGCGTGACAAAATTCAGGACGTTTCAAAATGTCAGCCACGCTAGAAATTCAAAATGCTATAACTCAGCCATTTTTTAAGATATAGACGAAACAAAAACTGCTCCGGAATCTTTGTATAAAGGTCAAATACATAAGAAAAAAATATTTTCCATTTTCAATTTTTTGGTGCCACATTTCAAGTTTTAAATTTTTTTTAAATTTTTAAATGGCCGCCATTTTGAAACAAAACGGCGGATGAAGCTGACCAACGAACTCGGTCGAGACATTGGTATGTACTATGTACACACCGAATTACATCGAAATCGGTTCATAATTACGGGAGTTACAGTGTGACATAGGTCAGATATATATATATATATATATATATATATATCAATTTTGAACGGAGGGTGGTTTCGGGGTCTGGGGGTCATGATCGATGAAAATATACCAAAATTTTTTGAAATCACTTTCCTCCGAACGGCTGCAATAGGTAGCTTTTTTGTAAAGAAAGCTACCTAAAATCGCTGCATGAATTCCGAATAAACTTTTTTGAAAAGGGAACAAAATTTACTATATTGGGTTAAAAGAAAGAAACCATATTCTTCTCACTTATATGGAAAAAATCGCCTCAAAACTTAAAAAAGTGCTAAAAATCGCACAAAAAATTAAATAAAAACAAATCTAATCAAAAAATCGAAAATCGGGCTTCGAGGTGCAAAACTTCATATATAGACGTACCTTTCCCCCAAATTTTGTAGCTCTACGTGCAGCGGTCTCTTCAGAACACCGTCGACACACTCACTCACTCACACACAAACTTCTTTCTTTATTATTATAGAAGATTTCCTAGCTCGAAAATGGTCTTTAAATAAAGAATTTAAACTCACTTTTGTAAACAATATACTTGTAGACATCTGCAGACTTTTTTAACTCCTATATTTCAAAGCTTAATTCAGCAAAAATCCCGTGTTTGATCAAGCGATAAATCAAACTTTATTTAGCGCGAAAAAAAAATCAGTATAGACATTTGTTGCGGATTTAATGAAATAATTATGCTTATAGTAGTGTGATAGAATAACAACAATCAACAAAATCGTCTTGTGAAATTTACTGTTGAAATAACAATGGCGTTTTGGGTATGTTGCAGATCTGTAACATGGTGATACAAAGGATTAAAGCTTTTTATACATATCCACAGTTTGAAGAGTATCAGTTTCGATTAAGCAATACAGTACTCACATTAAATCCCACATATATATATATATATATATATATATTTCAATTAAACAGCAAAAAAAATTATGAAGGATGTACACAAAAAGAGAAATTAAAAAGTTTAATATTTTGATGAGTTAATTAGAAAATACGAATTAATTCCAAGCCCATATGTTTAGCATTAAAGATGAGAATTTGAGATCTGACTCATGAGGAGCTTCAACAAAATCATGCCATAAAAATAAAAATGTGTATATTTAAGGAATATTTTTTTTCAATTCAACAGCAAAGAAACGTCTTTTTATGAAGGATATACTGAAAAATTAAAGTTAAAATTTAAATATTCTGATGAACAATTTGAAGAATACGAATGTATTCCAACATTGAAGATGGGAATTTGAGATCTGGCAAATGAAGAGCCTTGAACAACATTTTTTAGTTGTTACAAAATTAACTAGTTTATCCATTCAGAATTTTTCTCTGCTATTTTAAATACAGACTATAAATATTTTGCCTTACAATATTATCTTTGAGTTGACGTAATTAATCATACGGTGCGATGGAATAAAACTTCGTAAGAGTACCGTGAAAGCATCACTGACATACCTTTGAGACAATCGGATAACTTCCATATTAAAAAATACGCTATTGGTTAAACCAAGATCTCCTTAACATAATAACATATGATATATGATAACGGATATATATTATGGCAAGGGAGTCTTGGGTTAGACAATGTTACTTGCTAAAGTTTTAGAAAGAGCTTTCAGTTTGTTACAGTCATATGTCTATATATAATAATGAACTACTGTATTACATACCAATTGTCATTACACGACTATTAATTCGAATCAATATTAACAATGTAATATTAATTGCCGATAAGGGCTATTAGATAATAGGAAAGGTTCCTGAAGGTGGGGTGAAACGCTATAGACTGGACATGTAGTAGTAATCAATTTAACTAATAAAAAAATTCACCATATCCTTAAAATAATATGTCTAAATCATCACAAAACTTTACAGATTATAAATAAAAATTTATAATACAATATATAATTTCATACCCTTTAGAAACCTACAATAGACTTTTAAAAGTCATCTTTTAAAGACGTTATGCCATTTGACATTTTATTAACATACATCTGACCTGTGTACTTGGCATCAAGCGCCCGCTTATAAGACATCGTCAATATATAAAGGGGCGAGATAGCACACACAAGGAAATTTACAACACAGAGAAATATAGCCGAGAGCTGCACAAAGAATGTGCAACGGAGCCAGCGGGATTCGAACCCGCACCCACCTACACTCGCAAAGCGGTGTGATGCCTTGACCACTCAGCCACAGTGGGCCCGATGTTATGCACTTTTGTAATGCTTTACTGCTAGGAAGTTGAGTTTAGATGATCCGGTTCGTTTACGTCATTAAAGACATGAACGGGCTTTGTCTATCATTGGTCACGGTTCGAAACGATGAAAAACCAAATAAACATAAATTTATACTCATCATGAAATGAGTATAGCTTTCTTACAGGTGCATTCATGTAAGCAAGTATCGCCAATTCCTGTCTATCCTGCAAAATATTGGGTTGTCTTAGGTTTGACTGTGGCTACTCATCGGTGAGTATTGTCAAGTTCTGGAAGATTCCCAAGTTCTGGACTGCCACAGTTTGGACAACTGCGTCTATCTAAGCACAATCTGAGAATCGTAGGTCGCCCACTCTCATATCTATAAGCACCCTAAAAGGGCTATTAAAGCGCTATTACTCGAGGCGTCAAAGTCTCTAATTCCGGACAAATCAATGTAAACCTGTGGCATTAAAAGAGTTGCTCGAAAAGCAAGCAACTTTTTATTGTCAGAGCGATTTTATCACCTTCGACGTCAATGTTTCCCGTAACAGCCAATCAAATGCTTGGAAAACAGACGAGATAAAAGCCTCTTCCCGAACAGCCAATGAAATTCGAAAAAGCATCATCGTTATCCCCAGAAAAACTAAAAACGCAGGCAATTTTTGTCGCTTCAAATTTTCACGTATAATAGCACTTTAACGTACCTGTCTCCTCAGGTTTATGAGGTCTGCAAGAAACAGGTTTCCGAACCAAACAGCGTGTTCTTTTGTTGTTTACGTCATCGCTGATTGGTTGATTCTTATTATTTAATGCCTGGAACTCCAATGCCTAGGACGACAATGCGATAATTTAAATGATCCTTAGGTAGTTCCATAATGTAAATGAGCCTATGCTGACCGCGAAAGTATCGAATTTCATATGCTTTTAAGATTCTTATACAACTAAGTTGCTGGAACCAATGACTTTTTTTCATAGACGAAGCTCTCATACATGCGTTTTAATGACCTCAAAGAATATAGTTCGGGATCATTACCAAATTTCATGTGCTTTTAAGATTCCTATGCAACGAGATGCTGCATCTAGTGATTTTTTTTTTCTTTATGAACGCGAAGCGCATAAACATGCGTTTTAGTTACCATGGAATTTCATGGAGTTAATGGACGAAGATCTCATACCTGTGTTTTAGTGACCTCAAAGAATATAGTGTTTGAGCATTACAAAATTTCATGTACACTCATGTCCAAAATTATTTTTATATGCATAGAATCACGGATTTCGCAGAAATGGTGAACTATAATTTAATGAATTTCGGTGGAATTATACATAACATCATAACACATGAATGAGGAAAATATTTAATATCACTGCTTATGATATAAAACTGTAGCATGAAACAATAAAAATGTCAAAAATAGGTGACAAAGAGAGTGCAAAAAAAACAGGAATAACTCAGAAAAAAATGGAGGCTTGTGATTTTAATACGGAATGTGATCTCTTCTAACATGGACACACATATCACAACGTCTTTTCATGCTGGCAATAACGTTGGTAATCACAGCTTGGGGAATTAAGTTCCACTCTTCCAGCAATGTGGTCTTCAGTTCATTTCCGTCTCTAGGAGGAGGATATCTCCGAGCAATTGCCTTCCCAAGGTAGTCCCATAAGTTCTCTATCGGGCTGAGATCGGGGAATTTTGATGGCCACGGTATTCGATCAATGGCTTCACTTTCAAGATACTCGTCAATGAAGTGGGCTCGATGCGGACGAGCGTTATCATCCATAGATAAAAAGTCATATCCATAAGCACCTCTTAAAATTCGGACATAAGGTCCTAAGACCTCATCCCGATATCGCTTGCCGGTCACAGATCCGCTGTTGAAAATGTGTAGGGTCCATCGATCATTTTCTTCCCCATACCATCACAAAGCACTCTTGAAAAGGTCACATTCAATCATGTTCGAAGAACGATTTCGTGTTCCTGACCTCCCTCCAAATGTAAACACATTTAGAATCCGATGTTAAACTAAATCTCGATTCATCAGTAAAATGAACATGGTTCCATTGGCGTTCACTCCAGTTCTGACGTTCTTTGCACCAATTCAAGCTATCGATCTTCTGCTGTTCAGACAATGACACACATATCCATGGCTTTCCGGCATAAAGGTCTTTTCCATTAAGCCTTCTGTACACAGCTTGCCTGGATACGACTGTTCCAGTGGTGGTTGCAAGCTCTGAACTAAACTGCCGAGCAGCAGACTGTCTGTTACGACAAGTAGTTATTGCCAAATATATGTCTTCCGAAACAGTTGTTTTTCGTTTACGACCTTGTCCAAGCCGCCTGACATCAGTGCCATAGTTCTGAAATCGTTTCCATATCGTAGAGACTATCTGCCTTGAAATATTCAGACATCTCTCTACTTCTGTGATTGTCTGGCCTGCTTCTAAACGGCCGCTAATTCACCACTTCATAGATTCTTCCAAATGATACTGCGAAGTCATAACAAATCGTTTTCAGGCCTTACACACTGAACTTAAACGTTATATTACAGAAATTCATTCCGATATTCACTTCGCGCAACGCGCTTCCTTCGCCGTCCCCTAACGTAACGCCCTCATTTGTATATGAGAAACGATTTGATCAGTTTTGATTGGCTAAGGCTAATTAGGCTTGTATTTCACACATTCCCTACAAAAATGGCTCACATCGATTGATATTTCATGAAATATCACTATTTTTGTTTATGTAAAGATAAATTTGGACATGAGTATACTTTTAAGATTCCTATACAACGAGATGTTGCATCCAGTGATTTTTTTATGAACGAGAAGCGCGTAAATATACGTTTTAGTTACCATAGAATTTTCGAATTTCATGTACTTTTAGATTCCTATACAACGAGGAAATTTCAATCAGTATAAATTCAATTAGCATAAATTAATTTTCCTCGGTATGCACGATTGCTATGCCCATGATTAACAAACAATATTTATTTTTTTACTTAACTAAAATTATAACTTCGTTGCCAAAGCAATTTTCATAGTGTTGCTACTTAACTCACTGGAAAAGATTAGAGTCGAATCTTTAACATGATATCTCTATATCCCCTCACCGTCTGGTCTAAACTCATAATCTATTTTGCCAGGAAAATTGACCTATTTGATGTCAGGACGATTGAGCTATATTTTAAGAATAGAAAAATTTCAAGACTGCCAGAACAACTGACCCATGTTCCAATATCAACAGAAGAATTGTTTCTAAAATAATAAATAAAACTTACTGGAATTCTTTTAACTGAGAATTAGTAAAAATTTACAGAGACGAGGGCTCTGCCCACTGCGCCTCCCCGCGTGTCCGTACCAACTCCCTGACAAACGATTGCTTCATGCCATTATGACAAACTCGCAAATTCACACATGCATTATGGTCCGGGAGGCAGTGTCACATTGCAACCAATTTTAGCATCGATTTTATTTATATACAAGATAGATGAGATAGTGCAGAGAATGAAACTGCCAGTCAGCTGGCGCACCAACGGTCAACGTTACTGTAGCACCATTCACACCCCGCTGCATTGTGAGATGAATAGCAAACCGATTACTGATGATGCCCTCGGATTACCATATCTACAGTAATCGGGTTGCCATTCAAACTAGAATAAAAATAATTGAGTGAGTTTTATTGGTCTGTTAAAAGCGTGTGGAAATTTAACTATTGCATTTTATTTCGGAAAAAGACAAAATATATCGATTTAAAACAGCTTATAACTCCAATTAACATGGGGATGTATAATCAGTTTCATTATTTATACACATATAGTATAAGGTAAGTATCGTAATCGTAATATATGTATATGTTGAGAGTGAACGCAATAACGTTCGAACAGTGTTTTCGATGAGCTGCGTCAACAGGGTATATTATTAATTCGTGAGTCACATTTTTTAAACAAATTTTAGCGTCGATGAAATTCTATATATGATATATTAAATGGTACAGATAACGAAATTACCAGTCAGCCGGCGCACCAGCGAGGAAATATGGGTATTGCCATAACAAAATCTTATACTTAACTGCAATGTAAAATGAATGGCAACCCCATTACTGATGTTACCGTTACCTGAGAGCATCATCAATAATCGGGTTGCCATTCATTTCACAATGCAGCAAGTTGTGTGATGTCGCTATGGCAACACCATCCGCTGTTGCACCCAACTGACTGTCAGTTTATCTGCAGCACCTCATTTATCATGTATCCAAAATCCTCGACGCTATAAATTTCATTGAAAATGCGACACTGCCTCTCGGACTATTATCTTCCTGCCCGTTTTCTTGTTTTTTTTCCCCGTTACCAGGCTCAAACATTTATAAAAAAAAATTGCTCAATCACCATGAAATATGAATATGTCAAAGTAACCAGTATGGTAATTTATATTTCAAAAATAGTTATTGGATCATGAACATTTTTTACCGAGATACTTCAAATTGTTTATATATACTCGACTACTGCGCGTCAAACATTAGTGATGTATGCAACAATGTGGTTTAAAGTTAATGTGGATAACAACAAACCGATGAAAGTCGCCCGCAATTGCGATTGTGCCAAGGTTGCTGGGTACTACTTAATTATCCCGTCGACCAATTTCACCAAATTATACAAATTGACATAATTTTTATTACTTTCTTCTATCTTCAATAGAAGAAAGAGATCCCAAAAAACATATTTATAGCAAATGTCTATCTGTCCGTGTGTCTGTCGCCATTGTACCATCAAAAAGTGCATGAAGTTATGCATAGAATTAAACCAATTTTTTTTTTTAGTTTTTGGCGATGGCAAGCAGGCCCTACCTTCATTTGAAAAAAAATTCGCCCGAAGGGGACGCTATATTAGCGATTTTTTGTGCGATTTCGAATATTGTACCATCGAAAAGTGTATGAAGTTATGCATAGAATTGAACCAAATTTTATTGTATATTTTTGGCCATGGCAAAAAGGTCCTCCCCGAATTTGGAAAAAATCCGCCGGATGGGGGCGCTGTAACAGTGATTTTTGCATAATCTTCTTAATATTTCGTATTTCTATTGTACACCAGCGGCTCGTGAATCGACGGGAACTTCCCATCCTGATAAGCCGACTATTCGCGAACAGCTGATATACAACAGAATAACGAAAAACTATTGATTTTAATAAATATCATGATCGGGATTAACTCGTTTTTATTCCGATTAATTGACTGAAGCAGAAATTTAAGATGAAAATTAAAGTTGATATAGTATTGAACTAATAAGAATGAAATATTGATATTTGTAACAAAATTTTGAAATATTAAAATATAGGAGATGGATGAAAGTTTTGGGATTAGCACATCCAACTTAGTTTTAGATAACGACAGAACAAATAAATTAGTATAACATTAATAAAAATTCAAACTAGAAAACAGGAATTCTGCTTTTTCAGAATTTAGTGTCGCCCCCGAGGAAAAAAAAAAATATATGTATATAAATAAAGATACAGTAGAGTCCCGATTATCCGAGTTAATCGAACTTATACCTTTGGAGTGGATCATTTTCTTCTGATGGGCTGATGGCTTCCATTATTATGAAACAGTCATTATAAATGAAGTGTTAGGTGAAGATGAAAGAGCAGCTCTTTTATCTTGACCTAACACTTCATTTATAATGGCTGTTTCATAATAATAGAAGCCACCAGTCAATGAAAAAGAAAATAACTCGGTTAAGCGGGACTCTACCGCAGTACAAAACACATTTCAATTTTAAGACTTAAAGCACACGTTTTATTTTATGTAAAATGACGTCATTCGCATCCGCTTAAGAATTCCACATTTACGATCTTCTCTTAAACACCTACAGTAAAGTATGCATAGCACATCACTATCGCGAAATAATGCACAAATGCAGCAAAAAGATGCCATCATTCAAGAAAATCGACAAAAAAATGGCTATCTAATGATTCATCGATACTTACAATTAAATATCTATATATATATTTCTCTTACGTAGCGCTAAAAAAGGGCTGTATTTGTAGCTTGCTATTTGGCAACAGCCCAAAGCGACGTTTCTCAGTGGTAGTTACGGTCACATGTCCCAACCCACTCAGCAAATCAAAATCCAGACAGGATCTCTCTTTTAACGCAAACCGTTTGAGCAATACATGATTGACAATTGCTATTGGTCCGTTTTACGGTGACGTAGCTTTTTAATCCAAGGTTGTATTTCGACACAGGCGAAAACGTTTTGTTTACATTTCAATAGCGTGATACGTAGCATGTTTTATAGCGTCTTATTATAGTTTTAAATTAATTTAAGCCGGGATTTTCAATACTATAGGCAAAATGAAACGAGAAGGACCCCATCTGACACTAACATGCCATTTAAATTTAAACGGCGTCAATTTCCTGTTCGCTTAGTTTTCTCAATGATGATCAACAAATCACAGCGCCAAACTTTTGATAAATGCATTTTTATTTATATTTTCAACAAAATTTTCAATTACTTTTTTATAAATTAAAATATTTGTAAATTTCATATGTTGCTTGCTCGGATCTCATAGCGGCCCAACTAAAAATATTTTTTATTGTGTTTTCACTAAGGTTTTTAATTCTGTTTCCAAGGTACGTTTTTATTTACATTTTCAATAGTTTTCCATTACTTTTTTATACATTAAAAATATTTGTAAATTTAATACGTTGTAATGATTTATGATAGCACTCATTCTAGCTAGAGTTGACATAAATAGTGGCGAGGGAGCGAAACGAGCTGGGATCGCGTAGCGATCCCAATATGAATTGCGTAGCAATTCGTGGGGGTTGGCGAGCGTCTGCGAGCAGGGGGCTGAGCCCCCTAGTAGTTTATAATAGCTCCATTGTTTTAACAGAAATCATTCGTTTAGATTTTTTTCAAAACTAGGGGGCTCGGCCCCCTACGAGCTACGCTCGCCAACCCCCGTCCAGACACCGCAGACTCTAAATGCACGCTAATTTGATCGGCTTTAAAAAGATTTCGAAAGATTGAATTATAATTTAAAAAACAGTGGCTATCTCCCTATAAACGAATTTCTATTCATTTCTCTTTGATTGGGGAATTTTAACGCCAAATCCGCTGCGGTACTACTTGATTATCCTGTCGACCCATTTCGCCAAATTATATAAATCGCCAAATCACTCGCCAAATTATACAAACTGATATAATTTTTATTTTAAATAACGAAAGAACAAATAAATTCGTACAACATTAATAAAAACACAAATAAAACGTCGAAATAAAAATAACTTGATGACGTATACACGTGTAACAACATTTCAAAATAAGCTAATATAGAAGGAATTAAATAAAGAGAGTCTTTGTCTCCTGGTATTTTTTAACAAAGCGAAAAGAAAGTTCTTTTAAATGAGACATTTTAAATTAATTCTCAAAATATCAAATAAACGTCTAGCGCAATTTCTAAATTTAAACTTTTTTGCAATATTATTTTGTGTTCATTTTATGTAATAACTATAGTGTGACGTAAATACGACGTAATTTCTCCTAAGACTTCTAACGCATGTTAATGAATTTATTATTTTACAATATCCTTTCTCTTTTAAAATTCACGTGTATACTTTTTATGACGTAATTTTTAATAATTTCCTGCTTTTTATACGTAATTATTTAATTCTAATTTGAAAGTTTTTTCCCTGTTTATAATAGTCACGTGTAAATAAATTTTTAATTTGAAGCAAACATTATTGCTTACGCTTTTTATACAGTTGGCAACAGTTTAAATTAGTACAATTTTCTGAAATCTGTAAAAAATATCTCTAGAAATGCTGAAAATTTGAAATTAAAATAGAAATAAAACCTGAAAAAATTAGTCAAAATAAAAAAATTAATGCAATCTGCACTCCGGCAAATTCTAACGCATAAAATGATCTAAAAATGATTACACTGCCATGCATAGTTTTTGCTGCTATAAAACTTTTTTAGTGGAACGATTTTGTCCAACTTTAGCATTAAATAACTCTTAAAATAATTCTTCGATTTGAAAACTGTCTGCATCAACGTGTTTATCAAACATTTCTGTATAAAACCACCGATTTTCATATTTTTGTATGCATTATTTTTGTTAATATTAACGAAGAAAGGCCTCCGGTCACAAAAAAATCAAAACCGGCGGCGGCGGCGGCGGTGACAGCGGTAGTTACTTTTTTTTAGAATAGAGAGATAGCACGTATTTTAATTACGTTTTCTTTTGGGTTGTTGTGAGAAAATGGCAACAAAAATATATAATTACTATTTTAGGACTATTTTTCCTTTACTTTCTACAGAAATGGAGTACTTCCGTTTCCAATATTAAGCAAATGGCTCTAAAAACTACAAAAAAAGTTAATATTTCAAAAATAAATGGAGATACAGTTTTCAAACAAAATGCACTTAAAAGAACTTTTTTTTTTCCAATACGACGGTATAAAATACGAAAATGTGCGATGCTTAGAAGTTAAAAAAATTTCTATAGAGTATTGAATCGTACTGCTTTGTTTTACGGTGGCTTCTGTAAGGTAACGTTATTTTTTGGAATACACAAAATAAGCTGGGAGAAAGAAATAGCATATCGTACCGGGGGCTAATAAAACGACGAAATAAAAAATCACTTAATGACGTAAACACCTGTAACTTGCTTAAAGTCAAGTGAATGTGACATTTACGATCAATCATTATTGGCATTTAATCTTATAGTATGACGATAGATTTTTGGTCGAAGGGATAACTAAGTAGTGCCAGTTGCTGTTACGATTTCGTCAAAGTCGTCACCAAGTTTATATGTACTTCATATAAGTTTGGGCATGTAAATATATGTGCGTCGTACGCGGCTAAAGTTCGTATGCAAGTTCAAGCATGTCATGTCACCATTCACCAAGCTTGTCATCAAACAATAGCGAAACAAGTGACAACAAATGTGGTGTTGGCTTCAAATGTAGCAAGAGTATGAGAGCAGTTATCTATGGAGAAATGTTTACGTATTTACAGAATGTTTAGGAAGATATTTAAATTCACTGAATCAAGTAATTTTGTCAAAATAAACGTACAGATGTCGCAGACGCAGCGGAGTATCTTTTTGACGCCAAAATGCTGATTTTATGCCTGGGCAACCCGGCAATTTTGGCGAGATTTTCTTTGTATGGCAACCACGTAGAATAGATTGCGTGTTTTACATTAAATTAAACATTATGTGTTTTATACTAAAATAATTTGTGTGTGTTTATAATAAAAATTGTGCGTGTTTTATATTAAAATGTGGTACTTGTTAGTTATCCCGTCGACCAAATTACTGTCGCCAAATTGTAAGATTAAAACCCATTAATGGTTGATCGTAAATGTCACATTCACTTGACAACACGTGTTTACGTCATTAAGTGATTTTTATTTCTATGTTTTATTCGTATTTTCATTAATGTTATACTAATTTATTTGTTCTTTCGTTATTTAAAATAAAAATTATGTCAATTTGTATAATTTGGCGAATGGTTTGGCGATTTATATAATTTAGCGAAATTGGTCGACGGGATAACTAACAAGTACCTAAAATGTTTGGCGCAGATGCCATAATATTGGCGCGATTTTTTTCTGACGGCCATTGTCATATACGCACCGGGTACTTAACTGGCGCCAAAGTGTCGTTATTTTGCATGATATGGTAACCCGGATGTTGTTGTTTATTTATTAATAAACTGTTTATTTAGATTATTTTCTTTTTTTAAATTATATAAATGTTTTGTTCTATATTTATTAATCAAACCTTTTTTATTTATTTATTGTTATACCCCTTTTTAAAAATATATATGTAACTGGCATTCAAAAAGGAGGTTTTCGTCAAATTGGCGTCGGAAAAAAATCGCGCTAATATGACATCTGTGCCAATTTTTTTTTCTTTTATATGAGGACCCCAGAAGCCAAGGGGTATAAGTGACAAAATTGAAAAAAATAAACTAAGTGCACAGACGACCTGGAAATATGCTTTTTTTCTTTTCAGGTAAAGAAATATAAGTGATTTTCTAATTATGTGTTGTGTTTTAGAGATCAACCACTTTTGCCGAATAATGATCAATATTGATTAGTAATAAATTTAAAGAAAACTGCACTCTACTCTTTTCGGTACTTGTTAGTTATCCCGTCGACCAAATTACTGTCGCCAAATTGTAAGATTAAATGCCAATAATAGTTGATCGTAAATGTCACATTCACTTAATACGTGTTTACGTCATCAAATGATTTTTATTTCGACGTTTTATTTGTATTTTTATTAATGTTATACTAATTTATTTGTTTTTTCGTTATTTAAAATAAAAATTATGTCAATTTGTATAATTTGGCGAGTGGTTTGGCGATTTATATAATTTGGCGAAATTGGTCGACGGGATAACTAACAAGTACCCTTTTTTCACATTTATTGAAATAAGAGTTCAAAGACCACTGTGAAACAAGCAGCAGTTTCCTATTTCAATTCAGTCAATTATTATTGATGTTCAACTTTAACGTCAATTATCTTTAAACTCAATTTACTCCAAATCGAAATTTTGTCATTTGTACCCCTTGGCTTCTGATGTTCTCATATATAAAATTATCTACTCTTGTTTCATAATGAAATAAAACTAACAAGCTATTTTCGCAAGCTAGACCTAATAGGTGTACCATTAAGCAAGATTGTGTCTTTATTTATGGTACTTTTCTATTATAGCGGCCTTGGCTAAAATATATATATATATATATATATATATCTTTGGGCAATTCAGACTTTAGAATGCCAAATGATACAAACTGCTATGAAAACAAACCTGATTAACTTTTATGCTTGTTGATATAGGTATATAGGTATATAGGTATATATATATATATATATATAAAAACATTTTATTAATCCATATATATTTATTATAAGGTACTACTTGATTATCCCGTCGACCAAAAAACTATCACCAAACTATAAGATTAAATGCCAATAATGACTGATCGTAAATGTCACATTCACTTGACATTAAACACGTTACACGTGTTTGTTACCTCATCAAGTGATTTTTAGTTCGACGTTTTATTTTAATTTTTATTAATGTTTCACTCAAACTCCCTTGATAAGAGAGTCTTGTTTTCACTAATTTATTTATTCTTTCGTTATTTAAAATAAAAATTATGCCAATTTGTATAATTTGGCGAGTATTTTGGCGATTTATATAATTTGGCGAAATTGGTCGACGCGATAATCAAGTAGTACTTATTATTATCGTTTTTTATATACAAATTACTTCTGCTTGTATCGAAAAATAAATAAATGGCTTTTTTATATTTAATCAAGTGTATAAACATGGAAAAAAAGGGCTTGTGTGTGTAAAACAGTGAATGTGTTGTCAGAAAATATGCATGCAATTGTTCCTTCTCTTGCCAGCGTCATTTTCTCTATCTCGCCAAGGCCCCTGTAACAGACAAGTACCCTAACGTCCTGTTCATTTCGCCAAAAGCCGCCGAAAAAGTGTAGCCGTGTTTAACCACGTGTTTTAGCACAAACCTGCCCAAATTAGTACTGAATGAATAATTTGATTTCTATTATGTCCACATGGTCAGAGTTTTGGTTCAGGGTTAGCACGATTGGTCAGAATTTACTTCGGCAAAGTTTCAGTGTCCTCTGGCGATTGACTTCATACATTAAACGCAAATGGGCTTGCCTTATAGATCTCGTATGCCTCGGTCTTTACTTATACTATAGCCTATTATATAGTTATACATAAATACTTATGCAACAACCTGAGTATAAAAATTATATATTAACTATGTAGTTACAATGTATAAAAAAATAATCAGCGTTACTCTAATTAGCATTATAAGCGCCGATGTTGGCATGGTGTTTCTTGCTGTCACGAAAATACTTATGAATCAGCAACTACAAAAATAGCATTACGTTTTTTAATGAGATTTTTTTTTAAGCTGAAATTAGTTTGCATGATCAATTACGCTGCAACTTTTCAGTCCATACCAACTGTTAAATAGTTTAGACATCCTCAGCTATAGGTAACCCTTATATTCAATATAAGCTAACAATTCACATATAAACAGCAATAAAAGGTAAAAAAAAGCTCCATTGGCCGTCTTCAGAACAATCATTGGATGAGCAAGGCAATCACAAGCAACAATAATTAACAATAAGGCCCAAATAGCAAAATACGCTATTTCTACAAAAAACAATGGAAGCCATTTAAATCTTTCGAAGTTGAAGTAAAAACGCCACATGTAGAGTATCAAATTTATCCAAATTGAAAGTTCCGCAGCAAAATTAATCCACTTTCCAACATTAGTTTCGATGTAAGCGGAATCCACAAGTACGAGGATCGTAAAGCAAATAATCAGTATTACAAGTTCCGATTTTCTCAATAAAGATGAAAATGTATCAAGGTTGGTGGGGTTAAAGGGAATAACAGGATTAGGTTCCGCCTCCATTACGTCCAAAGAGATTTCAGTTCAAAAAAGAAACAAACAATAATAAATCATTGCATAAACTGATCTCTACAAATTTAAATTTAGGTGGAGTTATTGCAATTGAAGCTGAAAGAGATTAAATTTCGAATTTTAAAAGAGATTAAATTAAAAATGCCACGATATATCTACAAAATTACAAACAAAATGTATTCACGTTTTAACAAATTAAAATCACAATGTAGTTTTTTCCGTTTTCTGTGACCATCAAATACCTTATTTGATAAACTAGTGAGTCCTTAAACAGTATGTTGCGAGTTAGTTGCGAGTTAGTTGCACGTTCTCACCTAAAATAAAGAATTTAAAGAAGAGATATGTATAGACTTTTCGATATTAGCGAAACTAGATTGACCAATCAAGAATCTGTATTTTTTGTTTTTGAAGAGAGCGAAAATTTCTCAGACATGCAGCGTTATGATTGGTGAATGTCGTTTTGAAAATACCGAAAACTCTTTCTGGATCCCTTAATCTTTCATACGGAAAGAAATTAACGGATATAGTTATAGAGAGAGCGATTAACGTTAAAATTAGTTTGACAGCAGATGGGAAATTTGAAACTGAACAGAGGGGAAGACATAACTGATGGTTTTTCATCAAGCCTGTAACATACAGAAAGAAGACAATGTAACATTTAGCAGGGAAACAACCTAAAATGTAAGAAAAAAGAACTCAATAGCCAGCAGGGAGAACAGCTCAAGAATCTGCTAAATATTGAGTTTGTAGCGATCTCATCTCACTTGATCAGTATAAAGCAAGTTACTAGCTTAGAGTAACTGGCATGGCCTTTTTCTCGAAGCTAACGTTCTCGCCTCCTGATCATGAGATCCCTGGTTCAAATTCCATCGGCGCCAATCTATCCCTCTCCCTTCATTGGTGACCCGGACAAACACGCAAACGCAACCTTCAGCAACAATCATCTCCTCTCATGGCAACACCTAATAAATCATCACCAGCAAACAAAGCCTGTGCAACCGGTTAACGAAATTCGCGATGATTTTCCTTCCTGTCCGACTGACAAATTCCCGATTTTTATCCTGTGACCACTTGACGAATTTTATCGGTATTTTTTATCACCAGATGACAGAATATTTCACTATTTTCTGGTTCATATATTTTTTTTTCTCTCCTATGCACTTATTAATTCCAAAATATTGATTTTGTGGAATTTTTCAAAAATAAATGATTTGGGGGATTGAGCGGATATAAATATATATATTCGAGGAAAAATCATGACTGTTATTGCTATAGTACAAACTCGCAAAATTTTAGGACAACTTACCATATTTTAGGACATTTTAAGACGTTTTTTCATTTTTCAGGAATTTTCGGAATTTCAAGACGATTCTAAAAGAATGTTGTCCTCCATCTAAGAAAAAGTCGCATTCTTTTACGACTAAAACTGACAGATTATAATATTTTGAATTTTATGAAAGTTCCATGTTTGCCGTTTACCTGTACTAATACTTCTTTCCGTTTCTAGTGCTGAAAACACTGAAATTACATAAAATTCATAATTTGGTAAGTTTTGGTTGTAAAAGAATAGTTTTTATTTATTTTATTTTGTTTTGTTTTGTTCCTCTTAGACAAAAGACATTTTTCTAAATGTAACCCATAAGACCCAGGCACTGTATCAAAATTAAATTTAGAATTTTATTAGGTAAAACAAATACCATATCTAAAAACTGTACTTAATTACTATACTTTTTGTAACTGGAAGTACGTTTTCTTCGTCGGTGGTTTATGAGATAATTGAGCAGACGTGTATTTTGAATCATCTGATCTATATCGCTTTGAAGGAAAGGAAGGGGCCCGCAAAAAAGTCAAGCCTAGGGGTCCGAGTTCTGGTTAATCCGCCTCTGGTCGCAAGATGCACCTATGACAGACTTATTAGTGGAATACGCAAGGTGAGTTTTTTGAAGTGTGTCCCTTTTCTTGCGAGTGAGCGATATGAGGCTTTACAATATGTTTACAAATTTTTATTTTCTGGTCACATATTCGTACAATGTAAGGAACAAGGGAGGCATTATAATCATGATAAAAATCCGATTATCGATATTTTAGCAGAGCTTAATATTTTTTATGTTCCCCCAATCCATTTTTGCTATTTTAAAACCTATTCTATATGTATGTATGCGCGTATGTTGGTATTTTTTTATGTTTTCAGGCCCCCAGAGCATTCTTTTGCCGTTTTTTCGATGATGCCGGTATGAATGTATGTGTGTGAGTGAACAGGATAGCGCCCAAACTAAGTTTTCGATTGACAGTGTTGCCAGATAGTCGAAAGTCAGTTTCCCCAAAATTTCTGAAAATTTCCCCAAATGAGTGTTTTTTTCCCGAAAAAGTCCCCAACTCAGTTTCAACTCAAAAAAGTAAATTTTCAGTTTTCAATTTACCACTATAAAATTTTTTTAACTAATTTGAACTCAATTTTTCCCCCAAATCAAGCCTTTAAAAAAAAAAAAATATCCCATTTACAAAAAATAAACATTTAAACTCGGCTCTTTTGCATACGTATTCGCAGCTAAACGAAGAGAATGAGAGATACATAATAATACAACGACAAGTTCTTTTATGCTTGTTTCTTAAATTGTTGCCAATGGATGATACTGACCTATCATTACATTAGCTCCGTCTACGTTTATGCCATTAAGTTTTTTAAGGTTTAGACCATCTCTAAACAGCTAATAATGGATTAGCTCCGATGGGATTTGAACCAGGGATCTCATGATCAAGAGGCGAGAACGTTAGCGTCGAGCAAAAGCCCAAGCCAGTTACTCTAAGCTAGTAGCTCACTTTATACTGATCAAGTGAGATGGGATCGCTACCCCCCCCCCCCCCCCAGTGAGAAAGACGTATTGCTGACGTCTGACGAGCGATATGTGATGCTGTAGTACGCATATGTGATACGTGGGATGACAGGCTTTGTGCTGTGAGCGTTTCACAGGGATTTCCGCAAAGTTGAAAAAAATCGCGTTGACTGTCGTCAACGCGACACACTTAAACGACCGAGAATTTCGTCAAACGATCCAGAATAAAATCGCCAATTCCGACCAATCATTCGAGCAAAAAACCGTGACTTTCTCAAAAAATTGTGGAAAAACTCGCGTATTTCGTCAACAGGTCGTGTAAAAAAGGCGTGAATTTGATCAATTGGTCACGGGAAAAATTGCGAATTTCGTCGAACGATTGCGGAAAAAACATCGCGATTTCGTCAAAAGGTCGCTTAAAAAATCGTAAATTTCGCCGAACAAGAGCACAAATTAATCACGAATTTCGCGAAACGATTGTGAAAGAAAATCAAGATTTTCCTCAAATGGTCGCGGGAAAAAATCGCGAATTTCAGTAAACGATCACGAAGACAAATCGCGAATATCAGTAAACAATTGCGGAAAAAGATCGCGAATTTCTGCAAACAATCTAAGGAAAAAAACACGAATTTTGGCAAACAATCGCGGAAAAAATCCCGAATTTCGGCAAACGGTCTCGGAAAAAACGCGAATTTCGGCAAACGATCTCGGAAAAAACGCGAATTTCGGTAAACGATCGCGGGATAGATCGCGAATTTCGCCAAACGATCGTGAAAAAAATCGCGAATTTCAACAAACGATCGCGGTAAAAAATCGCGAAATTCCGCAATCGATCGCGGAATGCAGCCACGAATTTCGGCAAACTGTCGAAGAATAAAAACGCAAAATGTAGTCACGAATTTCGGCAAACTATTGAATAGTAAAGACGCGAATTTTGGCAAAAGATCGCAGAAAAATCGCGAATTTGGGCAATCGATCTCGAAAAAAAATCGCGAATTTTGGCAAATGATCGACGAAAAAATCGCGAATTTAGGCAAACGATGGCTGAATAAAAACGTGAATTTCGCCAAAAGATTGCGGAAAAAATGCGAATTTCAGCAAACGATCGCAGAGAAAAATCGTGAATTTCGGCAAAGAATCGAAGAATAAAAACGCGAATTTCGCAAACCATCAAGAAAAAACCCCGGATTTTGGCAAACGATCACGGAAAAGAAACGCAAATTTCGGCAAATAATCGTAGAAAAAATCGCTAATTTCGGCAAAAAATCTCGGAAAAAAATAGCGAATTTCGGCAAGCGATCGCGGAAAAAATCGTGAATTTCGGCAAGCGGTCGTGAAAAAAAAAAGTAGTAAGCTGGGTAAATGTCCTGAAATATTACCTATAGGACCAGTACTACCCCTGCAGGGACCCTATAAAATATATAATTTCGTATTTTAATATGTATACGAATGCCTTATCTAAAGTCTGTACTTATACTTTTTGCAGTCGTAAGTATGTTTCTATCGTTAGCGATCTTATGCATTATTTTATGCATTAATTACTGCAGCACTCACGCAATTTTAGCACAGAGATTTTTTTCCAAATGCTATCAAATCATATTTAAGATATCCCAAAACATCTAAATTTCGGTCTAGCTTTAAAGGTTGGAGGGGTTGGGGTGAGGTCGAATACTGACCATGGTGCTAAAATCTAAGCAGTTGTGATTAGACAAATGCTTGATTAAAATTTAAAAACTTCTTTAAAAGATATCATTCGTAGAGGCTGTCAAAATCTTGCCTAGGCCGCCGTGGCTACTAGTCTCCTCTGTATAAATCTTTCCCAAACTGAAAGCCGAAAAATTTCAAGAATTCCATACTTTCTTTTTAATGAATAGAGAAGAAATTAAAAGTGGAGTAGCGTTTGGACTACAACCTATATCAATTAATAATTTTCAAGATTCAATAAATGAATGAAACAAAGAATACTGCACATCATTTCTCTTTTGCATTAAATGTTAGCTCAATGTGAAAAAAACCTCGAAAATTTTTTTTAGCACAGGAGCCCCTTTCCTTCTGGGCCCCTAGGCTTCAGCCTACTCAGCCTAATGGGTAATCCGCCTCTGCTTGCGACAGGAATGTTTCATAAGTGTAGTTATACAGAAAATCCCTTTATTACGCTATATGTCCATTCGTGGCCACTGAAAAGGGTGGATTGTGTGGAGAGGTAAAACGACTCAACCATACAAACCACATCTACGTCTTTATGCTTAAGGGTTTTACACTTTTATGGACGTTTTTACTCCTGCATGCAGAGCTAAGTGCTATAATTTCATTTTAAAGTAAAGTCATGCAAATTTTCTTTTGCCGCTAAATTTACTTTTTGCCAAGATTACTTTTCTTGGGGGTGAGCGATATCTTTGAAGTCGGTTAATAAAGGGTTGTCGCGAAAAATACACCCGTTAACCCCTTGGGGAAGAGCGACCTGTATACGTGCCACTTAATGTGCTCAGAATTCTTCATTATTCCCACCAGTTACTTTTTATTGTAAAGTTTATCTTATTTAATCGGAGCAATTTCGCGACTCAATTACAGAAAGTTTTCTGTTTTAAAAACCGGTGGTAAAAGATTAACAATTAAGCAATGTGTTCTCGTCGCGAAGGGGTTAAACACATCAAGTGGCTTACAAAAAGTAAGTACAGTAAAATTATTATCCGAACTCCAGTTAGCTTAATCGAGCTTCGAAAATAAAAAATTTCATTCAAGGGGGGGAGGGGGCTTTGAAATGTAGGATCTGTACAGATGACTTAAAATATCTATCTATTTATATAAAATCCAAGTCTCTGTGTGTCCCTCACAATTCCGGTTGGACCACTTCATTGATCGCGACCATATCAGGATTAGGCTTCCGATGGAGAAATTGGTACCAGCTTCAACAATGAATAATTGTTGAAAAATACTAATTGCAGGGTTGTCAGAATAGCGCCAAATTTTGACCAACTTGACAAAATATCGTCAGATTTGGCGAAATACCGCCAAATGTGGCGACAAAAATAAGTTGCCATATATGAAGCCAACTTGGTGATAGCTGGCTAATTTGTCGAAATTCCCATTGAAAACCCTTTAATCTTTCATAATCGATCTCACCGCTATTTAATTTAAACGCCGCGCATTGAAGGCTTTTGTTACAAAATCTATGGGTCAAAACTTAAAGTGTAATATACGAAAATGTACGTCTTTACACCGTCATCCCGATGCTTCTAATAAAATAACCGCCACTAGACGGCGCTATGCTACCTGAGCTCCTAACTGCCCAATTTTAATGTGCTTTACATAGCCGGATGCAGAAATTAAATTCTCGGTATTTTTCCAGTATAGGGGCCTTGGCGTAATAGAGAACTGCTTTGGCGAAGAAGAAAATTTGGCAACCTATTTCCCCATTTTAGTCCACATTTTCATCTATCACTGCGGAACAAGCGAGAAAAACTGCTCATATTCTTGCACGTGTGTTGTATATGTGCATCTTTATATCTCATTTTCCGTCATTTTTGTCGGGCTATCTTTCTAGTATATATATGAGGACGTGAATTTCAAAACTCGCCTTATCCAAAATTTAAAAAATCGAGTTTTCTCTACCAGTCTATTCTATTGGTAAACCTGCACAGAAAAAACACTATAATCTTTTAAAAAAATATTTTTATCCTTTATTTCTGGGTTCTTAAAATATTGGTTTGGTTTCAAAACTCGCCTTATCCACTAGGGAGTTAGCAACAAAACTAGCTTTATCCACGCGCATGCGTAAGACCAACGGACGACCAGCTTATGAGCTACTATCACAGGAATTTTCCTTCATTTCTCTGCGACATGTTGCTATTTGTGTTTAAAGTTTTTACCTGTTCTATTCATACAAACTATAATTAAATAAGTTTTACAGCATGTCTTATGTATAAAGGACAGTGGATAAACTCTAGCATTTTGTGGGGGAAGTGGGAAGAAGAGAAGAAGAAATACGAACACATGGGCTAGTAAAGAATACACGCAAAAGAAGGTTAAAATGCAAGTTCAAAATTGAGTATCGCTTTCTATATTTCTTACTGTCATAAGGTGTTAAAAGATTTAATTTTTATTCTCAGACATAAACCTATGGCATTTCCGGTCCTCTCAAAGCGCAGTCACCTGAAAGAGAACCTCGAATATTCAACTCTATCAATGCAAGATGTTCGACGTTTCCACCAAGATTTTTTTTTTCAAGCAAAGACAAAACATCATAAGATCACTTTATTTTGACATCTCAAACATCCCCTTCAAGAAACCGTCCAGATTTCTGTCCTTTCATGAAACATCCAGAAAAGTAAAATTTTCACCTTGAAAGTTTTTTTAAGTGCATCTCAGTGCGTTTTAAAAGGCATTACCATAAGGTACTATATAAAGGCTAAGAACGATGGCCATCTTCAAATTTGTGGAAGTGTATTTCGGAAGATTCTTGGAATATCAAAATTCAGAGCGTAAAACTTGTGCTAGAGACACCAAAAACTAGACTTTCTTTTTAAAAAGAAGGGGGGGGGGGGATTCCCCGTGAAGTAAGAGAAACATAAGGCTGTTCTCAAATGCTCTGCTCAACAAGCGGAAAACGTTTTGACACATTTACAAATTCATTTTTTAACGGAAAGATATAAAACTGGAAATCCTGACCATATGGAAGCGATTTGGAATCGAACTGTGTTTTCCATTTTTTGATCAATCAATTAGCTATTGAGTTATAAGCGATTTTGATCACGTGACACGGCATTTTCCATCCCTTACTGACTGGATTTTCTTCTTTCGTTCCGAAGTTCGGTTCAAAATGCCAACTTTGACAGTATTTTCTGAAAGATCTATTGCGTTTACAAGAAAACGAAAAAAAATAGTTCGATGACATAGTTTCTGAATAATGACAACTTCTAGTTTCATGCGTTTCCGAATGAAAATGAATCCAAACTTATGTCAGAAAGTTGACCCTTTGGATTTGAGAAATGTTATATAGATTATATTATACTACATTCTTTTTAAAAAAGTTATTTTAATCAAAAGCTATTTATGATAAATTTTATTTGATTATTGATAAGTTTGCTTTTTTATAATAAAACGTAATACTAAATTTTAATCATGCTTATTGCTCTCGTAAGGTTTATTTTTTAATCCAAAATATTATCATCTGATGACCAAAAGTAGAAATTATTAATTTCTTTCAGCAGGTATGATAGACGATTGGCAACAAAACTCTTCTTATCCATAGGTTGGCAACAAAACTCTTCTTATCCGAAACTTTTTTCAATTAATTAATTAAGTGAATTAAAGTAGATTTTCCAACTTAACACAATGATATCACAGAGCAACTAGCTATAAGTATACAAAAAAATTGGAGGTATTCGATGCACGGGGTCGCAGTTACAGGTTTTTCGCGATTTCTCAAAATTTGATTTTTTGGATAAGGCGAGTTTTGAAACTCACGTCCTCATATATATTCTGTTAGCTCCATTCGGTTTTTGTACGTAAAGATGGAATTTTGCAATCGATTTTTAACCCACTTCCTCATATGCTATAATTATAAAAATTATGTTTCCGAAGACAATACAACATATTAATATTTTTACAACTTAATTATTAATTGATACATTAATTTTAAAGCATTTTCCAAGTAGCCCGTCACAGGTGTTAGAAAAACAATTTTTGGGCTTAATATTGCGCCAAAATACTCTCGACAAAATATGCCAAAGCGATGTTAAACTGCAACAATGAAACATTTTAGACTAAAACGTAGAAAATAAATTAAAAATAAAAAGTATACTATTTTTTTTTTTAAATATGCTTTTATCAATTAAATGTTAAATATTAATTAATTTACGACTATACGCTGAAAAATAAAATTAGAAATCCTAAAAAGATTGTTTAAATAATGTTTCCTATTTTTTTCTTTCTGTTCCCTTTCTTAAAAAATAAACAGAGCAAAAATTATATACTTTTATATAAATTCACTTGCCAGCGTTTCCTAACAAGCGTAAAAAAGCATTGAATTTTTCATAATCGAGTTCGGTGCCCACGGCCAAATGAATGTACTATAAGAGAATTTGGGGGGGGGGGGGGACGTTAATTGCAGTCAAAAAATTACGCGAAACTTTCAAGATGAACATTGAACTAGATTAATTTACAATTATTCTAATTGGTAAATAAATCATGTCAGATGTAAATTTCCAACTTTGCGAAAAAAGTCATCTGGGTGAACAAGTTCCAGCAGATTCGTGCGGGATAGCTGATGGTAAAGCATTGGCGGCTTCAGCCAAGAGATTCCTGGTTCGAATCCTGGTCCGGAAATTTTTCGCCCAGTTGGAAATTTACATCTGATATGAACATAAAATGTTTTTAAAAAACTTTTGTTTATTTTTATACTTATTCTATTCGTATCACGATTTATACTACTAACCGTCAGGCCGAAATGGCGGAGCATGGAGACGCGTAAACTTAAAAGATATTATTTTAAAAAAATGGTTTATTTTCTAGATTACTGTTTAATAATATAAAAGTAAGTTTGAAATAACAATCGTCGATACTTCATTTTAAAATGTTTCATTCAGCCTCAGTTGCCTCGGGTAATGCACAAATGCTAATATGTCAGCAAGTGCTATCATACTTCTAATTTGGTGAAGCCTGTCCTTAGCGAAAATCACTTCCATTAGAACGTCCTCTAAATGAGAAACTACAGTAAAAGTGACATACGTTGTTTTATGTGGCCACACCTAAATTGTGACATTCATCTAAATGAATGTCCACAGCAGTTTTTGACAAAGTTAAACTCCGGGATTTGTGTATGGTGGCAAGGTATGCAACAGTTAAAGGTAACTAACTTCGTGAGAAGGAGGCTTTTTCTTCTTTCCAATATTTACAAAAAATCCCTGCCGGCTCTGGCCTACAGGTGGAGGTAAATTTCGATGTTAAGTACTATAAATTCACCTACAAAATTTAAATCAAGATTAGAGATAAACCCAGTTCCTTCACTAAGAATGAACTCTAGGGAGCTAAACATTTTGTGAAAATTCTAATATACACGAATACACACGCGCATATACTATATGGGATAGATAAAAATAGCAAATAAAGCCTTTGTGCAACAATATTAAAAAGCAGAAAAACCAACGTTTAAAATGCACAAATAATATATGAGAAGTAGCAAACAGCTGTTTCGAATCTACTAGCGAGATTCTTCTTCAGTGCAAAAGGAACAGCGTGCTAGAAAAAGCAAGGCTGAGCAAAATCATAGACAGAGACGCGCTGGCTTTTATACCCTATGCGGGTGGCGAAGGCGCCGAAACAACCAATGAGAGAGAAGCAGTGGAAACGACTGGGTGGACAAGTAGCGACATCTACCGGAGAAGTAGAGAAAAGAAACCAAAAAAGGGGAATTAAATTAACGCTTTCCAAATACTTGGAAAATCTGGAATACTAGATAAGTCATTGACTAAAGAGTGAGAATTTTTAATGATATGGTAAGCTTCCCAAAAATCAAGATCAAGGTTAGAAGAACATTTTTGGATAATGATGGCTGAGGAAAAATCGAACCTATGTTGAGAAGACCAAGAATGTTGAGCAATAGAAGAACGTTTGAGCTCCTGATTTTTAACATAACCTTCATGCTCTTTTAAACGAAATCTAAGAGCACGTTTAGTCTGACCAATATAAGAAAGACCACACTGACAAGAGATCTGGTAAATGCCCCAATTATCTAGGCGATCAACGGGGTGTTTGAGATTTGAAAAGGGGATTTTATTAACAGGAGAAAAAATAACTTTAAAATCAAACTTTCTTAGGATTTTAGCAACTTGCTGACTGATTTTAGGAAAAAATGGTAATACAATTAAAATATTAGAGTTGGAATTAGAATGCTTTTCAGAATGGTCGGATTTCGTCAATTTCTTATAAATAGAATCGATAATATTAGAGGAATAACCACGATCGACAGCAATAGCTTTGAGGTAATTAAGTTCAGCACTAAGTAACTGAGGAGTGGAACAAATATTAGTAGCCCGAAAAACAAAAGTATTGAAAGCAGCGAATTTCTGGTTAGGGGGATGAGAAGAATACCTGTGAGGTGGGAGACTGACAGCAAAATGTTTACGAAAGACGGTAGTCTGAAAGCCATTTTCACAACGAATAACAGGGACATCCAGGAAAGAAAGACAGTTATTGGTCTCAATTTCAGAGGTAAATTGAATGCAGAGATCAATGGAATTCATAATAGAGAGAATGCGATTAATATCCGAATTCATTTCAATCAGGACATAAACATCATCAACATAACGAACATAGAACGGAAATTTTAAGATTTCAAAAAGCTTGACCTCAAAATAGTGCATATAAATATCGCATAAAATTGGACTAAGAGGATTACCCATAGCCAAACCGTCAATCATACGGAAGAAATTACCATTGAAAACAAAAGTATTTTGCGACAAGCAAGCGCGAGTGAGAAGTATAAGTTCCTCGATTTCAAAATAAGAGAAATGGAATTCACAAAGCCTTTTCTTGAGGCAATCTAAAGCCCCCTCAACCGGAACGTTTGTAAATAATGATTTAACATCAAAAGAAACCATCATGTGACCCTGCGGCTTAAAATTACGAAGTTTTTTAACAAAATCAAAAGTATTCTTAACAGTGAAACAGTTACTGCTCAAAAGTGGGGAAAAAACAGAAACTAAATATTTGGCAAGCTTATAAGAAGCTGTACCGATACTAGAGACAATAGGTCTAAAAGGAATGTCAGGTTTATGGACCTTAGGTAAAGCATAAAACCTGGCAGAATGCGCAATAGACGGAATAAGGGACTTCTTAAAGTTAGCAGGAATAATGGAAGAAGACTTAATGGCAGACTTAATAGAGTTAATTTCACTAGTGGAAGGGTCTTTGCGGATATCCACATACGGACCATCATTAATTAATTTATGGGTTTTTTTCCAAATACGTAGATTTGTCGAGAAGAACAATCTGACCACCTTTGTCGGCCTTAGTAATAATTAAGTTTGGATCAGAACGCAAATTTTTCAGACATTGTTTAACAGGATGTTTAAGATTGGGTTTATAAACATTAGAATTGAAATCAACAGTATTGGCAATGAGATGCCTAATAGACTCTTTTTGAGAAGAAGATAGAGCGCTATGCTTAAAGGCTCTTTCAATAGAAGCAATAAGATTAAGTAAAGAAGGAATAGCAGAGACAGAAAAATTGTTATTCAATTTGAGAGCATCGAGCTGATTGTTACTTAATGGAACACTAGAAAGATTGACAACAGCATTTTGGTTAACAAGAGGCAAATTACTGCAGTTATTAGCGACAGAACTTCCACAAAGCGCATTAAATTTCTTCTTTAAAACCGAACAATGAACAGAAGAAGCTGTGAGAACTCTGCCCCATGACCTTCTGTCAATGGACTGAAAATCAGGAGTAGAATTAGCGAGGCTGATATGTAAAGAATATAACTCGCGCTCTATATGAGCAATTTTGTGGCGAGTCTCTTGAATCAAAGCTCTTAAAAGAGCTAATTTAGAACGAAATAAGACCTTCTCAATCCTATTTGAAGAAAATAAATTACAACGAATGGAAATGAATTTAGGAATAACCTTCTTACGCCTACAATCAAGTAGGAAATGTAAGTGTTCTAAAAATCTGTGTTTTTTTAATCGTAAATTACAAAACCTATTGATTTGAGACATTGCGGAAAAAAAAAAAAAATACAGAAGAATAAAGGCCCGTTAACACCAAATACATAAAAATAGCAAATAAAGCCTTTGTGCAACAATATTAAAAAGCAGAAAAACCAACGTTTAAAATGCACAAATAATATATGAGAAGTAGCAAACAGCTGTTTCGAATCTACTAGCGAGATTCTTCTTCAGTGCAAAAGGAACAGCGTGCTAGAAAAAGCAAGGCTGAGCAAAATCATAGACAGAGACGCGCTGGCTTTTATACCCTATGCGGGTGGCGAAGGCGCCGAAACAACCAATGAGAGAGAAGCAGTGGAAACGACTGGGTGGACAAGTAGCGACATCTACCGGAGAAGTAGAGAAAAGAAACCAAAAAAGGGGAATTAAATTAACGCTTTCCAAATACTTGGAAAATCTGGAATACTAGATAAGTCATTGACTAAAGAGTGAGAATTTTTAATGATATGGTAAGCTTCCCAAAAATCAAGATCAAGGTTAGAAGAACATTTTTGGATAATGATGGCTGAGGAAAAATCGAACCTATGTTGAGAAGACCAAGAATGTTGAGCAATAGAAGAACGTTTGAGCTCCTGATTTTTAACATAACCTTCATGCTCTTTTAAACGAAATCTAAGAGCACGTTTAGTCTGACCAATATACGAAAGACCACACCGACAAGAGATCTGGTAAATGCCCCAATTATCTAGGCGATCAACGGGGTGTTTGAGATTTGAAAAAGGGATTTTATTAACAGGAGAAAAAATAACTTTAAAATCAAACCTTCTTAGGATTTTAGCAACTTGCTGACTGATTTTAGGAAAAAATGGTAATACAATTGAAGTATTAGAGTTGGAATTAGAATGCTTTTCAGAATGGTCGGATTTCGTCAATTTCTTATAAATAGAATCGATAATATTAGAGGAATAACCACGATCGACAGCAATAGCTTTGAGGTAATTAAGTTCAGCACTAAGTAACTGAGGAGTGGAACAAATATTAGTAGCCCGAAAAACAAAAGTATTGAAAGCAGCGAATTTCTGGTTAGGGAGATGAGAAGAATACCTGTGAGGTGGGAGACTGACAGCAATCGATTCTATTTATAAGAAATTGACGAAATCCGACCATTCTGAAAAGCATTCTAATTCCAACTCTAATACTTCAATTGTATTACCATTTTTTCCTAAAATCAGTCAGCAAGTTGCTAAAATCCTAAGAAGGTTTGATTTTAAAGTTATTTTTTCTCCTGTTAATAAAATTCCTTTTTCAAATCTCAAACACCCCGTTGATCGCCTAGATAATTGGGGCATTTACCAGATCTCTTGTCAGTGTGGTCTTTCTTATATTGGTCAGGCTAAACGTGCTCTTAGATTTCGTTTAAAAGAGCATGAAGGTTATGTTAAAAATCAGGAGCTCAAACGTTCTTCTATTGCTCAACATTCTTGGTCTTCTCAACATAGGTTCGATTTTTCCTCAGCCATCATTATCCAAAAATGTTCTTCTAACCTTGATCTTGATTTTTGGGAAGCTTACCATATCATTAAAAATTCTCACTCTTTAGTCAATGACTTATCTAGTATTCCAGATTTTCCAAGTATTTGGAAAGCGTTAATTTAATTCCCCTTTTTTGGTTTCTCTTCTCTACTTCTCCGGTAGATGTCGCTACTTGTACACCCAGTCGTTTCCACTGCTTCTCTCTCATTGGTTGTTTCGGCGCCTTCGCCACCCGCATAGGGTATAAAAGCCAGCGCGTCTCTGTCTATGATTTTGCTCAGCCTTGCTTTTTCTAGCACGCTGTTCCTTTTGCACTGAAGAAGAATCTCGCTAGTAGATTCGAAACAGCTGTTTGCTACTTCTCATATATTATTTGTGCATTTTAAACGTTGGTTTTTCTGCTTTTTAATATATGGGATAGGTTTAAAAACGGATAAAACAAATTCAGAGAACCTCAAAGTGTTAAAATATGTTAATATTTCCATAGTCGGGTTTTTATCATATTTTAATACGTTTCTTCAAACTCACATGACGTTACCTATTCACCTGCTGAGGTCCATTATATTTCTAATATGACGCAATATATATATTTTTTTAATTCGTCAAACTATTTATTTCATTTTGAGTTTCCATGCTGAAATCTTGCTCTAGAAAACTTATGACGTAATATTCAATTTGTTTTCAATTCGTCAAACTATTTATTTAATTTATTTTTTCACGTGAAATTCTTGCAATAGAAAAGCAATTGTTGTGGTGAAAATTTTATTATTTTTTTTTAATTGTTGGCAACTGCTATAACGAAAAATATTTATTTTTTCCTGTCATTGTTGTGTAAGCTGGTTTTATCAGAATCTTGTTAAGACGGTATTCAAAATTTTTAACCCCCCCCCTCCCCCATTTCCATTCCCTTGAGCCATTTTTGCCCATTTTCAATCCCCGCCGAGATATTAGCCATCTCAAAGTTGTTGGCGAGTTTGAAAACGATCCGTACATAATTGCGACTTTTATCGTGCGGACAAAATTTAGTACATACATATATATATATAAACTTTTTAAATGGGGGTGGTTTTGAGTTCCTAGGGTCCTATAATGAAAAGTTATGAATGAATTTTTCAAAAGTCGCACCATGGTAACGACTGCAATAGGTAGTATTTCTTACGAAACTACCTAAAAAAAAAAAACAGTGGCACTACGGGAGTGCCAATAGAAATAAAAAATTCAACAATTACGTGTGTGTTTTTTTTAATAAATAACAACTGTTGAATAAAGATAATTTTATTTTGCTAGAGCAAGGTAGTTTTATTTTAGTAAGAGTCACGAGACTTGGCTAATTTTTACATGAGATGTTTTTGATGAGATTTCCTTTTTCTAACTCTTGTACGTGTATTTCGGGAACCAATAGCGCACAGACAAGCATGCGGCGCGCTTGCCTGTAAATTATTGTTATTGATTAAGCAATCAGTAACAATTAATTGCCCGCCCTCCTCATATCGAACTATGCACAATACATGTACATACTTATATACAGAGGTGTCGGTTACAATAACAGTATCACGAGTTCAATGGTTTTTCCCATCTCAAAAAATGCCAAACGCGCCCAAAGAAGCTTTCATTTCAATAATGAAAGTATTAAGTATTTGTCTTAACAATAAACACAACAGCGTACTGCAACGAAAATGTAAATTTTGTGTTTGTTCCTGTGTGAACGCCGGGAGAAAAAGTGAGTTTTAGCTTCGTTCTTCTTTTGCGGATTGAGCTGAAGAGGGAAAAGTTCCTGTCATTCACCGCTTGGCGCGCTAGTGTCTATGTGCCAAAATGCTAGCATGTCGGTTACGTAACAGTGTCTCCAAATCAGTGGTTTTTCTCCAACTCAAAAAAAGCTCAATGCGCCTAAAGAAGTTTTCACTTAAAAAAAAAAAAAAAAAATCTTCCAGTTAAGAATGGCCCATGATATTTAACAAAAAGAACTATTATAGCCTGTGGCAAGCCTCGAGGTTGAAATCGTGAGTCATAGGCAATTTCTTTTATCGTACTTAGTGCACCGTTTACCAATCCTCACTCCGTCCAGATATTGGTATGTAGCATAATGCATATCCCTGCATCCAGCTGCTGAGGAAAGTCCAGCCTGAAGTCCAGACGCGTGATCATCTTTACTCCCTCTTGCTATTTAATCATTGTGATCTGCTAAAATTCTTGTCATTGGCCCCGCTTTTATTTAAGAAGTACTACTTGATTATATTCTTTAGATTGTTTGGTTTCGAGAAAAAGACATATGGCATCTTCAAATCATTCAAGTTAGACGAACGCAGTATATCTTTGCGTCGTTACGTAAGGGGTGAGAGGTATTCTAAAATTTGACTCATGCAAAGTGAGTTCAGAGTCTTTCGGAACTATGTCCGCTGATCGTCGTTTTGTCTCAATGAGTTTGTTAATGTGAAACATTTTTTAAAAGCTCTAAGCATTTTTTGTCCGCGAAGAACCAGAATGACTTTTATAGAATGTCTCTTATATAGAAGGATGTCTTTTACGCGATATAACTACCTAATACGTCCAAGTATTTAAACAAATAAGCCTCTAAAAGGCTCAATGATATCTATTTTACCTTCGCGACATCTTTGTTCAAAGTCAGCCATAAGACGACATCCTATCATTGAAAATTCCTCAATAATGAGAAATAACACTGGATCCATGCTGAGCTGTAGATTTATTGCTGATTTTTTAAATTAGCGAACTATTTAAAATACGTTGGTTCTTTAAGCTCTGACTGAATTGCCTTGTCTTTCATATTAAATGCAGCAGTACCTGTTAGTGCCAAAATAATGATAGCTTCTGACCCTAACTGCTCTATGATTGTTTTACTAATTTCTTTGATTATCGTATACCAGCAAACCCCGCGGCTTTGCTCGCGTAATAGTTGAAATATGCCAAGTGATATTTACATGACTATTTTTTATTAGAAGAACACTTTTGAAATAATTCAAAAATTACAAATTAAGCCACAGTTTGACTAAACTTCTTTATAAAAGTGCAATAGACAGAAATGAGATTTTAATTAATAAGAAGAACTAAAACTAATTCCAATTAAATGATAATTTAGAAAGTATTTTGAAACTTTTATGCTTATTTCATACGCTCATTTCAGTATTCATTTGAAGTTTTGAATTTTTTAGAAACCATCTTAACACATTTATATCTTAAAATTAACCATCATGTCAAATTCCAAGCTTCTTGCTAACAGTCTACCACCTCACTGGTGTTAGTGGCACCAACATAAAATGCCGAAATTAGAGTTGAAATAGAATGTCTCGAAAAATGTTGAAACAGAGACTGTCACCATTAATTTGCTAACATTAACCTTGAAATCGGTTGGTATTTCCTAATATTCTATAGAAAACAGAATTTAGATGTTTTTAAAGGCTTCCTTGTTGTTCCTGACAACCAGGTGGTAGTGATACCGGCATAAAATATAGCCTGTATATGATCAGGGGCTATCACTCTTGATTCGCAACCAATAACTTCTGCAATCGGTTTATTATTTCCTGAGATTCCATAGATATCGTAATTTAGGAGTCTTTTAGAATGCTTTTCGCTCCTTCCCTTCGCTTCACCCCTTTTTAATTTCGAATTTATTTTCGACTGTTCTTAGAAGACTTTTATATTTTATAAGCAACTACCGAGCTATATTTAAAGTTTCTAGCGTCTTCAATGCCGCAGAAATCGTAATTTAGAAAGTTTTTTGCTCCTGCAACCCTCGACATAAAATATAGCTTACGTTTGAGCATGTTCTATCACCATCAATTTTCAACCATTATGTTAGAAATCGGCTTCGTATTTCGTACGATTGCATAAAAATCGTAATTTAGAACGTTTATTGAACGCTTTTCGCTCCCTTCATCCTTTTAAATTTGGAATTTTCTTTCGACAATTCTTAGAAAAGCATTTGCATCTTTGAAGTAATTACCATTCCAAATTTAAAATGTTAGACCCCCTCAGTAACACAAAAACGCAATTTAGAGCATTTTTTGCTCCTGTAACCCCCAGGTGGTAGTGACAACAACGTAAAATATAAGCTATGTTGGAGCGGGGACTGTCACCATCAATTTTAAACCATTACTTCTAAAATCGGTTTATATTTCCTGAGATTGCGTAGAAATCGCTATTTAGAACGGTTTTCGTTCATTTTCACCCCTTTTAAACTTCAAATTTTTGAGGAAATCTTCTCAGAGAATATGTACATCTCATAAGTAATTATCATGACAAATTTCAAGTTGCTAGCCCCTTCAATATCACAAAAATCACAATTTAGAATGTTTTTTAAAATGCAGTGGTGGTAGTGATGCCGACATGAAATAGATCCTATATTGAATCAAGGACTGTCATCATCAATTTCCAACCATTACTTTTGAAATCGGTTGGGTGCTTTCTGAGATTGCGTAGAAATCGCAATTTAGAACTTTTTTAGAACGTTTTTCGTCCATTTTCACCCTTTTTAAATTTCGAATTATTTAGGAAATGCTCTTAGAGATCATTTATAACTTATAAGTGACTACCATTCCTAGTTTCAAGTTGCTAGCCCCTGCAGTAATACAAAAAACGCAATTTAGATCGTTTTTTGCTCCTTCACCCCCTTTGGGGTAGTGGCACCGACATGAAATGCAGCCTATGTTGGAAAGAGGGCTGTGTCACCATCGTTTTCACACCATTATTTTTAAAATTTGTTCGCTATTTCCCGAGATTGCGTAGAAATCGCAATTTAGAAAGTTTTTTAGAACGCTTTTTGCGCGATTTCAACCCTTTTAAATTTCGAATTTTTTAAGAAATGTTCTTAGAGATCATTTATATCTAATAAGTAACTACCATGCCAAATTTCATGTATCTGGATCCTTCAGTAACACAAAAATCGCAATTTCGAACGTTTTTTGCTCCTGCACACCCTTTAGTAGTAGTGGCACACACATAAAATGCAGCCTATGCTGGAGCAAGGGTTATCACCATCATTTTGACACCATTATTTTTTAAATCGGTTTGGTACTTCCTGAAATTGCGTAAAAGTCGCCATTTAGAACGTTTTTTAGAACACTTTTCGCGCATTTTAACCCCTTTTTTAAGAAGGGTCCTTAGAGATTATTAGTATCTTATAAGTAACTACCATTCCACTTTCATGTTTCTAGGACCCTCTGTAACACAAAAATTGCATTTTTAGAATGTTTTTAGCTCCTGCACCCCGTTTTGGCCAGTAGTACGGACATAAGATATAGCCTTTGTTCTAAGTTGGACTAACACCATCATTTTGATACCATTAATTTTGGAATCTGTTCGGTAGTTCCAGAGCTTACCTCCTACAAATAAACAATTTTTACCTCTTTATAATATTAATATAGATATAGATTTTACAGCTCTTCCTTTTCCAATAATAAAAGTTGACTTAGGGAAATTTCTAACTTTTGTTTGCAAAGACAAAAGATATTCAGTGCATAACTGAAGTATCTTCTGCTGCTCATCTGTAAATCTGATGTCAGAATTATCAAAATTTTCATGCAGCGTAACTTGTTGTTCTTTAGAATAATTCAGAAATGTTAAAAGTAAAGAGGAACCATTGGATAAGAGAATCTACAGTAAAGATAAAGAATGACCCCCCCGGATGTATTTGAGCGATTTTGATTTGTTTAATGTAGGTCCGATCTTTGAGACAATCAAAAATTGGAACTTGATCCATCGAGTTAGCGGCAGAAAACTTCAAAGCTCCTTCAAAGACTTGCTTGTCTGGCACAGGCCACACTTATTTAACACATTGAATGCCACATCAGTCACCGGTGGCTGACTCTAAACTTTCCGTTTAGGGCAATCATCGGTGACTGACACCTATAGATTGTGTAACGGGAATCTTATTTCGTGGCCCAAACGGAAAGACGGGCAAAATAGACTTGGCATTCAACATGTTATTATGGTAATAGGTAAAGGTTTGTAACACGCATGTAACACACACTCATAGGTAGTCTGCTATACTCCTCTATCAAACTTGACACCTTTATTCATCTGAGTTGTTGTTATATCGTTATTCTGCAAATACTCGGAAGGCATCTGGGTTATTCTTATGCGACTTTTCCACATAGAATTACGATAACGCTTTACATTTGAATTGCTTTCTTTTAACCGGCATTTTCGAAACTTCTATGTATAACGTTACACATACAAAAATGTGTACATTTCTTAAAATGTACACTAAATTTAGGCAACAGATTAAAAAAAAACAGGGATTGATTTATGACTTTTAGTGAACATGATTTCTCACGAATTATCTTTCATTGCTGTATCCATTTTCCCGATCATAAGCATAAAGCTATATAGTCATACACATTAACGTCGAATACGATGAATTTAAAAAAAAATGAGTAACCTTCAGTAATTGGGACCGCTACTAAATTGTTAAATTTGCGCATCAAACAACGCTCAATAAATTATGAAATTGTCTATAAACCCGATTACGAAAATTTCCCAATAGAAACATACATTCGTCTGAATACAAACATACATACATAAGAATACATACATTATAAGTAATGCATACATAGCATTATATTTTCTCGATTTATTTTAGTATCACTCGTCGCCATTCGGCTAATGCCCAAAATCGTATTTTCCGTAATCGATTTCTTTTCGTTTCTCTTAATTGAAAATTCAAAATGAATTGCATCGATTTGAAAGTTCACAGAAAATGAAAAGTTCGGAAAAAAAATAGTGGTCGTCTCGTACGTAGAAAGTTAAACTTCTGAAATGCGGGGTGGAGTCAATCTATATCTCAGGTCACCAATGTATCAACATAGACTTCAACATTCAACTCCATAATGATGCGTATGAGGTTAAAAGGCATAATTTACAGCAATGGAGCTAATGTTTTAATTAATAACGGGATGAATCTCGTCGCATTTCGACGAAAGAAATTGTTTAAAAACGAACTCATACATAGGTTAGTACTTAGTCTCTTAAAACAAATACTATTTTAAACTTAAAGTTACCAAAATACTAATTCCATACACTTCGACTGTTCAAAGTATTAAAAAATTAAACTGTATTATTATGCCTAATCAAGATAAGTAATTTTGATGAAATTACCCATTGAGGCTGTTATATTTAAAATTTCCGATTGAAAATCAGAAAAAATGATTTCACCTTAAGTCAATCATGGGATTATTTTTCACGTAAAATCTAAACTTAACGTTATTTTCACCGTCTCAAAATTTACATACGCATCTCTAATATTTACATTCACCATTTCAAAAATATTACAATGAGCAATATGTGATTAATGCATATATTTCTAAACTTTAAATCAAGTTTGTAAACTACGACTTTGCATGTAAACATTCCCACTCTTGACTTCTGATTCTAATCTCCGTATAGGCGAGTAAAATTGCAGAAATTTATGTCTTTTAGAGGCGTGCGTAGTTAAATATTTACTTTTATCAGAGAAAATGATTGTTTTCATTTAAATATGATGTAATTTTGCCTCATTGAAGAATTTCACCAAGCGTCTCAAACTCAATGAATGGAAAATAATTGAATTGTAACAGCTTTTTGCAGAAAACATGAGTATTTTTTTAAAGCGTGACGTCATTTTCTGTTCAGTTTTTTTCAGAAAGTTTATTTTGAATTTTATGAGAAAATGTCATCAATAAAGATAAGCAAACCTTATTATTTTTCCTTTCTTTACAACAATGGAAGTAATCCAATTGCTACCATTTTGAAACAAATTCATCGAAAATTTTTAAATTTTAAATTTAAGTATAAAAATGCTAATATTTAAAAACATAGCTAGTGCGGGCTAATCTATAAAGAAACAACTTTCTTAAAAAAAAGAAAAAAAAAAAGAATTATTAAATTGGTTTAGAAAAAAACTCAAGGTAAGATGACTAAAAAAAGAAAGCCTTATCTTTCAAATACATAGAATTAAACTCGCAATGTTATCTCTATGGAAAAATTATGAGCCGACGTTTCAGGCTGTAAAGGTTGACGAATATTTATGATTTTGAATACGCGTCGAGATTTTGGCACTGCCGACTTCCAGCTCATTTTTTGTGTTGATGCGACAAATATTTTGGACGCTATCGTGTTAACAAAAGTGTAATTTTTGCAGGGAAGCCGGAGCTGTGCTCCGACAAAAAAGATTTTTTTTTTTTTTTTTTTGGTAGATTTCTCTTTAAATTGTTGCAAATATTGCATTATTAATACGAATTTGTGAATTCGTTCGTAAAAATAAAATTCCATTGAATTTCCTGTTTAAACCAAGATTTTATACCAAGGTTTAAATTTATATTTATTTGGAATTTTCAAAGTCTATAGTTGGATAACTTTAAGTTGTTTACCGTGTACTGAAAAACAATTAACTTCGTTGTATATGTTCAACTGATGCATCTTAATGTGCGAAAATACGGTATTTTTTATTTTATTGTTTTGTTTCTAGTAAAAGTGATTTTATTAAGAGGCTACTTCAAACAGGCGAAAACGCACATTTGCTAATGTTAATCCAATGAGAGAAATTTTTTAAGCTATCTCGTTTCATATGAATATTTTTAAATGATTTTTTTTTCATTGGATAGCTGGCGTAGATCTGTGCAAAGGCCGTTTTGTACTATTTTGATTTTGTTTGCAGGTATTTTTAATTAGGATACTTTCACTTTCGGAACCGTTTTTCAAAGGGAAAGCCTCCTCATTAAAAAAAACCTGAAAACAAAATTTTAAAAAAAGTACAAAACGGCTTTTGTACAGATCTACCTCAGCTATTCAATGCAACAAAAATCATTTAAAAATATTAAAATACAAACGAGACATCTTAAGAAATTTCTCCCATTGGACATTAGCGAACGTGTGTTTTCACCTGACTAAAGTAACTCCTTAAAAGATAAGCCGGCTGAAAGTTCAATAGGTACACTGTAGGACTACTCTTTTATTAAACAAAAGTTATTTCAGAGAAGGTTTTATTTCCCAACATATTATTTTTCAATTCCTACTATTACTTCACACTCTCCCTATATTTATTTATTTATTTATTTATATATCTTGTTCAAATTTACAATCGTTAATAAAATACTTATTATTCATCCTATCAAGTGGAAATAATTTTTTTTAAACTTGTAATGGATGACAATTGATGTTAATACAGTTTTTTCAAATATTAATTCATTAATTAAATTTTAATTAATTAATTTTAGTTTTACATGGGGGACAAAATGGCGGCCATTGGTTACTGCAGCATTTAATGCATCTTCATATGTAAGGGGAGGTTGCCGTAGGGGGACCGTGTTCTGTCGCCAAATACCGCCAAGTTTTTTGCCAACTTGGCGATATATCGCCAAAAATGACGCCAACTTGGCTATATCTATAATAGTTCGCCAAATTCCCATAGACTTCCATTGTAAACCTACTTGCTTATAGAAAATCAACAAATTGAGATATTTTAATGCAACAAAAACTAATATTAGCTTAAGGGATTATATTAATTTTTTCTTTGATGACCTAAGTAGGAATTGACTTTAAAAACAAAATTTTTAGATTACTTGTTATTATTATTGTCCCAATTATTCGGATTATGTCCAAAACACATCGTTCTGGATGATCGGGGTGTCACTGTAATAAAAATACGCAATCGCTTAAAATCAGATTTATCTTTTTTTTTTTTATCACTTGCGTCTAATATACAAACATATTATTTAACAACATGCATTATTTTTAAATTTGCGCGGAAGAACTTAAAAGTGAATTGGAGTGTAATAAAATATATCATGCCATTTTCATATATAATGCCAGCATAAAATAAGCTAATTTTCTCGGATATTCCTATATAGGGTCAGGTGGGGTAAAGTGGTCAGGCGGGGTAAAGTGGTCATAATTCATGAAAAGGGCTAAAATCTTGACTAATATAGAAATTTGAATAATTTTCTTTTAATTTTAGATTTATTAAGTATTGATCGAAGTTTCTCACTCAAAAAAACATTTTTAGTAACATGTTTGAGACACTGAGCACTCATTTTGTCTGTCTTTGTTACACCTTGTTCTTTTAACTCTTTAATTAACTTTTCTGCTGCATTTTGTTTCTCCCAAATTTTGTTAAATTGGCAGTTCAGAAAGTTTTTCACATATCTCAAGAACATATTTTCATTTATAGCTAAGTTATATTTATCACAGATTTTATTTCATAATAGTTTTAGTTACATGGGGTAAAGTGGTCATAGGGTTAGGCTTAACTTATAGATATTTGATCTGGGTTAAATTATTCATTATATACAATGCCAGTTTATTAAATACTAATAACTATTAAAAACTAACTGCAAATAGTTATTATTTAATAATAGTTTATAATATGGGGGTTAAAAAAGGTTAGGTTTAATTTGTAATAGGTTCAGAATAGTGAATGAATTAACTAAGTGTAAACCCGAATTGCTTGCAAAGGTTACATCAACTAATTTAACAACCAACACATTAACTACTTTTTACAATACCCATACTTGTATTATATAAGAAAATAGTCCACAAGAAAATCCTGAAAGAATTTTTAATATTGATGAGGCTGGAATGGATATGGATAGCCAAAATAGTTCAGTTTAAAAAATTGTACGCAATGCAATGCATTACATAAAATTCAGAAACCAAAGGAAAGATAATGTTTAGTGTTCCTTTTGGTATATCAGCTAGTGGTTATTATATTCTTCCATTCGCCGTTTATGAGTGAGTATATATGAATTATGGATAAAGGGTGGTCGTGCCGGAGCATTGTATGCATCATGGAATCTGGATAGATGCAGGATTCTGTACTTGAATCTTGTATGGATCATTTTATTAAGTAGATAGTACACCGAAAGCTTACAAAAGCCTGCCCTTTTATTTATGATTGTGATGGACATAAATGAATTATGATGCTGTGAAAAATAGCTATCGACAATCATATTATAATACTCTGCCTGCTACCTCATACTAGTCATAGTCTACAACCATTAGATCTAGGTGTATTTTCCCCCATTAAAAAAAGCCTGGAAAGGAATTTTAAAGAAACAGTATCAAGAAAGCCGACTGCAAAATATGTAAAAAAAAATTAAAATAATCTACATTGGCAACATTATCTACACTCATTTCAGATGTGAATAGAATTGTTAGACATAGTTTTAAAGGAAAAGGAAATGTGTCCAGTCCAAGATCAGAGTAGTATTGACAGAAAAAACACTTGCATTATATCTGCAAAAATAACAAGGGGAATGTGATACTTAAAAAGTTGCTTAAATTTCCAAAAGGAAAAAAACAACAACAAAATATCCCTTCCCTAGTCAACATTCTCTTTTGAATCCATTTATAATCGCTAAAGATGACATCTCAAACCATATCTATAGGACCTTGAGTGTTGCTAAGATATGAAATGAAGAAATCAATAAAGCAATTGGGAAAAAAGATGATTATTTTTCTTAAAGTATGTTAAAAAAAATCCAAATTTGGCAATCATTATACTTTTCCAGAATCAGATGTGATCAAAATCCTTGAAGAACCAAATTTTAACAACAAACAATTTTAACATTACAAATGTACATTTTAATAAAATAAAAAGGCAGATAACTTATTATAAAGGTTGTTTAAAATATTTGTAAATAATAAAATGTCACTTTTTATTCATTAGTTTATTTTTTTATTACACTTTTTCAATGTGACCACTTTACCCCATGCACTACTCACTTTACCCCACCCCCCGGGGTAAAGTGGTCATAAAAACATGCCTGAAAAAATGTTATAAAAAGGTGTTATTCCCCAAAAATATTTCTGAAATGGATATGGATGTACTCTAGAGTAATGTAATGTAAAATAACACCCAAAATTTTAGAAAACATCACAGAAATTCTGATGTTTATATCCTCTGAAAGTTTGAAAAGCCTGTTTTTATGACCACTTTCCCCCACCTGACCCTATTATTTTTCAATTTCGCTACATTTTTTTATAGGAGTCTTCAAAAAATCAAAACACTCAATCCAAAAAATTTATTTTAAAAATTCCCTGTTAAATAATACAGCGCCTTAAAGCAGTGCACTGTTAATTATTGAATTTTATGAATTTAAATTAACATATATTTTCTTAAGTTTGCTATTTCTTTACAAACGAAATAAAGAACATTTTTCGCGCTTTCTTTCCGGGGAATATCCAGTATTGTAGAACATTCCATTATGTAATACTCAAGGTCACCATCGTTGCATTTGAACGTCAGTCTATCCAAGCGCAAACTAGCAGACATAAAAAGTTCGTCCAAGTCCATCAGTTCTAAAGCCGGATGCATTGAGTCTCTAAATCTGGGTGGTATCAAAGCTGGAACAATGGAAGGTAAAGGACACTCGAATTTAGGCTTTATTATTCCTAAACTTTTGTGCTCCGCTTCCAGTTCTTTATAGGCATTTAAAACGTCAACAAAGTAGCGATTATCAAACTGAAAAGGTTTTTCTTTCAGTAAATTGATGTCTGGAGTAATTACATCTGTTCCCTGGAGGTAGCAGTATGGTTTCTCAGACAGACGATGAATACAGGGCACCATATTATATTCATATATTTCAGGGCTTTGCAAATCAGCCAAACTCAAATCAATAGTCTCTTCGGTTAGAAAGCTCATAAAAATTTGGAATAAGCGAAGATTCTGTTCTTTATTAATGTAGCTGTCTAAAAACAAATTTGTTGATCCAACTGCAACAATCCTTCCGTTGCTCAATATATCTCTGTAAAATGCACAAATGGGGCGATTAAATGGAAAACAATAATCGCCAGAGGATACTAGAACAGCTGATGGCCGTTTCACGTTTAAAGTACATCCATACGGGTAAAGAATCGGAAAACTTTTAAAAATAGAAATTTTTGTATTGTCACAGTTTTCTGACTCCATGCAGTAAATAGATTCATTCACTATTCCATCTGCAATAAATGCTTCACAGGGATGATGATAATTTTTATATCTCTGCGTTCTGATTACTAGATCATTTCTAAAATTAATTCCAAATTCATTCAGAAGTGAACTGATATTTGATGTTTTACTCCAGTTACCAGTAACAAGTAACTTACCGCCTTTTTCAACATATTTTTTTAAAAGAAATATTTCCTTAAAATCTAAATTATCGCTCGATCCAAATAAAATAAAGACACCTGATTTGTACAATGACTTTGCGTTAATTCTGTTATTACTAAGTGCAATGGTAAAACCATTCGAAGTGAGTTTCCTGAAGCACATTTTGCAATCATCGTAATCAAAATTTCTTTTCTTTGAATTGTCAAAAGTTACAGTACAATACTTATTCCTTCTTCTTTCACAATCAAACATATTTTAAATAACGATTTGTTTTATCAAAAAATACACAACTTCAGAAGATTTCGCATGGATAACTTATTAATTTTTTAATTCACTTCATATTATATTAACAATATATAAATTCTTTTCATCCACAGTCAAACAAAAGAAAAATGAACTTCACTTCATCATTTAAACTGCAATGTTTATTATTGAAAGCGATGTTCTTTATTTATCACATCTCTATCACACGGCTTTGAAATTTCATTTAAGTTTCAGAACGCAGCCAAACGAAATAGTAAAACATGTATATTATCTTTTTAATTATTCCAAAAAAAATTCAGTCTTGCATACTTTTTTTTAAATGGTGTAGAAATTTTATTCTTATTATTTTGAATGTAAAGTTTTATAACGAAATTAAATAAAAGAAATATAGAACAAACCATTCATATTAATTTTATAGCCACCCACGTTATAAATTAACCGATAGGACAGTTACAGTAAAATCTATAATGGTAGCGATACTAGCGTCACTAGTGACAAGTTGGAAAAACTAACAAGTTTCCGAAATTTACCTATGTACATAAAATTTGTTTATGCTCCGTGGTTTTACTATCTATTCTTGAATTCTATTGCAGTCTTTCTGAGGCAGATGATTCTCTCTAAATTGATTGGGCGCGTCCAACGGAGCCACCAGTAAGTGACCGGTGAGATCGGTTAGTAACCAAGGCGTTCAGTGCTGCTAACCGGTTCGCAACCAATGTCGTTCAGCGCAAGTAACCGAAGTGAGCGGTGAGAGACCGAACTAACCGAAGAAAATTCTTGGTTAGTTGGGTCACGTGATCGGTTACATGAAAGTTTATTTACATTTGCATCGACAAATGGCAGCAATCAAACCTCCGGAAAGAAATGTAGATGTATTTTCTTATTTTTCTTTGATCAAGGATAAAAAAAAAAAAAAAGTTTCTCAATCAGATTTTCACGATGTTAAATAAAGATTATCAGTAAATTTAGTACAATTTACAAGTCGTACGTAGAGGTATAAATTAGATTAAGCTTGGTAATTTCACCTGAGATTAATTTTACGAAGCATGTTACAAATTAAAATCGTGTCATGAAATTAAGTTTTATATCATATTTACAGACCCAGTATGTTGTTGGGAACAAATGTGTTATTATCCCGGGGTCCGCCATCTTGGATTTTTTTCTTGGCTTGAATTAAAAATTATTTTTTTTTATTAATAGTTATAATTATTATATTCCAGTTTTTTCAATATTATATTAACCTATCAACAATATTTAGCCATTGGCGACGTTACTACTTGGCGAAAAAGGAGTTTTCATCCATGAAAGAAAATCCAAGATGGCCGACCCCGGGATAATAACACATCTAAGCCTGTTGTACAAGTATTTTTCTGGTTCTGTTCTGTTTTTACACATTTTATTGTGAGTGGTTCAGTAAAACATTGGATAACGAAATCTGTTTATAACGAAATCTTGTCTTAAACATATAAATTTCATAATCCCTACTGAAGATATATTACTGCTCAGTCGGAAACCTCTCCAAAACTGCGTTTTATTTTGGTCTCTAGTGATTTTGCTGTTACATATTTTTTATGTAAAATTATCATGTTTATTTAATTACTATAAAACATACTAAGAGGTAATATTAAATGACTAAAGATTGTTAACAGGTAAAATTTTATTGTGTTCATCCATAGGGACTATGATTTCCGCATTTAAATGGTGATTCCATTTCAAAAGGGTTTAGTGTATTTTTAACTTGCATAATTCTCAATCAAAAATTTTGCAATAGCACGTTAAAATCAACTTATTTTCATTTTCTTGTAAAACTAACAAAGCATAATTTTTTTTATCAATACTAGGGGGCTCTGCCCCCTACGAGCTACGCTCGCCAACACCCGTTCAGGCACACCAAAATCCAAAAAGCACGCTAATTTGATCGGCTTTAAAAATATTGAATTAAAAAAAAAAAAAACAGTAGCGATCTCTCTGTAAAAGGGTTTCCATTAGTTTACCTTGGATTGGGGATTTTTTAAGACCAAATCTGCTACTGTTAAGAGAATGGCTGTTTTCGCATTTAATTAAAACAAATTAGTTAAACATTTGAAAATAACCTAATGTAAAATGAATTAAGTAAGCAGTGTCATTGTCTCCCGGTATTTTTTAACAGCTCTATAAGATAGTTCTTTTAAATAACTCATTTTAAATGTATCGTTTTAAATCTGACGTAATTTACACCAAAGTTTTATTTCTCTTATTAATATTCACGTGAAAATACTTTTGTTGTTAAGAAAATATTATTTGCGCTGCCTTCGAATTCACGATAATAGTTGAAAAAATTATCTCAAAATATCTCGCGCAAATATATTTTTTAATTTAAATAGTTTTGCCATATTTTTTGGCCATTTTAAATATGACGTAATTTCCTCCATTTACAAGTTTTAACGCATAATAATGATTTTTTTAATTTTAGCATTTTGTTGCGCTTTTAAAATTCAAGTGTAAATATGGTTCTTATGACGTAATTTTCCTGCTAACATGTAATCATTTAATTCTAATTTTAAAGTTTTTTTTCTGTTTATAATAGTCACGTGTAAATAAATTTTTAATTTGAAGTAAGCATTATTGTTTGCGCTGTTTATACAATTGGCAACAGTTTAAATTAATAACATTTTCTAAAATATATAAAAATATTTCTCGAAATGCTGAAAATTTGAATTTAAAATAGAAATAAAACCTCAAAAAATGAGTCAAATAAAAAAAATAAATGCAATCTGCACACCGGAAACTTATAACGTATAAAATGATCTAAAAATGATTAAATTCTCATGTATAATTTTTGCTTCAATAAAACTTTTTAATGGAACGATTTTGTCCAACTTTAGCATTAAATATCTCTTAAAATGATTCTTCGATTTGAAAACTGCCTGCATCAGCGTGTTTATCAAACATTTCTCTATAATACCACTGATTTTTGTATGCAACAGTTTTTTTAATATTAACGAAAAAAGGCCATGCTTAAGCATTCAAATTGGATGCCGATCTACCGGGAATATCTACGCAGATTTTCATTGGTCCATTTCCAAATCAAAACTTTTTTATATATATAGAAGGATACACATCAGGATCAATTTCTAGCTGCCTATTTTCTATGTGCATTCCATCAATTTATTCAATGACACCTAGGAATCTCACATTTGCTTCAAAAACAACTGTTGCAAAAAGTAATTTATGAAACAAAAACAATGTCAGGTACTTTTTAGTGTAGGGGCTTTTACGAAATTGCAAAAAAATGAGCTTGGTAAGAGAAGTAAATTTGGTAACCTATTCTCTGTTTCATTTATTCAAGCGATTTTTTCATTATGTATATATACAATTTACTGATTATATGAAGCCAATTATCTATTTTTATAGCCAAATGGTTTTGATTTTTCTTCGTGTACTTAATAAAATGAAAATTTTCATTCCGAAATTCTGGTGCCAGTGTGACATTTAAACATTAACTTTAATTGGTGCACAAATGCATCACCGCTTATCAAAAGCACAGTGGCCAAAGGAATTTCGGGCCACTTTTGTTTTGAAAAAATCTTCAGCGATAACTTTCTCACAATGAAATACTGTTACATCTTCAATTGGTGCTATCAAGGGGGGAAAAAGTACTTCTTTGTATTAGCAGGTCACACATTGCATTTGAGTAGCAGTTATGATTTTGCATCTTGTTTATGGCTATATATACTCCAAACACTTGTATATGCATTATAAGTTGTAATTAACAACTTAAGTCTACGAATTCAGTTACTTGCCCATGGTTAGGATTCAATGATAAAATAACCTACCTATGAGAAGATCAACAATATTAATATACACACAGGTAGATTTTATTAGAAAACCAACATAAAAATTGAGTATGGAAAAATATTTACAGTTGAAATAGTAGGGATACATTATTTCTTTTTTTTTTATTTTATATTGCACATATATCAAACTGCATAATATTTTAAACCCACAAAAATAAATACTAGTGGGAAAACTGCAATACCATTTACAAATATTAGATGTACTAGGGGATCGTACCCGGGCTTCCCGGGTTAAAGAATACAGGTGAAAATATTTTTTTTAAGAACTAATATATATTTTTTTTTTTACATGCAATAAATTTTTTAGACTGCCCACTTACATTAAAAAAGCATTTTTTATATGGAAAATACGAATTATAGTATGTGAAAAATATAATAATGGGATATTTAAAAAAAAAAAACAGCTATGGCGGGCACTCAAAATGAACAGCTATCAGTTAAAAAATTCATTAGTAAATTTAATTCAGCAGAAAGCTCAGGGCAGATGACTAAAGAACACACTTGTGTTTTAAATATATAGATTATATAAAATTAGGAAAAATTAAATTAGTCAAATTATGTTATTTTGGTAAAATTATAGCAGAATGTCTTAAAGAATAGCAATAAAATTTTATTATTCCAGAAAATTTTGGACTAACACTTCAGGAACATAATATTATTTTAAACCACGAATTATTTGTTTACTTGTCTATCTCGCAGAAGCAAATCCATCCAGGCGAGAATCATCAATTTCTGTAAGATAAATCGCTTTCATTTGCATATCATCTCTCTTCTATAAAGACACTCTTAATATTTGTAAAACATTGCGTTTTATCAGTGTGCAATTTCCATTACATTATTTTCAAAAGTGAAGCCTTTTCACCGGTGAAGAATTTCAAAGCAGCTGGGCTGTGAAAATGACGCACTTCTACAAAACATAATTCAGGTTTAAGAATTAAAATACGCGCTTTTTTATAAAATGACGTCATTTGCATCCGCTAAAGCAATCTACTTTTACAATCAAGTCTTAAACTTCGTCTATAGAAAAGTATGCATATGACGTCATTATCACGGAATAACAGACAATATTCTTGATATAGCCCATATTTTAATTTCAACTTTTTTTCAGATTTTATGAAAAAAAAGGCAACAAAATTCCATTTACTTTCAATGACTTTCAATAGAAACGGGGTACTTTTGTTGCCAAGATAAGAAAAATGGTATTAAAAACTACAAAAAAATTAATATCTCAAAAATAAATTGAGATACTGTTTTCAAATAAATTGCATTTAAAAGAGCATTTTTTTTCTTATACGACGGTGTAAAAATTTAAAATGCGCGATGTTTAGAAGTTTAAAAATTTGCAGTAGAGAAAATTGCAAAACCAAAATTTTATTTCAAATAACAAAGTGTTGCCATTCGCAAAATGACGTATGCGTTACGCACAGATATGTTTGTCCTTTATAATATAGATAGTACACATATGCTGGAGAGGTCTAAAGCCCCTCCATTTAATCTATAAAAAAGTGAGAGTCTCTGTATTCTAAAAAAAAATAACCTACCTATGTGAAGGTCAACAATATTAATATACACACAGTAGAGGTGGGCATTATTTAACATAACAGTTAAAAAAACACTGTTATTGCTTTAAAGTTTGTTTTTTAGTAACAGAATATCAGAAACTCCCTATTAATTGTATAACTATTTATCAATTTCCCTTGCAAAAAACTGAAAATAAGACCAAAAAAAATATTGTAGCTTTATTTTAATTTTATATTGCGATGAAAATAAAATCGTAAAATCTTTTTTCCTAGCTCTTAATAACTTTCTAAGAAACAGTGAAAAAAAAATCCACTATTACAAAAGTGTCGGGTAAATCATACTTTAGTTTAAAAAAGAAAGCCCAAAAACCTTCAACCGCGTCCTATGTATGAAAAAGAAAAGCGAACACATTTTTTCATTTCATTCATTACTCAATCACTTTTCACGAAGGCAGAATTCATCTGCTCGGAATCTTAAGCAAACTTTTCTCCTCAATCTGTTGTTGTGAATAAAAAGTATTTATCAGTTGTAAATATTCGTCAGTGTCAGATATTCTATACCAACTGTTAAATGTTCAAATATTATGTTCGCTTTCAGCATGAGATTGTAGATCTTTCAGTGTTGAATTCGTAAAAAAATTTAATCATGTCTCTGAGAAATTACATTTACTTGTAACACATAGCTATGAAGGAGTTATATTAGTATTTAAAAAATATGTTATTGCTCTGAATATATTGTTTATGTAGACTGGTAATATTAGAATCTGAGAATTTTATGTTATCGAGAGGGGAGGAAGTTTTTCTAAGTTTGTAAGTTAGATTCGCGTGGCTGGGGGATATTTTGAGGTAATTTGTAAGTTAGTATTGCGGTTTCTGTTGTGGTTTGTGGATATTTTAAGGTGAGATAAAGTATTTTTTCGATGGTTATTGAAGGATGTGTTTGTTGATGCTACATACGGGTGCGATAAAGCTATTTATTTATTTATTTATTTATTGTACTTTTTGTCATAACTATGACTGCTAGAAAACTTTTTTCTTGGAATTAATTTTACTAAAGCAATAAGATTCTTATTTTATCGGAACATTTGTAAAAATTAAAAAAATGATTTAATCAATTTGGGAAAAATAATAATCACTGTTGTCAAATATGAAAGCAACGGCGGCGTTTTAAAAACAGTTTGTTCATATAAGTGAAAATATTATGATAGTGGAATATTTTAATTAAAAAATTTTGCCTTAAACCTACTAATTAGGTTTAAAATATTTTATTAAAATATTTTTTTACATACCATAATGTTATTGGATGTTGTTAACGGATAGGTCAAAATATACAGTTTATCGCATCGCAGCGTTATTCGATAAGTGACACATATGAAAAAGTGAACTGTTTCAGTAAAAACAAAAAATACTTTTAAATGTGGAAAACAAAATGCTTGGGAATACATAGAGTAAACATTTATTTTAGTGTGAGCAATTTTGTTAATTTAATATATCGTTCACCCGCAAGAAAAGTGACACATCTTGACAAAAGTAAATTTCACAGGAGAGGCAAAAGAAAATTTGCATGATTTTACTGTAATATGAAATTATAGCACTATTAATTATAGCACATGCTGGAATGAAAACTTGCATAAAAGAATAAAATCCTTAAAAATGAAGGCGTAGGATGAGGTTTGGAAGGTTGGGTAACTTTACCTCCCCACAAAATCCACACCTCTTCTGTGGTCATAAATCGGTATATGGCGTAATAAGGTGATTTTCCGCATAGGTACACTTATGAAACTGTTTGTGTAGCAAGACGCACTTATAACAGACCTGTTAGTGGAAAAAAAAACGCAAAATGAATATTTGCAAGGCGTGTCTCTTTCCTTGCGGGTGAGCGATATGTAAACAGCGAGACTAAATAATATTGTAAGCAATATATAATTACTCTAATTTGGTCTTTTTTATAGATATTTAAACATCCTTTTTTAATGTCAAATGGGAGTATGTTTGTAACCACTCATATTAAGGAACGCTCAATATATATATACAGAGAGAGAGAGAGTTGTGCATTTTAGGAATAAGTGTGAGATATCTATCGAATAATCTAATTATTAGGCAGATGAATTTATAATTGTGATAAATTTACTTGAATATATAACTTTTCACCTTAAGAATTTGAGAATTATTCTAGACATTGAATGACATTTGAATTGGGGACATCTTAAATCAAAGAGAGTTTTGAATGCTAGAAGCTATTAAAAAGAAAAAAAAATTGTACGATTCCTTTATGTACAGATTATCTTCAGACTTAGGTTGGGTGGGACTAAGAAAGTAGCATGATGTAATTATAAAAGAAGTCATGTTAGATATAGACTCTAATGTTAAACTTTTTAAATAAATATATAATTCTGTTTAGTGTGTCTTTATGTCTACTGCTGAAGTTCGAAAACATGTTTTGATTTTTTTTGTAAATTTTAACTCTACGTTTTAAATGTGAGCTTAGATCATTTTTCCGACAATAAATTTCAAAGAAACAAAATATTACCCAAAAGTCTTTAACTATAAATATTTAACCAAAATCTATAAAAATGACCTAAATAATAATAATAAAAAGACCCTAAAAGTGCAAATGTCAACAAATGTTTCGCCTCTGGTAAGGTGTTAAAAAATTATTAGGTTATTGTAACATGCTACCAAGCTAGTGGTGTAATTATGGAACCTGTTAACAAAAAGTAACTGTTTTTCCCATCTCTAACACACAGGTAGATTTTATTAGAAAACCAACATAAAAATTGAGTATGGAAAAATATTTACAGTTGAAATAGTAGGGATACATTGTTTCTTTTTTTATTTTATATTGCACATATATCAAACTGTATAATATTTTAAACCCACAAAAATAAATACTAGTGAGAAAATTGCAATACCATTTACAAATATTAGATGTATAGTACACATATGCTGGAGAGGTCTAAAGCCCCTCCATTTAATCTATACAAAAGTGAGAGTCTCTGTATTCTATTTAAAAAAAAAAAAAAAAAAAAAAAAAAAAAATGCTGCTGCTGCTGCCATAATTAAATTTATTAGACCTTTTTACTTTCTCAGTTTATGTTGCATAGACATGACCAGTTTTATAGAGAAATGTATGACAAATATGCTGAAGAAGACATTTTTTAAATCAAAGAACTATTTTAAGAGCTATTTAATGTTGAAATCAGTCAAAATAGTTCAATTAAAGAAGTTTTATAATATCAAAAACTATAGGTACATCAAGGCAGTACCCAGGAAAAATATTTCGGAGGGGGATGTGTAGACTTAAAATTTTATTCTTATCTTATTTTAGATTCAATTTTTACTAACTGAATAGAAGCGAGTTTTAAAAAGTTTATTAAGTTCTACTGCGAATTAATTAAATAATATAATTACTGAAACTTAATTTATAATCTCATTTGTGTTGATACTAGTGTAACAAATTAATGTTTTCTGAAGTTTTGTACAGTTTTTTAAAATGTTTATTGTCAAATGTCTTGCCAAGAGCATGAGAAGGAACTAGAGATGCATTCGTCCTCTCTTTCTTCTTTCTGAGACCAATACCAAAATTACACAGTAGAAAATTATTCCAAAATTGTTTCAAGATTAATTTTCTCACTTAAAAATCTCGGTACTTGTTACTTATCCCGTCGACCAAATTACTATCGCCAAATTGTAAGATTAAATACCAATAATGGTTGATCGTAAATGTCACATTCACTTGACAACACGTGCTTACGGCATAAAGTGATTTATATTTCGACGTTTTATTTGTATTTTTATTAATGTTATACTAATTTATTTGTTCTTTCGTTATTTAAAATAAAAATTATGTCAATTTGTATAATTTGGCGGATGGTTTGGCGATTTATATAATTTGGCAAACTTGGTCGACGAGATAACTAACAAGTTCCAAAATCTCTTCTTACACAGAGATAAGTATTAATCCTAAATACTCCTTCGTGACAACGTTTTTTAATTTTTATGTTCCTGAAAATCTGTTTAAAATAGCAAATTAATCACTTATGACCAACCACTGGCAGAAATGTGCTAAAGTCACAATTATTATTTTAAGATATCAGTATACAAATATGACAGAAAAACATGAGTTCTTTTTTCCAATCATTCTGTAAAAGGACTTCAAACAGAAAGTGAGGATAGACAAGGGATATCCCACGTCTTCCTTGTGTTTCAAACATTGACCATGCAAAGGTTTTAGAATTAGATAGACTATTTCTCCTTATATCCTATTAATAACAATTCAATACCTTTTCAAATTAATTTTTAAATGATTGTAAAATACTATAAGAATCTTAGATTACATTATCATTTCTCAAATAGCAATTATTTTATTTATTTTGTGAATAAATAAAATTTTTTTCTTTGAGCCTGAGCTTGAAAACCAGTATAAAAATTGAAGCCAAGTCCGTGTCTGATGAAACAGCTGTTTTTGAATTTTTTTTCAAAATTTGTGGATATTTGCAAATAAGACTTACTGCATTCCTCAACATCTTCAGTTAATCAAGTGAAACAATCTATATCAGAGTTTTGTACGCCTTTTATTTAACAGCTTTGCATTTCTGTTTTCCCAGTCTATAAAATTCATATGAATTTCAAAGATTTCTAAGGAATTGCATTTATTTTTGCAATATGCTGATGGAATTAAACAATAAAGACAGGCTAGTATAGAAGTTTAATTTTTGTATCTTGACTGATAGTTAATGGCATATTTACAGTCATCCTGACAAAAGTTTTTTTTGGGGGGGGGATCAAACTCTGGTGATCCTCCCACTGGCTACGGCCTTGCTATACAGTGCAATTTAAAAAAACTCTGCAGGCATATACTTGATTAGGGCACAGATGTCATATACGACCCATACTGGCGCGATTTTTTTCTGACGCCAATGTCGTATACACAACGGGTACTTAACAACAACCAGATGTTGTTGTTTATGATGTTGATGTTTTCACCAAATTGACGTCGGAAAAAAATCGCGCCAATATGGGGCGCGTATATGACATTTGTGCCTTGATTAGATTGTGGTGTACAGTGTCAAATCATTTTTTTACTTTATTTTTCAAAATTTCATTATCTGAGTAGGATTTAATTCATACTTTGAAACAACCATTTTTTTACCAATTGTTGACAGATTCAAAAAAACCCAAATAATAAATAATAATAAATCCAAAAGCTTTACAATTGAAAAATATATTTACTCAGAAATATTAAAAAAGAAAAAACCTTTAAATAGTTAAATCAATCGTTAAATTTATTTGTTATCCAGTACTCTTTTTAACCCCTTAATTCTCGCTCCCGTCATATTCACGGTCTGTGTCTTTTACTCAGATTGTTTGATTCCCACCAGTTTTATAAAATAGTGAAATTGGCTATATTTTAGTATCGTTTTACCTGTCATTAGATAAGATGAATATTTCTTTTTCATAAAAGTGGTGCGAATAAGCAATTTGAATTTTTAAACCGTAATTTAATTCGAGCGTTAAGGGGTTAAAACACGGCAAATTGGTGTGTATTTAGAACCTGCAGTGTCTGGACAAAGGTCGCAAATAACAGGTAGGTTGTTTAAATTTTATTATATGTTCAATCAAAACAAAACAGTATATTTGATTCAATGTTTCAAAAAACAGAAAAAGAATATCAGAGTGATTTAAATCATCCTGAAAGTTACATTTATATAGATACAGATTAGCTGATTCCCCCCCCCCCCCACCCTCCCTTTTTTTTCAAGTTTTAAACAAGACCTTGAGCTGTAATATTTTATAAGCTGTTACTGGGACATAAGAAAATGTTTATTTTACAAGGAAACTACATACTTTTTTAACTTCATGTTTTTCAACAGTGAAATAGCAACTATAAAAGAGATTTTTCTGTAAAATATATTTTCTTCTTTCTTAGTTTATTTTTAATGGAGTTTCTTCTAAATTTACATTTCGTATAGTGTGTTGTGATATTTTATCTTTCCGCATTTTTCTTTTCTGTTTTTAATCACAGTTTTATTTTATTTTTATATTAATGATCTATAATTAAGTTTCTGCTGTTATGAATAATTAAATCCTTAAGTAAATCACTAAAACTTTTTTTTTAATATGCTAATATTTTCTAAAATGAACTCAGAACTTATATTTAAAATATCACAAAATAAAGTACTTAAGGCATTACTTAACTTAAACAAAAGAAAGAACATTATTGTGTGAATTATCTAAAATTTGAATTTAAAAAATACATTTAAGGAAATAAATTTATAGGAACAATAGACCTTTTAAAGATCTATCTGTTCTTTAAAAGTAGTACAGTCGCGGGAAAAAAAAAAGTAAACACCCCCCACTAACTCCTCAACAAATTATCGTAGAAGAAAGTTACTGGTACCGAACGATTGGAAATAAAGTCTACTTTTAAATGATGTATATAAAATTTGCTTAGAAATCCATCTACATATTAAAACGAACCATAACTTTGTTTTTTTTTCAATAGCAGTACACAATTCTGATAGCATAAATGAACTCTAAACCTTTCAATTAGCCTAAAAACAAATTTTTATGCAATTCGTACTATAAGTTTCTGAGAAATTAATTATTTTAAAACGAGCGTATTTTAAGGGCTGTATCCAAATTGAAGTTCGGAACTCGATTGTTAACCGAGAGAGCTCCCATCTTGATCAAGGCACCTTAAGAAGTCAATGAAGCCTGCTAGATTACAGGACAGTAGAAGAAATTTCAAAATATCTAGACACTTCTATTATAGCCCTTAAACCCTCATTTTGCCGTTTTTTAAGCATAATTTGAAAACTACTTGGAAGAAAAATGTGAAATTTTGGATTTCTATAATGCAGGACTAAATAAATCTAAATCCATCAAAAAAATTGCAGGTTGCAATTCATAATTTTTTCGAATATTAATTTCATAATTCATATCATAAAATTATAAAAATTGCAAATTCAGCTTATTTATGTTTGGGTATATTAGTATTATTGCGACACAAAAAATTAGTACATTAGGAGCATAATTTCTGGAGATATAAATAAAAATATGAAAATGTAATTTAACGTTAGAAGCACTCAAATTTGAATGTTTATAATTCAAAAACTTATCATTCAAATGATTTGAAATTCGGTGTCTAGGCATAGTTTGAACCGAAGATTTGAAATATCTTGTTAAAATTGGGTATTGTCATTGAAAAAAATGAAGTTTGGATTCGTTTTAATATGTAGATGGCCCCCTAAGCAAATTTTATATACATCATTTAAAAGTAGACTTTATTTCCAATCGTTCGGTACCAGTAACTTTCTTCTACGATAATTTGTTGAGGAGTTAGTAGGGGTGTTTACTTTTTTTTTCCACGACTGTACATTAATAAAAGGACATTAACATTAATAACACACAAAACTATAAAACACAAAACATAAGATAACATTTATTTCATCCTCATGATTAAAATTTCTTTATAAAACAATCAGAGAAATCGGATAGTAAATCTATAGCAATCATTTATTTAAAATACCAGCTAATTTTTTTTTTTTAGCGACCACTTTTCATATTAATGCATTATGTTGTGTGTTATTATGTTATGCTTATGTATTTAGAGGTGCAAAAGTAATAAGAAAGAAATACACCATGCAAGAGGAGAAACAGTAACGCATTTTTCAGTAAAACAATATGAAACCAAAATATAATTTTGGAAATGTTATATTTAATAAAAATATATATTTCATATGATTTCGACAACAATAAAAGAATAATTACGGCAACGTAATACAGATGGCGCCAATAGTAAATAACACCAGTTGCGTCCAGTGGGCCTGTCGGCCGGTTAGAGACCGGTCACTTACCATGACGTCATGTCACCGGTGAGGTGTACTGGACACGCCCATAGTTTGTTGGCGCTTCTTTTAAGTTTATAAATTCGGTTTGTCTGTCTATCTGGCCGTGCTCTAACTCTCATAAATATACTCGAATCATCATGTATTTTTTATATGTTATTGAGATTTAGTGCAGAATGTTAAGTATTGAAAATGAAGTGTGTAGCATTTATAGTTCATTTACAGGACGACCCGTTACAATGTGGTCTATGGGGGAAAATCCACGGAGGTAAGAGATAGATGGAGATGAAGTTTGGTGGCTGGACGTGATGCCGAAAATGCACCCCTGGAGCCAGTTAAAACCGATCAAAATAGTTGCGATTCCACAGAGTCTGTGTGCGGCTGGACCGAATGAGGGCATTTAAATGTGAGCTATAACCGCCTTCATATTGCAAACCGTTTTTATGGCATACTGCATCTCCATCTATCTCTTTCCTCCGTGGGGAAAATCGTTTGCAGTATTTATTTTTTTTAACACTTTTTTAAACATATTGAAATTGATATTTAAGTTTTTTAGTACATCACTGAGGTACACTATAAGATGCTTACTATAGAATAGAGTGCACATAACATTTATAGTTCTTTTACAGGGACACACAAAAAAATTTCTTTACATTATGATCCATGGCGAAAATCGATTAAAGTGTGTTTTATTTATTACAATATTTCACACATAATGAGTTGATATGCATCACTGAGGTGGACTAAAACATGTTTTCGCAGTTCGCAGGAATATTGATTAAATAGCATTTATAGGTCTTTTTACAAGGACGCACAAAAAAAATTCTATTACCTTATAATCTATAGGGGAACATCGGTTGTCATGAATTTTAATGATGGTATGATTCTTCAAATATAAGTAAATTAAAAAGAATCACTGAGGGCACTACAACATGTTTTCTATAGATTATGGAGTGCGTAGCATTTATTGTTCATTTACAGGGACTCACAAAAGAAGTTCTTTACATTATGGCCCATGGCGAAAAATCGTTTAAAGTATATTTTATTGATTACGATATCTCAAACATAATGAGAGTTTATATGCATCACTGAGGGGGACTAAAACGTACTTTCGCAGGAGTATTGAATAAACAGCATTTATACTTCGTTTTATAGGGACGCACAAAAAAAATTATATTAACTTATGATCTACGGGAGAAAAATAGGTTGCGGTGAATTTTAATGATGTTATGGTTCTTCAAATATAAGGAATCTAAAAAGAATCACTGAGGTGCACTGCAACATGCTTTCTATAAATTATGGAATGCATAGCATTTATAGTTCATTTACAGGGACATACAAAAAAATTCGGTTAAAGGTTACAGGATTGATTATGGTGGATAATTGTTGAAAGTGCGTTCCCTGCTGTGGTATGCATTTTTAAACTTATCTGATTTTTAGTGTACTTACGTGGTGTGTATAAATTCTATAGATCAAGGCTGCAAGGCAGGATTCGCACACATTCAAGGCAGGATTCGCATATGCACAGCAATTGCTGAAAATGGTGCCTTCATCGCTGTATTTTATTTGCATGCTTTGTATTAATGCAACATATTAATTTGTGCAGCACACAATTGGTTTTGTGCATTTTTGATGAGAATAAAGTTAATTAAAATAATCTGATACGAAATTAAACATATAAATTAAATATTTATGTAGTTGATATTTGAAAATTAAAATATTCATGATGCTTTTGTGTTCAACTATAATAATTAAATTCAAATTTGATTATGAAAATTAGAAAAGACTGTAAAACACATAAGTAAAAGACAAACAAGATTATGAGACACCTTCCAATACATCCAGAAAACTCTAACAAAACATCACCATTAAGTAAGGTGAAAGAAAATATGTACGTAAACAGTAAAAAAAAAAAAAGAAAAAGAAAAAAAAAACCTATAACACATTTAACTAGGCCGATGTGCCAATCCCAAAACTTTCTTCTATCTTATACAGGGTGGGACAAATAAAAGTGGCCCAGACGAGTGGTCATTTCTGATGAGATTGAAGCAATTTCACAAGTCCAGTTTCCATCTGCCTTCCGCAACTTGCAGACCAGGACCCAAAAGTGCCAAGAGATGAATGGTGCTCATTTTCAACATCTGCTATAAGCAGGATAGCAGACTAGTATTTCCTTTCCTTTTCTGTGTTTCTTTGTAACCTAGAACTCCAGGCCACTTTTATTTGCCCCACCATGTACATGTTAATTCTTCAAAATTCTCTAGTACAATGCCAAAATTAAATAGCAATTTATGCCCATCACGAGGATTCTAAAGATATGAAATTCCGTGCATTAGTTCTTGAGCTATCACAATCGCTAAAATCGTGTAAATCATGCAAAATGTAGCATATCAGTGCCACCTGTTGGTGGTTTACACTAAAACCTAGTCGGCAACAACTTATGTTAACGTCTAACGGATCTGAAGTTTGATGAAAATCCATGCATTAGTTTTTGAGATAGAGCTATTGCAAAAATCGAGAAAAATCCAGTATAGCACCTTCACCTGTTGGGCGATTGGCACGAAAACATAATCAGCAACGACTTGTGTCAACGTCTAACTGAATCTGAATTTAGATGAAATTCGTGTATTAGTTCTTAAGATAGGGCTATTAAGGAAATCGTGAAAATGCAGAATAGCAGCGCCACCTGTTGGGCGAGTTACGCCAAAACATAATCAGCATCAGTATTTATCAAGGTATACCTTAATCTAAAGTTTGATGAAAATTCGTGCATTAGTTCTTGAGACAACTATCTTCTATTGCAAAAATTTTAAAAAAATGCAGCATAGCAGCGCCACCGATTGAGTAATTTACACCAAAACGTAATCAGCATCTATTCTTATCAAGGACTAACTGAATCTGAAGTTTAATGAAAATCTGTGCATTAGTTCTTGAGATAGAGCTATTGTGGAAATCGTAAAAAATGCACAATAGTAGCGCCATTTGTTGAGCGATATACGCAAAAAACTAATCAGAACCAGTTTATATCAAGGTCTAACTGAATCTTAAGTTTTGTATAATTCCGTGCAATAGTTTTGAGATGGAGCGCCCACAAAATTTTTGTCACATACAGACAGACTCACAGACAGACGTTTTCTAAAAACCAACAAATTATATTCAGGACCTTCTAAAATGTATAAGTCCATCGAAAATTTTTCACGAATCCAATACTTTCTTCTTGTGAAGATAGAAGAAAGTAAAAATAGAATTTTAGCAATTACCTTCCAAAGTAAAACTACTATGTTGTTGCCATCACAAAACTTTCTTCTATATGAATCACATCAATTAAATCGTTTAAATAGTACAAGAAATTACATCAGTTTAGCACCAATTCATATCAAAGTATATCTGAACTTGAAGTTTGATGAAAATTCGTGCATTAGTTCTTGAGATAGAGCTATGGCGGAAGTTCTGAAAAATGTAGCATAGCAGCGCCACCTGTTGAGCGATTTACACAAAACATAAACAACACTAAATTATATCAAGGTATACCTGAATCTGAAGTTTGTTGACAATCCAAGCATTAGTTCTAGAGATAGAGCTATTGCGGAAATCGCAAAAAATGCAGCATAGCAGCGCCACCTGTTGAGCAATTTACACCAAAATGTTAAAACGTCAATTCACGTCAAGAACTAACTGAATCTCAAGTTTGATGAAAATCCGTAGAATAGTTCTGGAGACTGAGCTATTGTGGATATCGTGAAAAATACTACATAGCAGCGCCACCTGTTGAGCGATTTACAACAAAAACTAAACAGCACTAATTTATATCCAGGTATACCTGAATCTGAAGTTTGTTGTAAATCCAAGCATTGGTTATTGAGATAGATTCAATTTACACCAAAATGTTAAAACGTCAATTCACGTCAAGAACTAACTGAATCTCAAGTTTGTTGAAAATCCGTGTATTAGTTCAGGAGATTGAGCTATTGTGGAAATCAAGAAAAATGCTGCATAGCAGCACCACCTGTTGAGCGATTCACACCAAAAACTAATCAGCACCTATTTATATCAGGGACTAACTGAATATAAATTTTTATTAAATTCCGTACATTAGCTATTGAGTGAACCCACAAAATTTGTGTCACATACATACAGACAGACAGACGGACAGACATTTTGTAAAAACTTGTTTTTAGGAATCTCTGACCCCTAAAACGTGTAAATCCGTGGAAAACCGAAAGTCGAAAATTTTCACGAATCCAATACTTTCTTCTTCTAAAGATAGAAGAAAGTAAAAAGTAGTCGGATTATTTTGTGCAGCCCTGTACATGATCTGTAGATTTGCATATATACTACATTCCATGCTAAAATTTAGTTCAGTTAAAAAATTCACATTTAGCAATTTTCGCCAATAGAAAAAAAAATGATATACCAATGATACGCCAATAGAAAAAAGTCCTTCCAGCCAGTGCCGGGAGGAAGAGGTAGCTTTCATATTCCTTATTTTAAAAAAGCCAACTTATATCATTCAAACAAACGAAGCTCAATTTAGTGGAAACCGAATATAAGAGATTCAATACTAATTTTTATCAATGTAATGAATGAGAATTTCGCGAAATTAGCCAGCTTTATCCAAGTTGCTTTTCTTTAAAGTAACTTATATTTGGCTGCCAAATTCGGCGATTTCTTAAAGTGCCTGCCATTTTAAGACAACATGGTGGATGAGGCTAACCAGTGAACTTGGTCGAGACCTTAGTAATTGCTGTGCACATGCTCACTCACATCGGAATCGGTTGATATATACGAGTGCTGTCGCATGCAAAAAATCAGATTTTTCAAAATGTCACCCACAATAGAAATTGAAACTGCTATATCTGAGCCATTTTTTAAGGTAAAGACAAACAAAAAATGCTCCTGAATTCTTATATCAAGGTCAAATACTTAAGAAAGAAACCTTTTTCAATTTCTAATTTTTTTGCACCTCACTTTAAATATATATATTTTTCTTAATTTAATGGCCGCCATTTTGAAACAAGATGGTTGATGAATCTGGCCAGCGAACTTGGTCGAGGTGTTGATGTATACTATCCACATGCCTTCTTACATCGAAATAGGCGAATACGTGTGTTATCGCGTGACAAATACAAGATCGTTTCAAAATGTTAGCCATGCTAGAAATTCAAAGTGCTATAATTCAACCATTTTTTAAGATATAAACAAAAGAAAAAATTTTCAGAAACAAAAACTGCTCCGGAATCTTTGTATCAAGACCAAACACATAAAAAAAAATCTTTTTCATTTTCCAATTTTTTAATACCTCATTTTAAATTTTAAATTTAATTTATTTTTAAATGGCAACCCTTTTGAAACAAGATAGCGAATGAAGCTGGCCAACGAACTCAGTCGAGACATTGGTATGTACTATGTACAGACCAAGTTACATCCAAATCGGTTCATAAATACGCCTGTTATCGCATGACAAAAATCAGGTCGTTTTAAAATGTCAGCCACAATAGAAATTCAAAATGCTATATCTGAGCCATTTTTTAAGGTAAAGACAAACAAAAAATGCTCCTAATTCTTATATCAAGGTCAAATACTTAAGAAAGAAACCTTTTTCAATTTCTAATTTTTTTGCACCTCACTTTAAATATATATATTTTTCTTAATTTAATGGCCGCCATTTTGAAACAAGATGGCTGATGAATCTGGCCAGCGAACTTGGTCGAGGTATTGATGTATACTATCCACATGCCTTCTTACATCGAAATAGGCGAATACGTGTGTTATCGCGTGACAAATACAAGATCGTTTCAAAATGTTAGCCATGCTAGAAATTCAAAGTGCTATAATTCAACCATTTTTTAAGATATAAACAAAAGAAAAAATTTTCAGAAACAAAAACTGCTCCGGAATCTTTGTATCAAGGCCAAACACATAAAAAAAATCTTTTTCATTTTCCAATTTTTTAATACCTCATTTTAAATTTTAAATTTAATGTATTTTTAAATGGCAACCCTTTTGAAACAAGATGACGAATGAAGCTGGCCAACGAACTCAGTCGAGACATTGGTATGTACTATGTACAGACCAAGTTACATCCAAATCGGTTCATAAATACGCCTGTTATCGCATGACAAAAATCAGGTCGTTTTAAAATGTCAGCCACAATAGAAATTCAAAATGCTATTACTCAGCCATTTTTTTAGATATAGACGATACAAAAACTGTTCAGGAATCTTTGTATTAAGATCAAACACATACGAAAAAAATCTTTTTCATTTTCCAATTTTTTGGTATCTCATTTTAATTTTTTTTTTTTTAATGGCCGCCATTTTGAAACAAGATGGCGGATGAAGCTGGCCAACGAACTCGGTCGAGACATTAGTATGTACTATGTATAAACGAAGTTACATCCAAATCGGTTCATAAATACGCCTTTTATCGCGTGACAAAATTCAGGACGTTTCAAAATGTCAGCCACGCTAGAAATTCAAAATGCTGCAACTCAGCCATTTTTTAAGATATAGACGAAACAAAAACTGCTCCGAAATCTTTGTATAAAGGTCAAATACATAAGAAAAAAATATTTTTCCATTTTCAATTTTTTGGTACCACATTTCAAATTTTAAATTTTTTTAAAAATTTTAAATGGCCGCCATTTTGAAACAAAATGGCGGATGAAGCTGGCCAACGAACTCGGTCGAGATATTGGTATGTACTATGTACACACCGAATTACATCGAAATCGGTTCATAAATACGCCTTGTATCGCGCGACAAATTTCAGGACGTTTCAAAATGTCAGCCACGCTAGAAATTCAAAATGCTATAACTCAGCCATTTTTTAAGATATAGACGAAACAAAAACTGCTCCGGAATCTTTGTATAAAGGTCAAATACATAAGAAAATAATATTTTTCCATTTTTAATTTTTTGGTACCACATTTCAAATTTTAATTTTTTTTTTAATTTTAAATGGCCGCCATTTTGAAACAAAACGGCGGATGAAGCTGGCCAACGAACTCGGTCGAGACATTGGTATGTACTATGTACACACCGAATTACATCGAAATCGGTTTATAATTACGAGAGTTACAGGTGACATAGGTCAGATATATATATATATTGATATAGATATATATATATAACCATTAATTAAACATAACCTACCACCATCAAAAACCGTAATATTATGAATTAAAGCTATATATATATATATATATATATATATATATATATCAATTTTGAACGGAGGGTGGTTTCGGGGTCTGGGGGTCATGATCGATGAAAATATACCAAAATTTTTTGAAATCGCTTTCCTCCGAACGGCTGCAATAGGTAGCTTTTTGTAATGAAAGTTACCTAAAATCATAACTTTTTTTTTTTTTTTTTGAAAAAAAAAATTATGGCCGTTTTTTCCCCCCATTTTGACTAGAAAATCAGAGTTCTAACTTTTTACGGCTGTTCTTTCATCTTCACCTAACACTTCATTTATAATGGCTGTTTCATAATAATGGAAGCCATCATCCCATCAGAAGAAAATAACTCGGTGAAAGCAGAAACTCGGATAATCGGGACTCTACTGTATATTTCACTTTAAAAATGATCTTTAGAATATTTTTGTTGGTGTTCAGAGGGGGTCATGACTCCCGTGAATTCCCCCTTGGATCCGCCATTGTAGATTATGTAGTTCATATTTTATTATTACATATTTTAAATTTTAAAATAAGTCGGCTATTGTAAAATTAGTAAAATTCTCTTTGTAAACATACTTTGTGGAAGATGGGGGGCGCCATAATACATGCTTGGTCCGGGTGCAAAAACGGCTAATATCGGCCCTGAAAAATCACAGCTTTTCTTACGCTTGGTAGAAAAAGGGGGGAATTGAATTTATTACAAAATATATAATTTTTACTCTGTTTCTTTTTTAAGATAGTGCAACAGGAATATCCCGACACCCGGTTTTCACGTCACTCCGCTTATCGCGTTAGTTTTTCAAAGTCCCAATTTTCTGTATATGATTTTAATGTAAATCACCTACTCGAGGTCTTTTTTATTCTGGTCAGGCGACGCTGGTTATTGTGGTTACACGGCGTTTTGCATCCGACTTAAACCGAAACACTGCATTGCATTGAAAGGATCAGAAATTATCTAACATCCATTTCTGAAACAACGAATATTGATTACAATTCATTATATAATACTAGCTGTTATCCGTGACTGCGTTCACGTAACATTTAAAGAAGAAGAAATTCATCAATTAAGCAAAAAAATTCGATATTTAAAAGCATATATAATTAACCTTTTATCACATTTTATAGTAGAAACGCTTCTGATGATCCTAATTTGCTTATTTTTGTTTATGCATATATGACCATTTAAATTTCTTTTGTGAGCATGAAATTTCATACACCTTTTCTAAGATTAAATGAGGAATAAATTTACATCTCTGTTATTCTATTTTATTATTTATATTTATTGTATTTTATATTTATTCCGTTCAAGGATATTGATTTATTTTATGTTTTCGAGACAAAAAATATTATTTAAAGATATATATTAATAAAGAATGTTAAAGGAAAGTGGTTATTAGTAGGTCACTTCAGACGTGACTTTGAATTGATTAGAATAAGCGAAAAATCAACATGCACCATTATAAGGTTATATTCCAAAAAATTACATTTTGGAAGAGAAAAAAAAAGATAAATGGTATTAAAAAAATAATCAAACGTGGTGATAAAATAATCAAAGTTCAAAAATAAATAATAAGAGCACGGGAAATATCTTTAACTTTCAAATATTTATTACATTTTAATTTCACGGTACCACACTTTTATGAGCTCTAGATCTACCAATAAAATCAAAATGTTTATCACGCTCCAAAGACTCTTGAGCCTAAATACTTATTATTAAAGCAATAGAGTTAACTTATTGCTTTCGAGGAATAAATTTGATTTATGTAAAAGCACCACAATTATGAATAAACATACATTTTCATATCTATTAGTGTGTTGTAATTTTGGCTTATGAAAGCTTTGAAATTTGCAGGAATATGCTCCAATGGGGTAACAGTGATAGATTGTGTTTCAGAGAGATTTTTAACTATAGATTTCGATAATTTAAAATCTAAAGAAAATTTCCCTTCTTCCTTTGTGCTTTTCGATAAACACGGTGCCTTTATACATTAGAGGGATGTGAAGTGAAAGGCAAATTTATTGCTTAGTTAAGGTTTTGGCTCTTGTGTACACGTAAATGATGTCACATGTAAAGCCTAATCTCAAATTGAAATTACTTGCTAAACTTTTTTAAGTTGACTTTCCTGTGCCATTTATTAAATTTTATTGAAACCAGTGTTATGGGAGATTGTACTGTAAAAGGATGTTAAACTTATATATTTGCGATTTTAAATTCTGTGCAAATCACGCCATTTTGTATAAAAACTGCTATAAAATGCTAATATTTTCTGAAAGAAAAGCAGCTAAGACTAATGTCAGACGAACGTCTTTTGCACGCTTTTTTCCTTGCGTATTATCCCTACACAATGCTAGCGGCATATACGTGAGGAAAAAAGCGTGCAAAAAGACGTCCGCCTGGCATTAGTTTCATGATTTAAAATATGACGACACTAGGTTAGTTTTTCCTACGGAATGTTACTTGTTGAAATAAATAAATATATATATATATTCTTACACTTCATGAATCATTTAAAACTATGCATTTTAATTTATTTTAAAAAAAAGGGAGACCGATTAATGAAATCCAATATTATTGTACATTTAGAAAAACATTGAAAAATTATTTTATAAATATACTAAATTTCATGTAAGAAAATGTATTTAAAATGTAAGCTAAAATTTCATTTTCAAAGAATGCGACTTTTGATACAAAATTTTTTTTCTGAAAAGTATATTGTTATTTTAAGATTTCGTTTTAACTTTCGAAGCTGGTGTAATGAAGACGACATCGCTTTGACGAAATTAAAATAAATCTATGTTAATGTTTTCGTATTAAAATTAATGCTTTCCATGAAAAAATATTACATCATTTTTAACCGATAAAAGCTTTTACTAAAAACGCCTTTGTGACATGTTTTAACTGCCATCTTTTAAAATTAATCAATTAAAATAGTATATGATTATTTTAATCAAGGCCTCCTGATAAGGGAGTCTTGATTTTAATTTTAATTCGTATGAATTGTGGGCAATAACTATCAACTTAAATGCACATAAGTTATATTTACTCCTTGGTTGCGTCAATATGTCGACAGACGATTTTTGTTTCTGTGGAATAAATTCATTCATGAAGTTTCGATGTGTGTAAATATGTTTTCAATTTTGGAAAATTTAATTTAATCAAGTTTTTGCACCATTTATACTAATTGAAATTCAACTCTTTTTAATTTTAATGAGGAAATAGCGTCAAAAAATATATTAATCCGTTTTAATTCCCCTTTTTTCCACCAAAAATATCTTCTCCTGATAATCATAACGTGAATTTTGAAAAGAAAACTCTCATTTGTATGCAACTTACATTCAAACTTTTTAATCAGTATGGACAGTATTCCTATGACGTCACAATTGGTAAAATAGCGGTTTTTATAGCCTCGAATCAAAAGCGAGAATAGGGTCCATTTGAAAAAAATATTTCTGTTATTCGTTTTGATATGACGTCATTATTTATCTATTTTCATTAGTTATTGATACTGATGCCCATTGTATTTTTAACGAATATTTGGAAATACCTGTTTTATTTCAAATTTGACGTCATATTTTTCCAATCGAATAACTTTATTAATAATATTATTCTTTTTCATTCTTTTTCCTTCTAATTATGACACCATTTTTGGCAGAAAACCCCTTATTAACGTAACCGATATTCATCCTTCATGCATAATAAAAAATACCCCATTTTTTGTTTCAAGTATGACGTCATATTTATTTTCTTTTGAATTCTTTTTATTTTAATTTTTAATTGTCGAGGAGAAATTATTACTCCAGATTTAGTTTTTCTTGGTAACAAGAAAGAAAGATGGTTAAATTTATCGGGAAAATGTCAATTGATTCTGTATGAAAAAGAATGAAATTTTGAATTATTAAGATAATTATTTGAATAAATTAAATAAACTATAGCCTATGTTTATTTCCGGGTTGTAATCCATCTATATCAGAAAAATACAAAAGCATTAATTCATCCGTTTAGATGCTGAATTCATTCAAACATTCGGACACACATTGACATTTATAATATTATAAGGAATTGAAAAAACAATTGTATGAAGCACATATCATCATAGATCTGATTTTTATTCTTTTCAAGTTTGTTTTTGCGTTTATTTTGTTTAATAATAATGTCTTATTGCTTAAAACTGCAAGAACATTTGTGAATTTCAATTAATTAAAAATACAGCTTTTTATAAACATATTTTTCTCAAACTCCGGTTACCGCGACACTCCGCTTATGACGACACTTTTTTCTGGTCATTAGAGTGTCGGGATAACGAGGTTCAACTGTATTTAAAATATCTTTTTAGGATTTCTAAATTGATTCCTCAATGAATAATCACAAATTAATTAATATTAAACTATTAATTGATAAAAACGTATTTTTTTATATTCTTCATTTTTTATTTATAATTTATTTTCTACTTTTTAGCTTTTAAAATGTTTTATTGCTGCAGTTTCACAGTCATTTGGCATATTTTGGCACATATTTCTAATGGACCCTGTTAAAGAGAAAAACTGGGAAATTTCATTAGTGGTCAGTAGTAACAATTTTATTAGTAACTACTTTTTTTTAAGAGCTAAATAATAAACTTTTAAAAAAAAATGTATTATTATTAATCTAAAATGAAATAGCCCATATAAATATATTAACATTAACATACTGCAACCAGCAAAAGTCAAATCATTCATGGCATAAAAGAAAATTTTATTCGCCTTGTAGGCAAAATGGACGCTGCCAGGTAATTTTTTAATAGACAGTGACCCTGTGTTAGGCGTGACTGGTGGCCGATATTAATTTTATCCTGTAGGGCCTATACGTATGTCATCACTCCCATATAGAAGTACCCTAACGATGAGCAGAGCAGACACATCGTCACATAATAATAAGATGGTTTCATATGGCCAAAACTCATATTTCAAGGAGAATACTTTGAAAATCAGCATGCTCTGTACGTGCAACCTGTTAGGTATTCCATTGATTTATTCTTATTTTCCTACCTTTTAGAATATCTAACTAAATTTTGGCTTACCTCCATGGTGTATGATCTAGGCTGGAATCCAGATAGATTTTTTGCTGTTAGCGAAACGAGATTCACCAATCAATAGCCTGCACATTTCTGCAAACAACGAAAAGTTCCCAAAAATGCAGGCTTCTGATTGATGAATCTCGTTTCTCTAAAAGTGAAAAATCTATCTAGATTGCGGCCTTAATCAATGTCACATTTTAAAATTGAGAATATGTTTTTGGGTAAAGTACGTGGCAACGATTGTGTTTAGTTTTTTAAGTTAATAAATGTTTTTCTTAATAGCTGTTCTATTTTATTTTTTATTTTTAGTGTGAAAAAGTGTTTTACTTACTTTTATACATGTATATAGAGAGATAAGTTTGGATTTATTCTACAAATGAACATGGTTGCAACGTTTTGAAGTCATTAAGGAGTTTTTTGAGTAGTTCATGAATCACGAACATTAAACTGAGCAATGGAGGATATTCCAAATATGGGTTCGAGGCTGGAAAAAGTCACGTGATACCGGTAATTTACCCAAGGAACTTCTAACTGATAAGAAGTGAAGATACTACTGCTTTGCCTCACGAACTGTTTCATTGGCTAGCGGGGATTTACATTACACGTCTACGGAGCCTTCCCTTCTTTACACTAGAAGTTTTTACCTTGACCAAGTGATCAAAACGGAGATGTAATATCCTCCATTTTCAAGTACGTGATCGAACATTTGGCGTCCGCTAACAGGACTTCTAACTGCGAAGTAAGCAACTTTTGTTTGTTTATCATGGATAAATTGAAAAATATTCGTAAAAGTAATAGAATGCTTTTTACAAAAGCATGTAATGAATATTCTAAAAAGGAAGCTGAACTATCGGCAGACGAAAAAATTGTTCATTTAAGATTAATTGAAGATAAAGCAAAATTCATGCTAGAAACCGAGTATGCCATTAGGCAAGACCAATTTGATAATGCAACAGCCGATTTAAATGAGCAGGAAATTGAAAAAGAAATTGATGAGTCCGAGGCTTATATTGATAAATGGCAAATTTTAGAGCAGAAATTATTTAAATTTATACAATCAGAGAAAGAAAATTCTGTTATAGGTGAATCTCCGCAAAACAAGTTATTGAATTATCCTAAAATACAACTGCCCGTATTTGATGGAAATATTAAAAATTGGTTAGGATTTTGGGGACAGTTTCAAAAAATTGACAAAGATCCCAATTTAGATAAACACGATAAATTCGCTTATTTGTCCCAAGCTATGGAAAAAGGATCAGTAGCCGATGAACTGGTTAAAAGCTTTCCTCCTGGCGCTGAAAGTTATGATAAAGCTTTGAAACAACTTCATTCCCGTTTTGGTAGGGAAGATCTACTAATTGAAGTTTATGTCAGGGATCTTCTTTCTCTAGTGCTGAGGAAGAACTCAAATCAAAAATGTTCTTTACGTAAACTGTATGATAGCTTAGAGTCAAAATTACGTAGGTTGGAAGTTCTTGGTGTGACTAGGGATAAGTATGCTGCAATGCTCCATCCTTTGGTAGAATCGTCATTGCCTGACGAAACACTTCGAGTATGGGAAAGGTTTACAGCTCGCACCGCAGGAATAAAAATAGTACAACTGATAGCGAAAATGTTGCGCTACAAGAAATTAGCACGGACTCTTTACATCTTACAGATTTAGATAATTTGCTGTTATTTCTACTAGATGAAATTGAGGGTGAAGAACGTGTATGCATAGCAAGTAGATGTTTAGGTACTGGCATGCAAAATCGACTGTCTAAAGTTAAGCGCATACCTTTTAAGTGTGAACAGTCTAATTCCAGAGCAACGGCAGCTACATTAATTGCTGCGTCAAATGAAACACAGAATATGTGTATATTTTGTTCAGGTATTGTTATGAAGAGAATCGATTAAATCTGTTAAATCTATTTCTTCACAACATTCCTATTTGAGTTCATCTCCATTTATGTTATTCCTCCATGGTTTCTGAATCTCATGTGTTTTCCTCCATGGTTTCCGAAGTCTGTCAGTTTTCAAAGTTAATCTAAGTTACTCTTCTGCTCTTCTAAAATTTATCATTTTGTTCATATCAATTTTAAAATATCATTTTAATCGATATTCATTTTACCATTTTGAATCAATGTTTTATTTTATTTAATATTCACTTAATTTCAATAGTTAGCCTTAGTTCATGTACTTCTACTTCAACTCCCAGTCATATTTTTACCGCCCTTTCCTCTCATTGGTTGGGTGAAGCCTCGCAAAGAATTTTCCACATTATTCTAGAAGCTTCCAACCAACCAGCGTCTTTTTGATTCGACCGTTTGCCAGTTTGGCAGATTCATCGCCTTGTTCAATAAGGCTTGTTTTATTATGTGTTATTTTTGTTGGCGAATTTTCGATGTGCCTATTGGCGTGTGTGGTAACCCATACCACGCGGTTTTTTGCAAAATTTGATTCAATACTACAGCAACAGTAGTAGGAGTTGGTACCGAGTTAGAAGCATCAAGAAAAATGTGAGATCCTGTTTTTCCATTTTGATTTTGTTCACTCAGCGTCGGAATACGTGGCTTGAAGAGTCACCAGCTATTCAACGAGGCGAGTCGTCATCCACATATCAACAGATAAGCTCTTTTTTCCATTTCTTTTACTTTAATTTATTAAGTTTGCTTAGGAAGATGAATTTTATTATTTGAAGTATCCTAAAAAAAAAAGAATTTAACATTCAAATGGTATTCCAAATAACATATTATGAGGAAAAATTAACTTTTTTCTCTTGATCATGCACAAGGTAAAGTTTCTCTGAAGAAGAATGTTTGTGAGTGGTCAACGATATTTTAATTTGAAATGTATATTTATGCATACAGTTAATAAACTGGCGTTTAATTAAAAAAAAAAAGACTCTTCGCTTATATTGGTTTATGGTCACATGGAACCTCAGTTGAAGTAAAAAAATTAGTTTACGTGACCAATATATACCAGGAAAACAAAATAATAATTACCTTTAGATTTCAGTCTATAATTCCCATATTTCTGCTATTTGACTTTATATATAATTACCTTTAGCTTCATGCCTTTTAGATATATTATTATCTTGTTACAACAGGTATGCATAAATCAAAAGACTGTTTTAAAGCACGTAAGATGCCATTAGTTGAAAGACAAGCTGTAGTTGAGAAGGCACACTCTTGTTTTTTATGTTTGAAGAAAGGTCATGTCGTTGCTAAATGCAGAATAAAAGCTGGTTGTTTACTTTGTGGGAAAAGACACCACTTATTTTAATGCAGAAGTTTCTCAAAACAACAAGATAATGTTAACATTGCGAAAAATGATGAATTATCTATTAAACAAGATGAGGCACTTGCTAATTTTTTGAGATCGCTCGATGTTATTTTGCAGACATTAGTGGTCACGTTACGAGGTCATGATAAGAAGTGTAACGCTCGTGCTATAGTTGATACAGCTTCAGAACGATCGTATATTTTGAAGAGTACTGCTGAAGCAATGGGATATGAATGCATAAAAAAGGAACAACTGAGGCACTCCTTGTTTGGAGGGAGTACTACAGATGTCTTAGATCATGAAGTTTTTAATATAGCTCTTTCAAAACTTGATGGAAATTATAACTGTAATTTTGATGCTCTTGGACAAGAGGTAATTTGTAATTCTATACCCTCAATAGGGCCAGGTGAGTGGATGCAAGAGCTTGAAGCATTCGGTATACATCTCCATGATCGAAAAGCCGGTCCTATAGAAATTTTTATAGGAGCTGATATAGCTGGGAAGCTGATGACGGAGGCTAAAAATTACTAGATTCGGGGCTTGCTGCAATCGAGACTAAGTTAGGATGGACAGCATGGGTAAGAATCTATACCTAAAATGCTCATGAAAGTACAGCGTTATTTGTTACAACTCTGTTGACTAAAGATGCAGCGATTTCTGATTTGTGGACCTTAGATTCACTCGGAATTCTGAACCCATCAGAGAAGAAAACAAAAGAGGAACTCCATAAAGCTGCAAAAGAGCATTTTTTGAGCACAGTTGTGGTTGATAAAGATGATCGATTTGTTGTTCATTTGCCATGGCTTGACGATCGATAATTTCGAAGTTGGTAACTGAAGAACATGAGAGATCCTTGCATGCAGATTTGTCTACGTTATTAGCAAGGATAAGAGAAAAATGTTGGATATTTGGTGCAAGAAAATTAGCAAAGAAGATCATTTCTAAGTGTGTAATTTGCAGACGGTACACTGCTAAACCTTTAGAATTGCCTTTCGCCCCTTAACCCAAAGATAGAGTAACTCCGACTAATGTATTTGAAATATCAGGAGTTGATTTTGCTGGGCCACTTTATTTACGATCAAATGAAAAAGCGTGGGTAATTTTATTCACTTGTGCGGTATACCGTGCCGTGCATTTTGAATTAGTAAAGTCATTGTCCACTGAGACCTTCATTCAAGCCTTAAGAAGGTTTATAGCCAGAAGAGGAAGAATATCTGTTCTATACTCAGATAACGACACGAACTTTACCTGTACTAATAATGCTCTAAAAGCAATAGACTGGAAAAGTATTACTTCTTTTTTCACTACACAGAAAATTTCGTAGAAATTCAACCCGCCTACTGCCTTATGGTGGGGTGGTTGGTGGGAGCGTATGGTAAGAATGCTCAAAGACCTTTTAAGACGAGTTCTTGGTAAAGCTAATCGATTATAAAGAGCTCTTGACAGTATTGTGTGACTGCGAAGCAGTTATAAATTCGAGGCCATTAACATATATAAGTAATGAGTCGAACGATTTGATGCCATTGACACCGGCAATGTTTATTCATGGAAGTACCACCAGTGAGACCCCAGATCTCGATACCATAGATAGATCTTTCTAGTTAAAAGCTCTAAATATATCCAAAAAATTCGTGAGGATCTGAGGCAAAGATTTAAAAGTGAATATTTATCTCTCCTCGTTCAATGAGGATGTAGAAGGAATGATCAGCTGAAAATTGGAGATATGGTGCTCATAGACAGTGACACAACCGAAAGAACTGACTGGCCACTTGTGATTGTTTTAGAGATCTAACCGGGGAAAGATGGAATCCCGAGAGTTGCAAAAATGAAAACATTTATAGGGGAAAGAGTTCGTCCTTTCCAAAGATTTTTGCCATTCGAAATATCATCAAGGTCTGATGCAGAAGTTTTGGAAAAGTCTCATGATATAACAGAATTGTCTGTGGGACCTAATGATTTCACACTACAAGATTCCGAACCATCTTATTCAGAGACAAAATGTGTTTATACTCCAAATGTCATAGAGACTCCTCCAATAATAACTATATCTGGAAGGAAAATTAAAATGCCTGATCTCCTGGACTTATAAAACAATATTCTTTTTTCTTATAAATTTTTCCTTAAACCATTTCTAAAAGTATTTTGCAATGTTACATTATGTATTACAGTTATTGATGCTTATAATAATGTTGCAATGTTACATTTGTAATTCCGCATTGCAAAGTAGGAGTATGTTAGGTATTCCATTAATTTATTCTTATTTTCCTACCTTTTGGAATAGCTAACTAAATTTTGGCTTACCTCCATGGTGTATGATTTAATCAATGTCACATTTTAAAATTGAGACTATGTTTTGGGGTAAACGTACGTGGAAACGATTGTGTTTAGTTTTTTAAGTTAATAAATGTTTTTGTTGATAGCTGTTCAATTTTTTTTAGTGTGAAAAAGTGTTTTACTTACTTTTTTTACAGAGCCAGGAATCGAACCCGGGACCACTGCATTCCAGGCAGTCGCTCTAACCACTGAGCTACTCCGGCCGATATCTGGGTCTGCCATTTCTCACAAATAAACCAAGTTGGGGAAGTCACCAACCATCTATACGACAGCCTTGGATGACCGGACAACGATGAATAGATTTTACTATTACATCGATCTACGATATATAATAAAACACACTCACACACAACAATATATAATAAAACACACATAAATCACGCCTGCATTCAACAGTTAAAGGTATATATAAATATTTTACAGACATACATACAATAAATACAATAAACCCAACTGGAGTGAAAAATTAGCCAGAGCCAGGAATCGAAGGCTAGTGGTCCCGGGTTCGATTCCTGGCTCTGGCTAATTTTTCACTCCAGTTGGGTTTATTGTATTTATTGTGTGTATGTCTGTAAAATATTTATATATACCTTTAACTGTTGAATGCAGGCGTGATTTATGTGTGTTTTATTATATATTGTTGTGTGTGAGTGTGTTTTATTATATATCGTACATCGATGTAATAGTAAAATCTATTCATCGTTGCCCGGTCATCCAAGGCTGTCGTATAGATGGCTGGTAACTCCCCCAACTTGGTTTATTTGTGAGAAATTGCAGACCCAGATATCGGCCGGAGTAGCTCAGTGGTTAGAGCGACTACCTGGAATGCAGTGGTCCCGGGTTCGATTCCTGGCTCTGGCTAATTTTTCACTCCAGTTGGGTTTATTGTATTTATTGTATGCATGCCTGTAAAATATTTATATATACCTTTAACTGTTGAATGCAGGCGTGATTTATGTGTGTTTTATTATATACTAGCGAACTTGCCCGGCGTTGCCCGGGTACTTCAAAAAACAGCAGGAATTACGAAAAAACTCTGAAAATCACAATAAGATATTGCGAAAAAATTTTAAATCGCTTCTCAAATTCTGAAAAGAGAAAAAATATATCTATATTATGTTCGAAGATTGCAAGTTGATTCCTTTCACTAATGTGGAAAAATAGTAGCAAATCGCTAAAATACACTAAAAATCACATACAAAATTCCCGAAAATTCGAAAATTGCTATACGAAATCCGAATAAACTTTATTGAAATGAGGGCAGAATATACTTTAGGCCAACAATGGAATATCAAAAAATTGCAGCAGATCGCGAAGAAACGTAAAAAACGCATTAAAAATCACAAAAAGTTCAAAAATCACGCAAGTCAAAATTTACTATAATTGGATAAAAGTTTCAAATCTAATTTCTTTGACCTGCGGGCTCTCTTAAAATTTATGTTTTGAAAATCATGCTAAGCATTAGATCATGTTACTTTTATTCGTAATTAATTTACTTGCACTCCCTTAAATATAATTAATATAATTCCTTAAGTTAATATTAGTTTTTGTTGCATTAAAATATCTCAATTTGTTGATTTTCTGTAAGCAAGTAAACTCTATTGTTTTACTGTGGAAGTCTATGGGAATTTGGCAAAATATTAGAGATATCGCCAAGTTGGCGTCACTTTTGGCGACTCATTTTGGGCGCCAAATTTGGCGATATATCGCCAAGTTGGCGACAAAATTGGCGTTATTTGGCGACAGAACTGGATCCCCCTACGGTAACCCCCCTTATAGGTATGGACATGCATTACATGCTGTTCAATAATCGCATAAAAAATTCGCTACAAATTCAAAAATCGCTGCACGAATTCCGGATAAACTTTTTTGAAAAGAGAACAAAATTTACTATACTGGGTTAAAAGAAAGAAACTGCATTCTTTTTCCTAATGTGGAAAAATCGAATTAATATAATCCCTTAAGTTAATATTAGTTTTTGTTGCATTAAAATATCTCAATTTGTTGATTTTCTGTAAGAAAGTAATCCATATTGGTTTACAATGGAAGTCTATGGGAATTTGGCGAAATATTAGAGATATCGCCAAGTTGGCGTCACTTTTGGCGATATATCGCCAAGTTGGCGACAAACTTTGCGTTATTTGGCGACAGAACTGGATCCCCCTACGGTAACCCCCCTTATAGGTATGGATATGCATTACATGCTGTTCAATAATCGCATAAAAAATTCGCTAAAAATTCAAAAATCGCTGCACGAATAACAGATAAACTTTTTTGAAAAGAGAACAAAATTTACTATATTGGGTTAAAAGAAAGAAACTGCATTATTTTTCCTAATGTGGAAAAATCGAATTAATATAATCCCTTAAGTTAATATTAGTTTTTGTTGCACTAAAATATCTCAATTTGTTGATTTTCTGTAAGAAAGTAATCCATATTGGTTTACAATGGAAGTCGATGGGAATTTGGCGAAATATTAGAGATATCGTCAAGTTGGCGTCACTTTTGGCGACTCATTTTAGTCGCCAAATTTGGCGATATACCGCCAAGTTGGCGACAAACTTGGCTGCATTTGGCGATAGAACTATGTCCCTCTACGGTAACCTCCTTATAGGTATGGAAATGCATTAAATACTGTTCAATAATTGCATAAAAAATTCCCTAAAAATTCAAAAATCGCTGCACGAATTCCGAATAAACTTTTTTGAAAAGAGAACAAAATTTACTATATTGGGTTAAAAGAAAGAAACCATATTCTTCCCACTTATATGGAAAAATCGCCTCAAAACATAAAAAAGCGCTAAAAATCGCATAAAAAATTAAATAAAAAAAATCGAATCAAAAAATCGAAAATCGGGCTTCGAGGTGCAAAACTTCATATATAGACGTACCTTTTCCTCAAATTTTGTAGCTCTACGTGCAATGGTCTCTTCAGAACACCGTCGACACACTCACTCACTCACACACAAACTTCTTTCTTTATTTAAGTATTGCGCGGCAGCGCAATACTTATTTATTTCCAGTGTCACTTCTCAATGTTAATTTAACATGGAAAAGCCTATGGAGATCATAACTTTTTCATTTTTTCTTCCCACCTTTTTGTCCCTGATGCCACTCATTTTTTATTCTTTACTAATTCTAACGATATTATAAATTTAAAGTGTAAAAACGTGTGCATGACGTCAGGGTCAAAACGAATGGTAAAATGTCTTTGCATATGGGTGAATTACAACCCAGAGAGATACATGGACCAATTTATTTTACATTATTCAAATATTTTTCTTAATAATTCCAATTTTCACTTTTTTCATTGAAAATCAACGGACATTTTTCATAGAGAATGTAACATTTTTACTTTATTGTTGCAAGAATTTCAAAAGCCGTAATAATAATTTATTTCTTTTTAGTTGAAAGATTTTCACGTGAAATATTAAATTGAGCTAGTTTTCTTTTTTTTTTTTTCAAAAATTATAAAGGTGAATATGGCGTCATAGTGGAAATAAAAAGGATATTTTTAGAATAAGTTTTTTCTTTGGTCAAGTTTATATTTTAGTAAAAAGTTTCTAACGGATAGCTATTTTTACGCAGGTAGCGAACTTAGTGGGGAATTACATAACTTAAATTTTAAAATGTATTTTTTTTTCCGAGATGAGAACTATTTATACCCAAGTTAAACTTATGTGATAATTTTCTGATGTGTTTACATCACTCTTTGGGAGAGAATAAGTTTTAAAAATTTAAGTAAAACTTTTATTTTTTATTTTTTTACTATATCACAGCTATAATATTGTTAAATATTAGCAGTAAGGATTCAACACAATTTACATTGACAGCGTTCCTGAGTGGGAAATAAGATATCTAAATTTAAGTGAAGTTAATTTTTTATGTTTTGATTATAGACTTGTTACGTTCAGATTAGAAGTTTTTGTCCAAACTTCCGCAATCTGCATTACTACAGTGGTGAAACATTTTGAATTACACATTGGTAAAGTGCATCCCACATTGTGATGCAATACCGCATACATCAAAGCCTGATGATGATACTCTCTATTAATTTTGAAATGCGTTCGTCTCAGTACAGCAGTTATTAAAAAACTTGACATATTAAACAAAAACATAATTTGAAGAACAAATTAAAAAAACAAAATTTATTTCCTACATTGTTTAAGCCCGAGAAGGGACAGATATTAAGTTATTTCATTCAGTTAGTTCTACATTTAATGTTAAATTTTTGTAACAAATTAGTTAAGCCAATTGAAGATTAAAAAAATAAAAATAAAATTCATACAATATGATTCTTAAAACACCCTAAAAAATTAGATTCCGTTCAAATGAAATCGAAATAAATCTTAGACTTTTTTTTAAGTTTTGTATTTTGCATGCATCTTATTATTTTATGCAAAATTGTCATAAACATAATACAAAATCTGCAATACAAATATTTACAATTAAAAATGGAAGAAGTCTAAGATTTATTTCGATTAAACAAAACACTATTTTTGTTTCTCCTATTCTGATCAAAATAGTATTAAAAAGGGGGGAGAGTTATTTTATTTTTTTCTATACTTGAGCAAATAAAATTTTTAATTTACAGACGCATTGAGTTCGAGCGCTTCGGTTTTTCGGATTGCGCTATTCGGATGGAGTGCTATTGCACAAGGCTCCGGAGCCCTGCATTTATGGGCTCCGGTGAATTCCGATCAATACTGAAATATTTACTAAAAACAGAGAAGTGCCGGAGCCGAGCTCCGGTGGGCTCCGGAGCAATTTAAGCCCTAAGTGTACTATTTTAATGGGACGGGGATGAAAATTAAGACAATAAATTAGTGGTTATATTGAAATTAAACGAAGTTTTTCGTATTACAATCTGGTAGTATACTCTGGCTCAAAAGGAAAGACTTAATATCCCTAATGGAAAAAAAACTTTCTAAAACAGCAAAATAACTTTTATACTACTTTTTTAGTCCTAATTTTGAAATGTTTCACAAACCATGCTTTATTCAATTCCTACTATTAGTTCACACTCTCACTATATTTATATATTTATTTATTTATTTAAGTATTGCGCGGCAGCGCAATACTTATTTCTTTCCAGTTTCACTTCTCAATGTTAATTTAACATGGAAAAACCTATGAAGATCATAACTTTTTCATTTTTTCTTCCCACCTTTTGTCCCTGATGCCACTCATTTTTTTATTCTTTACTAATTCTAATGATATTATAAATTTAAAGTGTAAAAACGTTTGCCTGACTTCAGGGTCAAAACGAATGGTAAAATGCCTTTGCTTATGGGTGAATTATAACCGAGAGAGAAACATGGGCCAATTTTTGTTTACATTATTTAATTATTTTTCTTAATAATTCCAATTTTCGCTTTTTTCATTGAAAATCAACGGACATTTTTTCATAGAAAATGTAACATTTTTACTTCATTGTTGCAAAAATTTCAAAAGACGTAATAATAATTTATTTCTTTTTAGGTGAAAGATTTTCACGTGAAATATTAAATTGAGCTAGTATTTTATTTCCAAAATTAAAAAGGTGAATATGGCGTCATAGTGGAAATAAAAAGGATATTTTCAGAATAAGTTTTTGCTTTGGTCAAGTTTATATTTTAGTAAAAAGTTTCTAGTAGATAGCTATTTTTACGCAGGTAGCGAACTTAGTGGGGAATTACATAACTTAAATTTTAAAATGTATTTTTTTTTTCTCCGAGATGAGAACTATTTATACCCCAAGTTAAACTTAGGTGATAATTTTCTGATGTGATTACATCACCCCTTAGGCGAGATTAAGGTTTAAAAATTTAAGTAAAACTTTTATTTTTTACTGTATCACAGCTATAATATTGTTAAATATTAGCAGTAAGGATTCAACACAATTTACATTTACATTCATAGCGTTCCTGAGTGGGAAATAGGTTATCTAAATTTACGTGAAGATAATTTTTTATGATTTGATTATAGATTTTTTATGTTCAGACTGGAAGTTTTTGTCCAAACTACCGCAACCTGCTTTACTTCAGTGGTGAAACATTTTGAATTACACCTTGGTAAACTGTATCCCTTATTGTGATGCAATACCGCAGACATCTAAGCCTGATGATAATGCTCTCTATTAATTTTGAAATGCGTTCGTCTGAGTGCAATAGTTATTGAAAAACTTGACCATATTAAACAAAAACATAATTTGAAGAACAAATTAAAAAAAATATTTTTTTTTTTTACATTGTTTAAGCCCGAGAAGGGACATATATTAAGTTATTTCATTCAATTAGTTCTACATTTAATGTTAAATTTTTGTGACAAATTAGTTAAGCTAATTGAAGATTAAAAAATAAAAATAAAATTCATGCAATATTATCCTTAAAACACACTAAAAAATAGATTACGTTATAGTTCAAATGAAATCGAAATAAATCTTAGACTTCTTCCATTTTTAATTGAAAATATTTGTATTGCAGATTTTGTATTATGTTTATGACAATTGTGCATAAAATGATAAGATGCATGCAAAATACAAAACTTAAAAAAATGTGTAAGATTTATTTGGATATTGTATGAATTTTATTTTTATTTTTTAATCTCCAATTGGCTTAACTAATTTGTCACAAAAATTTAACATTAAATGTAGAACTAATTGAATGAAATAACTTAATATCTGCCCCTTCGCGGGCTTAAACAATGTAGGAAATAATTTTTTTTTTCAATTTGTTCTTCAAATTATGTTTTTGTTTAATTTATTTATATATTTTGTTCAAATTTTCAGTCGTTAATAAAATACTTATTATTCATCCTATCAAGTTGAAATAATTTTTTTTTTAAACTTGTACTGGATGACAATTGATGTTAATATTTTCTTTCAAATATTAATTCATTAATTAAATTTTAATTAATTAATTTTAGTTTTACATGGGAGACAAAATGGCGGCCATTGGTTATTGAAGCATTTAATGCATCTTCATATCCATAAGGGAGTTACCATAGGGGGGAGCCTGTTATGTCGCCAAATACCGCCAAGTTTGTCGTCAACTTGGCGATATATCGCCAAATTTGGCGATTAAAATGAGTCGCCAAAAGGGACGCCAACTTGGCGATATCTAATATTTCGCCAAATTCCCATAGACTTCCATTGTAAACCTACTTGCTTATAGAAAATCAACAAATTGAGATATTTTAATGCAACAAAAACTAATATTAGCTTAAGGGATTATATTAAATTTTTCTTTGATGACCTAAGTAGGAATTGACTTTAAAAACAAAATTTTTACATTACTTGCTTAAATTTAGATTTCTTGATTGGCACCACTTTTCTGAAATGGTAAAATTCCCCTTCTTTTCTCCTTAATTAATATGTCAATAAATAAGGCGAATTTTACTATTTCAAAAAAATGGTGCCAATCAAGAAATCTGAATTTTAAAAAAGTAGCCTACTGGCAACAGTGTGCGGAGATGATGTTGATACTCCTAGTCGTTTGCAAGTGCTTCTTTGTAAATTTACCGCTGTGAATTTCTGCTGACTACCGTGCTTGTCTTAAACTCAACATGGTAAAGACATTGCGTGAACCTTAACTGTGTCAACTTGAAGTACGGAACTAGATTGTAGGCATAGTTTTTTCTACACAAGTGGAAGTCTAAGAACTGTTCTGGTTTCATTCTCAGGACTGTAGATGGATTACTGCGATTCACTCTCGACAACAGACGTATGAATCAAACTGGTGAAAAAGATTCTGCTACATCTAATCCTCTTTCTATTTGACTGTGAATATTATCCACTTCTTGCACGCATGTAGGGCTACTATAATACAGGCTGAATCGTCAAGCATTTTGTTTCCCACTTAGGCCAATCAGCGATCGTTGCACACGCGACGGGCCAATCGTTCTTCTCCTACCGGCAATTAAATAGCGGCGTGAGTCAGCCCGTATTCTAGGAGCCTTTACATGTATGAATGCCCAGGGGTGCAACATCTTAGAGTAATGTCCTTAACACGAGCGACACATATACGTGCCGCATAAGAAGCTCAGAATCCTCGAGTTATTTTTTATTGTAAATTTTGCCTTATTTAATCATAGCAATTCTGCGATTCAATGGAACTTATGCACGTGACGTCAGACGCCAGAGCTGGCGGTATGTTGATGTGTTATTCTAGCCACTGCACCGCCAGAATGTCAGTATGCGCAGGCGCAAACACCGCTGGCAGACGATTTTAGCCTTGAACCAGGTTGAATGTATGCATTTTAAAAGAACATTTGCAAATTTAGAGAATTTTCTCGCATACAGAACAACATTTGAATTTATATTACAATATATTAAGTATATGCTGCTACAACAAAGAATTTTTTAAAGGTATTTTTAACAAACATCCATTAATAACTCACACCCCATAGACTGCTATGCTAAATACTGGCAGTAAATACCGCCAGCTGACGAATTTTGCCTCGACCTCAGGTTGCGTGCATAAGGTACATTAGGCGAAAATTTCTGTTTTGAAATATCGGTGGTAAAAGATTAAAAATTCTGTAAAGGATGCTCATCGCGAAAGGGTTAATATGTGGATGAGATTCCATAAGTCAAGTATTGCAACTGATTAAGATTTCATTTGGTTTCTATTCTGAGGCATATAACTGTCACTTCACAAAGTTACACTATCAGCATGAGGAAAGTTTGTCATTATCTTCTCAACAGTCGTCGATACAGCTGAGCTTATATCATTCCCATCTCTGCCCGAGATGTCTTCTGTTCACAAGCATCAATACGCTTTAATTTCTTTGTTGCATGTACCCTCATGTTATACATGATTAATTTATTTTATAGAAAAAGCTACTCACATCACTTTGGGGGCATGTTATGACATTTTCTAAGTCAAAGCAAATTACTAACTTATAAGGGGAATTTCTGTCACCGTTTCTGAGAGTCTGGTGGCGTCAACTACTTTTCTGTGCAGATCATATTTGGATTGCATGACTTCATTAATTTCTCCCTCAATTTTAGCTCGTTTATACTCCTCACAGTGATCATACCTAGCTTTCTTTGGTTGATTGAATTCAATGTTGAATTGCGTGTTAAAGGTGTGCCTATAATACTAAAGTTCCACTAGCTCTTCACTGTTTTCTCTGCATTTCTGAAAGCAGAAGTCATACATTTCCTGTAAATTAAGCCCTGATTCTAAATATGAATTTTTAGTATTTGAACATCAAATATAAACTAGTCATTTAAACAATTCTTGCAATATTTAGATTGCAAGAAATGGAAAAAATTAATACATTAAGTTTCTAAGCAAATAAATATACAAGGTGGAAATGAAGCAGAATCTAGCATAGAAAAAATATTGAACTTAATACAAAATATAAAAAAGTTTTACCTTTATTACAGAAGATAATGACGTTTATTACGTACTAATTTTCTGAAAAGAACAGAAAAAAAATCACATTTTGATGATAAAACATGAATGAATACAAAAATGCATCTTTTCAAATGTGATTCATATCACTTCCGCTTGCGATAATAAGTACAAGATCAGTGCAAACCTCTAAAACTATTTTATCAAAAGCATAAAAAATAATCGTTTACGTCCTCTCCTCCATTATTATAAATATATATATATATTCCTTTCGAATGCTTTTCCGGCTGCCTTTAAGTAGCCGAAAAAAACGAGGGCTGATTCCGCATATTCGAATTCCGAATTTTCTGAATTCGAATTCAGTATGATATTTCAATTTCCAATGAGGGGGGTGGAGGAATAATACCAACAGGCTGCGTAAAACTATATCTTTCGATCGACGCCTCTGGTTTAGGATCAACAATTGCTTTTTCAGTAACACACACCATCCTGCAGCGATGAATCGCGACCAACAAAATACAAAGCCAGTCCACTGTGCGACGTCACGACCATGAGATCACTCAGTCGGAGCACGACCATCGAAATCACATAGTTAATACAAAATCGTAAAGATGATATAGTTCACATTCTGAAAAGAAAACATAAATGTTTAAAACTCAACAGACAAATTTTAGATCTAAGGTTAAGATGAGAGTTTTACTGCATTCTAAGGAATTATTTATAAATATATACACAAACTAGATTTTATTTTGCACCCAGTTTGTAAACTTAAACACAGAAATATTGTAAAATGTGTCTTGTTTTTTATTTAATTTCATTTAAGTAAAACTTCTGGTTCATAGTATATTTGTTTCACTGGGAAAAAATGGGTAGGTTAGCAGCTGTGCTTTGTGTTTGCATATTAATAATTTAGAAAATGCAATATTGGATGTTTATAAAAAGTAAAAAAATAAATAAATAAATAAATAAATCTAAAACACTTTTTTTAACATGTATTTTCGTGAAGGATTGTTGAAATCTATTTTACTGCGACTTAAATGAAATAGGATTTTCGTATTGATAAATAAATAAAATATGCATGTATTTCAGATATACTTTTTTACATATAGAAAATGTGTATTTCAATGCTATTGAAATAGTCATCTGAAGAACACTAATTTAGTTATCTTAAGTTTTAAAATGCAATTTGAAAAAAATAGTAAAAAGCGAAGATACAGTAACATTCTGGATTATACAAAATCTTATAAAAAGGAGAAATTAATACGTTTAGAAATAAATTTTATTTCGTTAGAATGCCCTGTAAAAAATTTTTAGAGAGAAAATTAAAAGTAAACAAATGCTACATGCTAAACAAATGTAAAAAATATATAGTTTAATAGAATACACAATTTAAAAGATTTAATTCTATGATGAAAAAAAAACTGTAAACAGCGTATTCGATCTATAAAATAAATAGATTATAGCATAAGACAAGCTATGAAACAAATTTAGTTCTGAAAACATGAAACTATATAGCAGTTATCGTTAAGCTAAAACACCCATATCAAGCTCAAGCACAAAGATGACAGAAAAAAAATATTATACTAATAAAAAATTCACCAAATCCTTATAGATCGGGAGACGGCAGCACAGACAACCACCTCATCGAATTCACTGATGAAGTTGCAGAATTAGTTAAAACTCGATTCACATATTAAAACGCAATCGGTCTGCCAAGTCATATCTTGGTGGAAAACACCTAAAACCCTCAGGCGCGCCACACACCAGGGAGACATGCAACAAAAAAGCGTGAGGCATGCGACAATTTCACCCTGTTAACAAAGAAAAAATCGGTTTGAACAGAAGAATTTGACTCCTGTCTCACAATTATTGTCGCATGCATGGGCGTAATCTGGCGGGGGCAAGGGGGGCATATGCCCCGCAGTTTTCCAGCAGCAGGGGCAAGACTTACCTTTTGCCCCTCCAGTTTTTTGTATTGTTTATTGGTTAAAGCCCAATTTTGTATTTTAATTTTATGTTCTTTTTCTTATTTAACAATTTATGTGCTATCTTGTGTGAGAACTAGAATAAATATTGAGTAATTCAAAATCACACAGAATTAACGTCTGTACCTTCATAGCAGTAATTTCTGTCTTATGTGAACAAATTCTTTAATGGTGTAGTCAAAGTTTAAGTAAATGTACTCGTATTTTCGCAGCTCTTTATTTCACAAAAAAGGAACCTATTTTTCTCTTTCACATTATAGAACTGTTTATCTACACATGTGGAATCTGCACACATTCTTACTTTGGACTATTGTCATTTTCTTTAGGATAAAATAACCTTGGGGTAACATGAATACAACTCTCCGGTCCTCCCTGCTATATAGTTCCATATTTTATGGTACCAGTCAAACATTAGAAATTCACTGTGCCCATATAGAACTGCATTGGATTTCACTGGAGGAATTAATCGAAAACAAAAAATAAAGAATATGTTCTGTTTATAGAACAAAACATTGTTTAATTGGTTCTTTGTGTACTGAGCAGGAAAAAGTTCAATGAAGTAGTCATGGAGCAGTTAAGAGTCAAAGGAATTCTTATTCAGTTTTTTCACTATTTCCTTGGGTTTGTGTCATTTCAAAATTAGGAAACGTAAAAGCATATTTATAAATATATTTCGCATTTTAACTTGAGTACAATTGAAGAATATATTAAAATAGATTTTAGAGAAATCGAAGCAGATACACCAGAAACTTGACATTTTTTTTTATTATTTTTTCATCAAAATACTATAAATTACATAAAATTTTGTATTTAATGTTTTAAAAGTGAAAACATTATAAAACAAGAAAGAAAAAATCATGCGTCAAGCATAGATTATGAAACACTTTCCAACACATTCAGAATAATGTAACAAAACTGTTCCGTTTTAATAAGTTAAAATATTATGTCTAATTCAAACCTATGGAAACGCATAACACATTTTAAAACCCAATTTCAGCTGTTCCCATCTAAACAATCGGAATTATTTGCGAATTTTTTCATCAGCCCTGTATAGGATATATAGATTTGTATTTATTAACTACATGCATGCCAAAATTTACTTCGCTTAAGAAATACATGTACCTCAGTTGAAAATCCCCCTTCAGCAACTTCCTCTAATGAGGAGAATGGTACGTGAATACTTTTGTGCAGTCCTGTATATGAGTTTATAGGATTTATATATAACGAGTAATATGCAAAAAATGAGTTAAATTTAAAAGCGGATACCGAATTTTAAAACGCACACTCCAGCAATTATTACTCACAGACAGTATTGTAATCGATTTATTTTGTGTGTCCCTGTAAATGAATAATGCTATGAATGCCCTGTTCTAACTTAATCTTATAGCGAAATTCAGTGATTTATATCAGTTTCAATACATTTGAAATAGCGTAATCTCATTAAAATACTCTGCAAACGATTTTTTCCCACACACCATAATATAATGGAATAATTTTGTGTGAATAATTTTGTAAATGAACGATTAACCCTACGTACTTCCTATACAATACCAAACATACTTTGGTGAGCCTAAATAACCTTTATCAATTGCATGAAAATCCGAGTCTATTTACGGGAGTTAGAGCGTGGACAGGCGGACAGACAAACCGAGTGCATAAACACTTCTCAACTTTCTTGAAAAGTGTTAAAAACTGAATATTTTATTTAGCTCTTTAAGGGGAGTCTACTTTAAAAATGTGAAAAATTTAAAACATCTCAATCAAAGTAAACAATTAAATCTGTGTTTGATTTAAATTTTCGTATTGATACATTATGTGGATGCATCTTAAACTAGTACGCGTGAGATTTAAATCCGATCAAATTATCAAGTAAATGTTGCTACATATTTCTAAAGTCTCACCTATGATATCCCATAGAATTTTTTTCCCCTCAAGCCCTTTTAAATTTCTCAAGTATGTTTTCCCCCTAACAAATGGTATCGTATGAAAAAGAAGACATATGTATCAAATGCATTATTTAAGAAAGTATCAAGAAAACTCACCTAATTTGTGGAATATATAATTATAATTTTAAGTAATAACTGATATAAATTAAAACGAACACACATGTATGTGTACTTTTAGAAGCATTCTTTTTATTAAGACTGTTCTCAAATCCAAATTGGTTTCTTTCGTATGTATTTAATGTATTTTTGTTCGCAAACGTATCAAATTGGCAGGTGCTTTCATTAAGAGACTATGTAATCGAACTGTTGTTTCCATTTTTTGATAAAAGTAGAAGATATTTCAGAAAAATTCTGTCAAACTGGGCGTTTTGAAAGGAATTTCGGGACACGACAGGAAAAGAAAAAAACTGCCGTCCTGAGACAATAATCACTTATCACACAAGATGAAATTTATTTATCGTAAAAAAAACTGATTACAAATCCCTTTAATAATCATGTTTACCAGTGTCATGCTATTACATTAAAAAATGATGCAGAAATTTTCGGGTTGTTGACAGGGAAAATATTTTTTTTGAGAACCGCTTTAAATGATCTTTGAGGTTGAATCTCTTAGAAATTGCATGGTGCTTTAGTAAAAATTAATTTTTTATGCATGGTGCTTTAGTAAAAATTAATTTTTTATGCATTGTGCTTATGAAATAAACTTTTTTTTATATACTCTATTTCAAAATGCTATATGCAAGGCACGCGGGAAATGCTTCATACCAGCCATAGCTTATATAGCTTTTAAGTGATGATAATAACAAAATAATAATTTCAACATCCACAATACCCTTAAAATAATTTATTGAAATGTAATTTCATTTTTCAAAGCATGTAAAGTCTTGGTATACTATGTATTTTTTATGTTATATGTATATATTGGTTAAGAAAATAAGATTTGAAACTGTCTAAAGCAGTGGTTTCCAACCTTTTTTTGGCCGCGCCCCACCTTAGCATCTTTAAAATCTCGGTGTTCCTCACCATTCCCATCCCCCCCACACGCATACTTCCTACTGTAGCATAAAATTCTTAATATATAAAAATTAACTTTTATCACATGGAGAAAGACTGAAAGAGCATTAACTTTGATAAGTTATTTCACATTCTTTAAATTGTAAAAAGGATCATTTTTTTTTCTTATTTATTACAATTCTGCAAATTCGATGATGTCATACATCTTCACATTTGCCCCTAGAAAAGTGTTATTGTTATTGTTTGTTTGCTCTATTTTTGGCACCTTAACTCATATACAAAAGTGTTATATAGTCTGCATTTTCATCTTCGTGAAATTTTTTCAAGAGACTTCCACATTATGCATTACATTTGATAGAATTGATACATTTATTATCGAACTTAATTCAACAACGAGACTACATAAAAAATAAATTCACAAGTAGAATTACCGGATCATTTTACAGTATCACCTTTATCATTTTACAGTATCCATTTTTCTTTCACCTATATAACATAATTCTCTGATTACTACTTCTTTTACCCATTATCGTTAGTTGGCCACCATATATTATCGGATTTTAAAATTTAAAAAACATATCTTATGATGTATTTTTATATATGTGCGGTCTGCATAACATCCATAAGAAGTTTTACTTTTTAACCATTTCCTTATGCGATACTCATATTTAGGGATTTATTAATTTAATAAAAGCGATATCTTGTTTAGGTACTTCAAATATATTTTAGGTTAAATATGTTCAACATATGTAAAAGTTTTTTCATGTGACATATTGTACTGTAAATAGACTTTCAATAAATAAATATATATATATATATTTTTTTTTTTTAATCTGTAATAATAAATAATATTATAACCAGAAAACTTCTAAAATTATTTTAATATATATAAAAGTGCCTAAATATTAAAACTGAATTATACAATTATTCCGTTTGTAGTTTGTTTTGAATTTTGAATTGGGAACTTTTTGAAAATGTGTTCTTATTGAGTTATGTTTTAAATTTTCATATATTTTTAGCCTACAACTTGTCTTTTAATTAAAAATAAGTAAATAAAACAAAAGTAAAGTAAAAAACTGACCGAAAATGGGTTAATCATAAATCTGAAATTGCCCCTAAAAAGTCAAAATGTCCCCCCCGTGGGGCGTACGCCCCATGTTGGGAACCACTGGTCTAAAGTTAAAGCTTACGATGTATTTTTGCGCAATTTAAACTATTTTATTAAAAAAGTAACTAATTTATTAATATTGTTTTTCAAGAACCATTTGGTTATGTTTGATAATATAAAGTTTAAAAAAGAAATATAATCTATAGTTTTTAACACTTTCCAATATAGTTAAAAATTATTTATGGCTTCCATTTGTTCGACCGTCTTTTAGGAGGTTTGTCTGTGCTATGACTCCCATAAATATATTTGTATTCCCATAACACTGATGTATGCTATTCAGCCTTAGTATAACTTACTTCCTATTGAAGATGAAGTATATTGCTGTTATAGTTCGTTTACATTTATACACAAAAAATTTCCGTTTCTTTATGGTCTATGGAGAAAAAAAATCTTTTACAGTGCCTTTTAGTGATGTTATGATACATCAAACATGATAAAACTTATATGTGCCACCGAGGTGGACAGCATACTTTCTATAAAGTATCAAGTATAAGTAAGCAGAATATATATAGTTCTTTTGCAGAATTGACTATGAACCATAATTGCATTTTTAGTTGTTTTGGGCATTTTTAAACGTAATTAAAAGTTTAGTGCATTACATGATCAGTATAAATCTGATAGATCATGTACGGAGTTGTACGAAAGAAATCATAAACATTTTAGTTTATAAGTATGAATTCCTAAAATGTGTTTTTAATCCTGTTAGACATTTTGGGGCCGAATCATATTTTATTATGCTAAAAATGCTTGTAGAATATAAATAAATCCATATTTCTACGCAAAAAAATTTAGATACATTGCCAAAACTATGGAAGGTAATTGCTGTGAATACATTTTTAGTTGTATTGTGCGTTTTCCAGCTGAAATAAAGTTTAGTATGTGATGTGTATAAAAAGAAAGACACAGATTTAGCACAAAAAAATTCGTGTTGATCCGTCTATGGGAGGGTTTTCTGAAAATGCACTTACAACTGTTTTACTCGTTTTTCAGGTCAATCAAATTTCCTGTATTATTCATATACTTACATAGCTTCATAAAATGATACATTGTGTGTCATCTATAAATGGTAATTTCCTAGAAAAAAACCTTTTTATTTGTTTTACGCGTTTTTCAGCTGAATTTAAATGTTAGCTTCACTATGCAGTACACTGTAAAAAAAAAAAAACGGACTAAAAAACGGAAATACTACTGGCAATCTAGACGCCAGTACTGTTTCCGTTTTTTACGGGAATTTTTATCCATAAATTACAGACAATTTTCCGTTTTTCTGATTAAAAACGGAAAATTTTCTGCAATTTATGGGTAAAAATTCCTGTAAAAAACGGAAATAGTACTGGCGTCTAGGTTGCCAGTAGTATTTCCGTTTTTTAGTTCTTTTTCTTTTTACAGTGTATGTTTAAATCATTGTCCATCATATACAGGGTAGTACAAAAGAATTTATATGCATTATCGACCATGTACAAGAATTCTTGAAAATAGATTTTTAACTGCACTGAGTTGTTAAATTGTTTATGTGGACATTTCATTGTATGACAGAATGAAATTTCTTAAACGTACTCTAATAATGTTGGAAAATGTTTCATAATCTATAACCGATGAACAAGATTTCGTTCTTATTTTACTTCGCTTGAAACTTTGTGAAGAGGTAGAGTTCAAAATTTTCGAGGTTTAAAGACAATATCAATTTTTTTTTATTCTTAAGGTAAAACTGGTCCATGTACCCCAAAGTGCATCACAGTAAAATTTCTGATTCATTCCAATCAGAACATTAGCCAGAGTTTTTATTAAAAACTTCGATAAATTGTTGAAACCTTGTATGAAGTCTTTAAGCATATTTTTCTCAATCACCTCTCGCACCATCACCACCATTATTTAAAAAAAATCTTCGAAAGCTCAAGGCTTTAACAAACTTTTATATTCTATTCTGCTATTCTCAAATCCAAAGGGGCAACTTTATGACACATTTTTTAAATTCATTTTTGTTCGGAAATGCATGAAATTTGCAGCAGGTGTTATTCAGAAACCATGTAATCGAAAGATGTTTTCCATTTTTTGGGAAATGTAAAAATCGTTCAAAAAATACTGTCAAAGTTGGCTTTTTTAACCGAATTTCTGCATGAAAGGAGAAAAACTTGTGTTTACGCGACCAAAATCGTTTATAACTAGATAAGTAATTATTTATTAAAAAATAAAAAACTCATTTCGATTCCAAATCGCTTCAATAGTCAGCCCTGCCAATTTCGTGCTTTTATGTTTAAATGAGTCAGAAAGTTTCGCGTTTGTTGAGCAGGAATTTGCGAACTGCCTTAAGTTTGTTTTCTTTAAGTAATCACTTTTTTCTAATTGAGCATTACATCAGACATAAGAGATAAAGTTGTGCTCTCAATATTTTAATATAGTATTTCTTAAAAAACATAGTGTAATTTATGATTTTTCCTTATTTCATTGTATATAGTTGAACATCAAGTATATTTTAAGTATTTAATTTAAGTGTGTGTGTGCGCATACGTGAGAATAGGGATGGAGAGAGGTATAAATTTTTACAAAAGGGCCTCAAAATTTTTGCCCCCCCCCGCCCCCAGTCTTAGAGCCCAAGTTACGCCTATGGTCGCATGTCTCTCTGGTGTGTGGCGCGCCTAATTTAGCGGTTGACTCGTAGGTTTACCATTGTGCTTTCGTGCACACAAAGGTATGAAAACACGGAGGACTGGGAGCAGGAAAACAAAATGGCAAACCTACGAGTCAACCGCTAAAATTGGGTTTTCATGTATTTTCCACCAAGATAGGACTTGGGAGACCGATTGCGTTTTAATGTGCGAATCGAGATTTAACTAATCCTAGAATTTCATCCGTGAACTCGATGAGGTGATTGTCTGTGCTGCCGCCTCCCAGTCTATTAAAATAATGGCCGAGATCCAGATAGACTTTGCGCTGTTTGCGAGATTGCGAACAGTTCGCAGGGGCGGGGTTTCGCCAAGTTGAATCAAAGTTGAAGTCCAGCCCACCTCAAAATAGCTAGAAATAACTTGCGAGATCACGTGACATGAAGCTTGGACCAATCAAATGCCTAGAAATGGGGTTTGATACAAGCGATAGACACCAAAGATGGAAGGGGGGAAAAAATGTCAACATCTCTCGAGTTGAACACCGAACTAAACAGTCAATTAAAAAAATAAGACTGATTTTTGATTGGATTAATTATTATTTTATTTAATAGGATGTTTAAAAATTTCCCTGCAAAGTTGATTACACATTCATAACGTTCGTATCTAGCATCACGTTGAAAGCTCGAAATTTTGGAAAGCTGAAGTAGTAAGTATTGCTTCTACATTTTAACACCATCAACCCGTTTTAACTTCTGTAATGAAAATAAAATGTTGTTGTTCGCTGTATTTTATGAGATTAGCCAGTATAGTATTTATCTGTATAGTTTCCCCCCATTTTACAATTATGTTTTCAATAGGTTAGCTTCTGTTTCTTTCAGTGTTGGCAAGTTTTTGACGCATGACGGTTTTTACCGGATTTTACCATGGTTTTTACCGTCATGTCAAAAACCTCTTTGTCAAAAAGGTCGAAAACTGTCAAAAATCTATTTTTTAGTTGTAGTTTGTTTTTACATTATCTTTTTTCATTCTGTCTTTAGTATTAAGTTGTTTTACATGAAATATTCAATATTGAAAAGACTCTGAAGTATATTATGTATCCGAGAAAAACAAAAAAGAATTGCATTAGAATAATACATATACATCACTGTTAGCAGATCTCTATAATAATCTTAAGCTATTTGGCATATTCTGTAAAAATTAGATTTTTTAAGGAAATTCTATAACCCATAAGTGTAAGATTAAAAAATGTGTATAATTTCAGCATTAATTATTACACTCTTTAAAACTAAATAGCTTTCTCAGAAATTTCCTCAGAAGTAAGATTTCTTAAAGTGTTAAATCAAAATTGTTCATTGATTATTTTTATTTCTATATAGCAAAACTTCATTTATATAAATAAATGAAATAAAATATATTTTAATAGTTGAGAATTACATACATCTTTTGGAAGAAAGGAATAAGACTTGTTCTTCAAAGTTAAATCTTGTAGAGATTAAAATTGCAAATCCATATTAAACTTTAAACCATGTGAAAACTCAATTTTTAACTATATATTTTTGTTAAGTAGTTTATTATTTTGTTAAGTAATTTAATTATTTCCTTAAAATAAATAAATAATTAAATATTACTTTAAAGCAGAAATGTAGATCCATTAATTAAAAAGTTAACTGCATTAAAAAATAAATAAAACATTTAAGAATCTCTCTAAATTTAATAATAATTTAAGAAAAATTTTAACGGTGAAAGATTTTTACTCATACAGTCATATGTATGTAATAAAAATATGCAATGCGTTATTTCTTTCAATTCACTTTAAATAATGCACTAAATAATTTTAAGTAAAATGTATATAGGAACAGGACATTATATTCTGATTTTTCTTAAATATTGTTTTGTTATGTGTTAAAATTTAAGTCTAAGAGTTTTCACCTGTAATCAGGTCCTACATGTTTGTATAAAAAAATTATTAATTTAAAATTTTAAGATTCTGCTTATTCAAGTGAAAATGAAAATATATGCATTTTAAAATATTATATCTAAGAATATTCAAATTTATTCAATGGCCACAGTCCATGCTTGACATCTATTGTCATACCATATAACAGCATTTTTGCATCTCTAAAATAATTTTAAAGTATTTTATTAAAAATGTATGTAGAATGTTATTTAATAATTATAATAACCTTTTATTATCATATAATATTAATGTTCATTGCAGTTAGTAGAATCTATATTAGTGGAGATTATGACAAATATTGTTATTTCCTTTTACTCTTGTATTTAAATTTTTCCCATTTAGGAAATGCTCTTCTTTTAAATAAATTTAATAAAGTAATTGTGAATAATAATAAGAAGAACAACAAGAAAAAATTAATCTAGAAATGTACTGTATGCTACACTTACACTATAAATTGGGGGAAAATCTCAAATGATAGGTTTTTGACGGAATAAACCGGTAAAAACACAGTTTTTACCACTGTCATGTCAAAAACCCAACCCTGGTTTCTTTTTGGCTGACATTTTTTTATTATGGGGTATGAAACTACTGTTTGCTTTTGCCATTATGCCTTTATCATGTTCTTATGTGAAAATTTTTTATGCTAAAAAGTTGGTCTAAATTAGAGACGCGACGATTAATCGGCCGTAGCCGAATAATCGGCCCATTTGCCGAATTTCAAGTGCATTATTGCAGTGTTGATTTCAGGGGGTGGCCCGAGGGGGTACATTAAAATTTGAGATTTTGTGTTTTCAATGGTCAAAAAAAGCAACCGCTCCTCCCCCCCCCCCGGAGCCACAGAAATCTCTTCCGGAAAAAAGTGTGTGAATTCAACACGGTTGAATAATACTGTAAGAAATGTTTTTTGGTTATATTTTGTTTTGGGAGTAATAGAAAACTTTGAAATTTATATACTAATAGCCATTTCTAAAATTAGTACTATTACAGTAAAATTTTTTAATTTGACAAGTTATTTTATCATGTATTTAGGGTATATATGTGCCAGTAATGGACCCCTTCAATATTTTTGTTTTATAAAAAAAATAACCAATAAAAATTTAGCTTTTATTATTTTTTTCATAACTCCCCCTTGCATATTTTATAATTTGCATTATTGGTGACACTCATAATCAAACAAATCAGGAGGCAGAAAATAATGTTTTGAAGTTCCACTGTTTTTCAGTGAAAATCTTTAATGAATATGCTAAGAGCTTCATTTTAAATAAGTTTATTATATTCTTTATTGCAAAATTTGCAGCAATTTTTTTTGGTAGTAATAATAGATAACTTTGAATTTCATATACTAACAGCCATTTCTAAAATTGGTACTACTTAGTTATCCCGTCGACCAATTGGCATAATTTTTATTTAAATAACAAAAGAACAATAAAAATAGTATAACATTAATAAATACAAATAAAACGTCGGAATAAAAATCATTTGATGGTGTAAACACGTCTAACTTCCCTAAAATCAAGTGAATGTGACATTTACGATCAACCATTATTGACAGGGATGGGGAAATACATCATTTTACTCGCCACTAGCGAGTAGATTTCCTGACAGGGCAAGTGAATTTTTAGGCAATCTTTGAAAAACTGCAGACTATAGAAGATATGCCAAAAACTTTTTTATTCTAATTGTTGGCTATATTTTTCAAATTTACCGCAATGTAAACATGGTACTAAGTTCTACCTTATACTAAACTTTCTTTTATTTCTCTTATACTGTACCTTAAGTCTTGTTGGCTGGTAGAGTAAATCCTTGGTGAGTAGGATTTTCTAAAAATTCCCCACCCCTGATTATTGACATTTAATCTTATAGTTTGACGATAGATTTTTGGTCGACGGGATAACCAAGTAGTACCCTAAAATTTTATTTATTAAGTTTTTAAGACGGATGTCCATTACTGGGCTGAATAATTAGTCATATTTATGTAGGGTGTCAACGATTTAAATCAGTTGATTTAAATAAGCGATTTAAATCATGATTTTAATCAAGTGATTTTTTTAAAAAAATCATTGATTAAAATCAGAAATTTTCCAAATGTTTAAAATGACATAAAAGAGTATTCAAATCTAAGATGAACATAATTTGGAAAGTTTCTACAAGTATTGTGACTTATGAATACATAAAACAAAGCTTTAAATAATTGTTTCTAAGTGTAATTCCTGAGTATTGTGAAAAATTTAAGTGCAGTAAGTTTGTAAAAAGAATTGTTTTTATCTAACAAACATAAAAAGCATTTAATTTTAAAATGATATTTAAATCTAATATAACTTACAATGTCCTAATTTCCTTTTAATAGTCAAGTTATTCTTTCTTTTATATATAATAAACATAGCAATATAGTGTCAATGATTTTAATCAATTGATTTAAATTAGATGATAAAATCACATATTTTCTGATTTTTTAAAATAGTGTGAAAAAGCATTATAATCAGTAACGAAAATGATCAGTAATTCACTTGTAAAAAATGTAATATTTGTTATTGTTAATTATAACAATATTAAACTGTGTAAAAAGAAGTATTATACATTTAAAAAATATCTGGCTAAATGTTAAATAACTTCAAAAACATTATAACATTTAGTAGCTATTCAAATATTTTAATGTTGTGGGGAAAAAATCTGATTTAAATTTCAAAAGTACAATTTTTGTAATCTATTTATAAATTATGTGTGAGTTTGCTGTATATATTGCTACAAATTTTGATCAATTTGATATGCATACGCTTTAGAACCTGTGTAAAATTACTGGCTGCTTTATGAATTTATCAAATTATTATTTATCACATTTTTTCAACCACTTTTTCAAAAATGTAGATTGTGTTCTTAATTAAACAGTTGATTGTTTAATAATTGGTTTAATCTGTATCATCAATTTAAAATTAAATGCAATTTATCAATAACTTTAAAATATAAGCAGTATTTAATATTGGTTTACTTAATTATTGCAAAATATTAATGCACATAATGTTGTATGTCACTAAAGAAATTTTTAGTTTGCGGTTTTTTTGTAATTTCTACAATTACATAATTAAAATTTTATTAATTAAAGCAAAAAAAAAACATAGATTATGTTAGTAATTGGAAGGTTATTCATTTTTGAAATGCTTAATTTTTGGTAGATGTTTAATATTTTAACACAGGGAAAAAAAAATTAGAAAATCTGATTTAAATCAAAAAAATCTGATTTAAATAAAAAAAATCCGATTTTTTTGATTTTTTAAAAAAAATCATGTTTTTTTTTACACCCTATATTTGTGTATATATATGTATAGCACAAAATTAGCACTCGCCAGGTAACACTTAAAACGTGGTGATTAGATTTATTGTCCTCACTCGCCAAACTCAATGGGTGCCACTCGCCAAATGCGATGGTTGAAACATCGATGCCAGGGAGGAAAGGGGTGAAATTAGTTCAGAATTTACGGCGTCCAGATCGGCGATTCCCGAACGTAAGAAAAGAAAGTAGCAGGGACGATTCTGTTCAGAAACTTTAAGGTATTCGGTTCCGAAAACTTAAAAAAAATCTGTCATCAGTCCAAAAATTTGAACATAAAAATATTGCTAATTTCGATATGGTTGCCGAAGAAAATCAATTTCGTCAATCGTTCGCAGAAAAAAATCGCCGATTCCGTCAAAGAATAACGAAAAAACGTGAATTTCACCCAAGGACCATGCAAAAGATGCGAATTTCGTCAAAAAAATCGTGGAAAAAAACGCAAATTTTGTAAAAGGATCACAAAAAAAAAATCACAAAATTCTTCAAAGTATCGCTAAAAAACGCAAATTTTGTGAAAAAATCGCGGAAAAACTTAAATTTCGTGAAAAAAATCACGTTAAAAACACAAATTTCGTGAAAAAAATCACGGATAAAACACAAATTTCGCGAAAAGATTGCAGATAAAACACGAATTTCGTGAAAAGGTCGCGAAGAAATGCAAATTTCGTGAAAAGATCGCGGTAAAATCGGAAATTTCATGAAAAAAATCGCGGATAAAACGCAAATTTCGCGAAATGATTGTGGATAAAATACAAATTTTATGAAAAGATCGCGAAAAAAAGCAAATTTCATAAAAAGATCACAGAAAAAACGCAATTTTCATCAAAAAATCGTGGGAAAAACGCAAATATTGTGGTTAAAACGTGGATTTCATCAAAAGATCAAGGAAAAACGCGAATTCCTTCAAAAGATCGTGGAAAAAACACAGATTTCGTCCAAAGATCGCGGGAAAAAAAACTCAGATTTCGTCCAAAGATTGCAAAAAAAACGTGAATTTCGTCAATTGATCGCGAAAAAAAGGTGAAATTCGTTAAAAGGTGGCAGAAAAATGCCGGTGTGTAGTTAGTGTCGATGGGGGGGGGGGGGGGTCCACCTCTGCTGTAACCTTTCTTAAAATTTACTATGGATTTATTTCATTGCAATTAATAGTAAAAATAAAATATTCAAGATTATGTGTAAAAATCTTCAAATATGTGCTTGACTTTGTGGAAGCAGTAATTTCTTGGTTATATGTTTCTATTACATATTAATGCCAGTTTTTTAGTATTTATATCGAATGGTAAGTTAAAGATACTATTAATAAATTACAATGTTGATAGTTAGAAAAAACGCAATTTTGTATAGTGAAAAAATTTCGATTTTCCGAAAGAGGGTCAGTCCCAATTGCTTCGGATAATCGAGGTTCTATTGTATTTATTTTCTTGCACAATTTTTATGTTTTTGTTTGAGTAGCAATAGAAAACTTAGAATTTTATATACTAATGGCCATTTACTTTTAAGATTTTAAGAGTCCATTAAGGTCCATTACTGGGATGGTTAATTAGTCATTTTCCAGTAATGGACATCCCATGTAGACATTGCTAAAAATGCAATTTCAGCAATGTTTATAGTGCATAAAATATTTTGACTTAACTGCAAACCTAAATAATCAAATTTAATTTTTAAATTATACTTACCAAAATGTAATAAACCAGACTTGTATAAAACCAAAAACTTTCTGCAAATTAATTTAATGTTTAGTAAAATAACGTGTTATATTACTTTGATGGTAAGAATTTTAATTTAAAAATGGATTAATATTAATTACAGCATAGTTATGTTGGCTAAAAAAATAGTAAAGCTAAAATCCATGATAAGAAGGAGTGAATTCTTGTCAGTTATTTTGTCAATGCATTTAGAAACAGCCCAATCCTTAATATTGTGACCTCTTGAAAAATGCAATAATGGACATTGCTTCTGAAACAACTGAATCACATTTTGTAAGGAGAGCTCCGTTCATAGGTAACATCATTAAAGAGACCGATAAGTTTTTATTGCGGCCCTTTGATGAAATTCTCGTTTTTTCCGCGATCATGTGGCGAAATTTCCATTTTTCCACGATTTTTTAACGACATTTGCATTTTTTTCGCAATGCTTTGATGAAATTCGTGCTTTTTTGCGATCTTTTGACAAAATGTGCTTTTTTCTCCAATCCTTTGACGAAATTTGCCTTTTTCGCAGTCGGTTGGCAAAATTCACGCTTTTTTTGCGGCGTTTTAGCACTTTTTTTTTTCTCGATCCTTTAACGGATTTTTTTTACGCAGTTCTTTGACAAAATTTGCATTTTTTTCGCGATCTTTTGACAAAAATCAAGCTTTTTCCGCTATGCTTTTAAGAAATTCTTTTTTCCAGATCCTTTTTGGACGAAATTTCTTTTTTCTGCGATTCTTTGATGAAATTCGCTTTTTTTTTTTTTGCGTTCCTTTGACGATATTCACATTTTTTTCTGTGGCCTTTTGAGGAAATATGCGTGTGTGTTTTTTTTTTCAGGATCCTTTGACGAAATGCACGCTTTTTTTGCGGCCCTTTTACCAAATTTGTGTTTTTTTCGCGATCCTTTAACGAAATTAGTTTTTCTCCACGATTCTTTTACGAAATTTGCGTTTTTTTTTTTTTCCACGATCCTTTGACAAAATTCGCGTTTATTCCGCTATGCTTTTACGAGATTCGTTTTACCTGTGCTTCTTTGACGTAATTTGCGTTTTTTCTGCGATTCTTTAACAAGAAATGTTTTTTCCCGCAATCCTTTAAAGAAACTCGTGTTTTTTCTGCGATGCTTTGACAAATTTTTTTTTTTTTTTTTTTTTGGCAAACGATTGACGGAATGGGTTTATTTTAGGCGACCATTTGTTGAAATCCGCAATATATTTCAGTGATATTTTTTATGCCGGAATTTTCGGACTGATGGGCGATTTTTTTTTTTTTTTTTTTTTTTTTTTTTTTTTTTTTAATTTTCGGAACCGAATGCCTTAAATTTTTGGAAAATTCGGAACAGAATCACCCCTGGCAAACAATAAATAAATTGTACATAAAATTGGGGAATATTTTTAATTTTTCGGTATTTAAAAAAAAAAAAAAAAAAAAATACAAGAACAAAAATTACTTTTTTTTTTTCTAAGAAATTTTCCGCAAAGTTCTGAATTTTGTGGAAAATTTTCCGCGTGTGCGCGTGCGTCTATATTATTCAACTCTGGTAATAACACCAAAACTTTTATAGAAACAGATGTCGGCTGAATCCCAGAACAGCCGAGACACTTGGCATCGTTCAATTTGGCGAGGCTTTAAATGGATTTTTGTTGTTACCAGTTCGTTTCGTAAATTCTTTCCATGCCTACAGTGGTCTGATCTTGAATTTGGATCAGTTTAATATGGGATTGGTTGATTTGTTGTGTATTGGATAGTTACGCCTACCTGAAAACTTTTATTGACAATTAGCTCAGCTGTGTTTTGACAACTCAACTTCGCATGTTTTGTAATTTGTGTAGAAGGAAGACATTTTGTAATTGTAAAATTAAAATGACGGCAAGGCAAAAGTTTGTTATTGTTAATATTTGTTAATTTTTTTTTGCTGTTTTTAGTTGTAAAATTTGAAAGTTAAAGTAACTGTGTAATTCAGTTTGAAATTGTGAGTATTTGTTCATTTTTTTTTTTTTTTTTTGCTAGAAAGTTAAATGAAGTTTACTGACGACTGCAAATTTACGAAATTATGGCGATTCAACATTTTTTAGAGTTGGGTTTCAAGAAAGGAGATGTCTGTTAAGGTATGTTAATAATTTTATGCATTTTTTGTTGTAGTGTTTCATATTAGCCGTTTATTGTATATTTCTCATGTATGCTGGCCGTACGAGTTTTGTACATTTTGAAATTGCTACACAGCGAGAGCTGATGAATTTTGAGATTGCTACACAGCGAGAGCTGATGAATTTTGAGGTTGCTACACAGCGAGAGCTGATGAATCCAATGATGTTTTTGTTTTTTTTTCAGTTAATGAATGTGTAGCGTTCATACAAGGTTTAGGGATTGCCGCTTTAACGAGTTTCCTGCATTTTTCATATTGCTGCAGAACAATGTTGCTGTATTCAGTGATATGTATTATTTTTTTATGAATGCAAAGTGTTCATACTTCTATAAATTAGAAATGAATTGTTCAATGTTTACTCCGATATAGGGACGTACTTTAAAATATTAAATGACAACATGATTTTTTCTAAAAGTTGTTGAAAAATGAAAATTTTAATCATTAAATTGTTACTCTGATTTGGAAATGTACTTTATAAATTTCACATTTTTCAATAAACTTATGTTGAAATCGTTTGTTTTATTTTGAATCTCATAAAAATCAGCTCTCCTGTGTTTTCTAATACATCGTTATTTATAAATGTTGTATTTCCCATGATTCCAGGATGATGACATAGTAAAAAACAGTCTGGAAGCATTCAGGGGAGTGGACTAATCACGTTAGTTTTCAGGCTGTCGCATTTTAGGTTGGCGTATGTCGGGTGTTTGGCGCTTGTCAGAAAAGTCGCCAAATGGGGTGTCTCGCCTGTTCTGGGATTGTGCCCAGATGTCATGTATTCCTGCATCCGCTATCTTGAATTCTTTTTTTGCCATGAAAACCCCTTTTCTGCCAAGTAGTAAATGTCGCCAAGCACTGATTTATGCACAACAAAAATAAAATGTAACTTAACAAAAAAATGTAAATAATAAACAAAACTCGTTAAAGCGGCAATTAGTAAATAAACGTATGAATGCTACACATTCATAGACCAAAAAAAAAGGGCACTGGATTCAGCAAACTACTTCTGCAGCAATCTGGAAAATGCACGAAACTCGTTAAAGCGGCAATTAGTAAACGAACATATGAACGCTACGTGTTCTTTAACCAAAAAAAAAAAAAAAAAAATCACTGGATTAAGCAAACTACTTCTGCAGTAATCACAAAAATGCACAGAACTTGTTAAATCAGCAGTAAATGCACGTACGTTGCTGTACAACAATCTCAAAAATGCATGAAATGCATGAGAAATATACATAAAATTATCAACATACCTTAACAGACATCTCATTCCTTGAAACCCAACTGTATAAAATGGTCACTCGCCATAATTTCTCAAATTTGAAGTCGTTGTAAAACTGTCATTTAACTTTACAGGAAAAAAATAAAAATAATTACTCACAATTTCAAACTAAATCAGGGCAATTCCATGGATAGTGTCACACACGTAATGCAGGCTTTAATTTTCATTTATTCAATTGTTTATTAAATTTTAATGTTAATTCTGATTTTAAGTGGTATGGTAAATAAGTTATTACCATATTTTTAAATTTAAATGTGTGGCAATAAAACTCACAGAAAGATATCATTTAATTTCATTACTCAAAATGTGCTTTTTTTCTGTTTTATTTCCACACATTTAAACTAAAAAATATAGTAATAACTTATTTACCATACCACCTAAAATCACAATTAAAATTTAATAAATAATTGAATAAATGAAAATTAAAGCCTGCGTTACGTGTGTGACTCTCCGCACGGAATCGCCCATCACACAAAAACTTTAACTTGCAATATTGAACATATACTACCAATATCAAACTTCGCATTACCATAATTTTAATTTTACAATAAAAAACAAATACAAAATGTCTCCGTTCTTCAAAACTTCCCTGACTGCAAATTATAAAACATGCAGAGTTGAGTTGTCAAAACACGGCTCAGCTAAATGTTCAACCTCGAATATCAGAATACATCATTAATGACGTCAATAAAACTATGTTTTCATTGACAGAAAAGAGCAATATTGCAGAAAAAAAAAACATAAATAACACTATTTAAGAAATAAATTAGCAAAAAATATATCAAATTCCCTGATATTTCTTAATACAGGACGTGTCTACAGAATCTGGAAATCGGGGAATCATGAAAAAAGGAATCAGGGAGGTTTATTGATCTGGAAAAATCAGTGAAAAGTCAGGGAACTTTGTAGAAATATTCGAAAATCAGGGAAATTTGTCTATATGCAAAACTATTCGCATTTTCACCTTGTCAACGAGACTGATTCGTCTACTTTATATACCATATTTTTTCACATGTTGATAAGTTTTTGATATTTAACGCAAATTAAGGTGATCAGATTTCCTCATTTTCTGTTGATAGCGTTTATATTGAAGGCAATTTACCCATTTTAAAATGATACATTAGCATAACCTAACCAGGTGGTCAGCTTAATCCAATTAGCTATCCCGTCAGATATAGATAAGTCTTAGAATTTAATATTTTTCAGAAAATGAGGAGATTTACTGGTTACCACTGTATGAAGTTGGACTAAATTTTGAGTTCAGATTTATAAAACTGTCAACCAATACTTAATGAATATTAGGCAATTTTTTTGTTTATCTCTTGTTTTTTTCTCCCAAACGAGATATTAGCAAGTTGGATAAGTGTGTTATGCGAGGAATTGGTTTACATGAAAAAATACCATATGTGTATTGTTAATAATGGAAATCAGGGAAGTCTGATAATGATAGTCAAGGAAATCATGGAAAAATCAGGGAACTTTTTTTTACAATTTTTGTAGACACCCTGTAATAACATCTCCCACAGCAGGTAAACAAACTACGGAAGCCATGGTCAATCAAATAAATCCGATGCAAAAGACAATCTCCCAAAAAAAGGGGTTACCAGAACCAACACTCAACGTGGTTGCCATATCGATAAAGATCACCAAGAAATCCAAAATAGCAGCCACGGGAGCATATGACATCTGTTCCCAAGAATCAAAAATAAATTTGCTTCATATACATTTCATGCTTTCTGTATATTAAGGCTGTTCTCAAATACAAAAACGCAACTTTATGACATAAGTTTTAATTTATTTTTGTTCGAAATGCATGAAACTAGCAGGCATTGTTGTTCAGAAACTATGTAATCAAGCTGTTTTTTTTTTTTTTTTTTTGCAAACACAATAATCTTTCAGAAAATAGTGTCAAAGTGGGTGTTTTGAACCGAATTTCCACGCAAACAGAGAAAAATGACTCAAGAAAGGGCAGGATTGCCAGCTTTTTTTGGTTTTAACCACTTAAAAAAAAAGCTGGTTTTTATTTTTAAAAGTTGGTTTACAGCTAATTCATTTTAAATTTGGATCAATTAATTTATAACACACTTATAAATATTTTCTACTAAGAAAATTATAAATTTCTATTAAATTTTGACAAATAAATAAGTCTTTATGAATGCTAGAAGGCAACTGTGAAAGCATTATGTCTGGGGGAAAAAAAAAAAAAATTATAAATATTAAAAAGAATATAAGTTTTTTCTCCAAACTGGTGTTTTGAAAATCTATATTACATAGCTCCACATATACTACATATATTAAAGGTTATATTTAATTAAACAATGACAAAATGGAAACATTCTTATGTGTCCATATGGAGAGTTAAGTTATAAATGTTAACAGAGAAACTAGAAAGGATATAATATTTGAGGAGAGTTTGGTAGATATGTGTATAAAAAATAGAACATTTAAACAAACAAGAAAAAAAAATAAAATTTTGAAAAGCTTGTTGCTAAGCATATTCATGCATCTGCTGTTCATAATGCTTTTATTATACGACTATGTATAATTTTAAATGTTTATTAGAAATAAAATAAGACTTGTATATTAATAGCTCTTAAAATTAATTAAATAATAAAACATGTAACTAACTAGGGAACGTTCCCAGGTGCAAGTTGTGGATTTGGACGAGAATGGTATCAAAAGAAAGGTCTCGTCATGCACATCAAAAAGCCCAATGGAACTACCCGTCGGAATCGAACCGTTTTAGAGATATCCTCACTTGAAGTGTGAATAAGTAAATAAATAAATTGGCAGGCAGGCATATAAATTGTTCGCAAGTTAAAAGTTTCTTTGCATTGTTTTAATCTTCTACCAATACCTTTTCCCGAGCTACGAGAAAAATCCTTTACACCCACACATTTGCCGAAATATTTGCATAAAACAGATGGAAAAACTCTCCGAATGCTGCCCTACACGAAAACTTTGTAGATTGCGAAGTGCCTGTCTAATAGAGGGGAAATAACCGGCAATGTGTGGGTGGCAGACTTTGCTTCACCACAAATGTTTCCAAAGATTATCTCATGTACATTCTTGAATCGATCAAGCCATCCATTCAAACATACAAATCCAGAATAGTCAAATTGTTCAGCAAATTTTTCTGCTTTAACTTTAAAAAGTGGACCACTTACGGGTAAATCTGTATTACGTTGCACCTTCATCAACTTCAAAAAAGCTTCGTCCAAATCATCTTTAGCACATTTCTTCAAACGTTTACAGTCATTCTTATTTTGAGCGTACGCAGCCATTAATTTTTCCTTATTTTTTAACAAAGTTGAAACAGTAGAAGATAAATCATACTTTTTGCAGATTTCTGAATTTTTTAAGCCATTCTCTAATTCCCGTAAAATCCTTACTTTTTCGGCAACTTATAAAATTTTACGTTTTGACATCGAAGATAAGATTTGATGAACATACTCTATGAATCCAAATCAAAGAATGACTTCTACACAAGTCTCCTATGCAGAGTATATTTCCATCCAATCACCAACCTCTGTCTTCTCTGTATGTCTCCTCAAGGTCGTCCGTGGGAAGTCTTCGCATGTGCCCTTCACACAATGAAAAATTCCACCATCACTTGTTCTCAGGATTTATGACTCATCACTAACTTTCGGTTGACTTCTGAATGTTAAAGGAATTTTCCCAAGAAACAATTAGCTAAGCTGGAGAGGGTGGAAGTCAATAGAAATTTCATGAATGATAGAAATATTGCTAGCTATAACCGGGGTTTGCTTGTTAAAAGCGAGTTATGCTCTCATAGACTTAACATTGTACCAACCAAGCATTTCTGATTTCCTCGTTAAAACAGGGCTCGTTATAAGCGAGTTCGACTGTATTAGAGATTTTGGGCCAAAATCTGAATTTCGGCCAAAATGCGGCTGGATCAAAACTATCAGTATTCCAAAAATCTTGTTTCTTCCTTCGGAAATTTTCAACATTGCTCATCGATTTGAGCTTTATCAACTCAAATGAGACTATTTATTGCTACAAACTTCATTGTTTATAATTATCAGTCATGACTGATTCAAGACGTGAGTGCAAATAATAAAGCAAACAATGCATATATAACTAAACTTTTTCACATGCTCATTAAAAGCTGCAGACATAACCAGTGATTTAGTCGTAAAAAAACAGAGGGTATACATTCTAAGCAGAGGGTATACCATAGTATATACATACTATAGCTTTCTTGAGAAACAGAGGGTATACGGTGTTCCTTAAAAAAAATCCAGAGGGTATATGGCGTATACCCTCCACTACATCCCTGGACATAACAGTAATAGAAAATTTTCAGTTTGAAACCGCAGAAGTGTTTCAAATACTCTTTTAGAAAGTTCTAGTATGACAGATGCTCCTTTACAGAAATCATTGTGAATGATAAATCGAGGTGTGTATACCTAAAACTGAAATATTTTTTAAATAAATGAAATTCGTATAGTTAGAAAATCTTTCTGTGTCATTAATGAATTAATTATGTTTTATTTTATATGAAAATAAAAAGTTTTGGGTCTAAGGCACAGAGAGTCAATTTGGGCCACATATGTAATTAATTAATAATTATATATATTTAATAAATATGCATAATTAATTAATAACTATGCATATTTAATAAATATGCATAATTAATTAATAATTATGCATATTTAATAAATATGTATAATTAATTAATAATTATGTATATTTATGTATGTATTAATTACTTTCATGTATACAATTTAATTACTTTAAACAAATTTTTGGATGTTTTTGGTTGAAAGTGGGAAGATCACCGAAATTTGGTTTCGGCCTTAAAAAACTGTTTGTCTATCCTCAGTTATTATATACTAACTAATGAAATTACTTATTCTGTAGTTTATATAATTTTTGTAATTTCTAACTAATAGTTATAATTTTATTTGAAACATAAAACATTGATTATATTAGCAATTAGAGATGTAATTGTTTTGGGAATATAAACTTCTTGGTTGCTATCATGTATTTTAAAGCAGAGGGAGAGGGGGCATCATAAAAATTTTATGTAAATTTATAAAAATCATGTATTTTTTGTATCCTAATAACAAAAGTTATAGGTACATTAAAGATGACACAGGCTCAGTCTGAGGTCGTGAAGCCAAACCTTTTCCAGATTTCTGCCAGTGGCGTGGTATAAATACCAATTTTTCTATTTTAAATAGATTGTCAGATAATTCTGTTTTAATCGTTTAACCCTATATAGATATTGCTGTCCTATTTTCAGTAAAATATATTCGGAATTCGTACAGCAATTTTATATTTTTTGCTTTTTGCAATGATTTTTTGACATTTGTAAAAGGTTATTCACTTTCAAACTTGCAGCTTAAATATTAATAAGAAATTTTTCCTTCCGTGATTTTAAATAGAGAATTTTTGATGCAATTTTTTGCATTCCAATGTGATTTTTTGTCATTTGTACATGGAATTCAAACTTTTAGCTTAATATGGTAAATTTTGCCATATTTTCAATAAAGTTTTTCAGGAATTCATGCAGTGATTTTTAGATATTTTTCGCATTTTGTATGTCAGGTGTGTCAGCTAATATAATATAAAATAGTGTTGAAATCAATTAAAAAAGTGGTAAACAAAAGAAAATAATAATAATAATTTCATTCGTTATTTTAATAAATGGTTATATAATAAAATTAATTTCATAGAAACTTTAAAAGTACCGATTTTGGCACACACGTTATATGTTTCCGTCAAAATGGTACTTTTCCTTGTTTATTAGTAATCCTCTGCTGTTTGAGCAATCTCCAGTTTCTACGGCAATGGCTACAATTCGGTTAATCTAGGGTAATCAGCACTGCCAAATTAAGGTGAAACAAAGTGTATGTGTGATTTTTAAGATAAACATTGAATTCTTATAAAAGTGTATGTTTTTAAAACTATTTTTACTTTTATCTCCCTGAACGACCATTTTTTTATGGAACGAAATTTATTCCCATAGGCTCAATACTAATTTTACCTCCATCCAGAGACCATTCCAGTTGAACTCCCTCCATGAGTGACCAATTTCTTTGAAGAAAATGAAACAAATTTGGTTTTTTCCTGGTCGCTTGAAGAAGGTTTTGTTAGAAAAATAATTCTGGAGAGTGCATTATTCATCAAACTTCTAAACTAAGTTTAGAAATTTTTTTATTACAATTACTTTTAAGTGTTTAAACCCCTTTGTGCCTTTTTAGGCAATGAATTTAACTCAGATGACACATTAAGAATGACGGTCAATAAACTCTCCTGTCCTATTCTGTCAGGAACCTCTCAAAGAAATAGATAAATTAATGAAATCGTCATTATTTATTCCCGTCCAAAAAAAATTGTACTTATTTACGGGAATTTCGAAAGGACTTGGAAATAAAATTTATAAAAGATAAAACCGTAAAATCAAAGAAAACGTCAATGTATTCATTTTTTTTAACTCTATAGTAATTAACTTTTGTTTTGATACTTAAACTTTCATATTTTTTCCTAATGTGAAATATAAAGTTTAGTAACATTAATTGTTACCTTTTTTCAACAATTAAAATCTAGATGTAAACATGACCTCCATTAAGAGATCACCTCTCAAAGCGACTAATTTTTATAGGAACGGAACGTGGTCGCTTTTGGGAGGTTTTACTGTATTTTAAATATTCACTTTCAGAGTTCATTCTAGGATCAAGGGCAGGCAGGGTGCACTTTGCCATAATAGGGCACTTTAGTGAAAAAAAAGGGCACAATAATGTAATGATAAATAATCAACTAACTCTTCCCCCGCTGACCCCACCCCCCCTAAAAAGTCTTTGCTACTACCCCTTTACTCCATTCATGACACTTTTCAGTGCAGGGGCGATTCTTTTCCGAAAATGTAAAAAAAAAATCAGTCATAAATCCAAAAATTTGGACATAAACTATATTGCAAATTTTGAGAAATGTTCGCCGAAAAAAACCAATTTCGTCAGAGAATCGCGAAAAAACGGCAATTTTGTCAAAGGACCTTTCCGTTTTTTTTTTCTTTCTTATTTCAGCTGAATTTTCACAGTAGCCGAGAAGCGGGGTATAGAAACAGAGAGAGAGAGAGAGAGAAATTATGATTGTGTCGGTGCTGGAATTTTACTGAAAATAATTGGTGTCTGTATGAGGATGTTTGGGGGGGGGGTGAAAAGCAACAGATTAGGAGTAAAATGGGGCTAGGAACATTATATAATGTTTACAAATAGTTTAGAGTTTGCTTGAAATAAGCGATGATATTTACTGAAAGGGCGCTATTTTTCCCTTGGTCGATTTTCCGAGTGATAGGGCTTGCGGGGCGGGGATTTCGGACAGTGGGGGCATCGGGGTGTTAAATTTTGTAAAAAAGGGCAGGCAGTGCGGCCCGTCCCGTGAAAAACGCCTAGAATTAACTCTGCACTTTAGTTGGAATTTATCTTTTTTTAATTATGTTTGATTCTTATAACAGAGTGTCATTAATGACTATTGCTACACAATATCATTGATCACTGCATAAAGTAGTTGGTTGGCAATTCTGTATTCAGATTTATAAAACCATTAAACAATACATTGTGAATACTGCAAAATTTTAGCGCTAACTATTAGATTTTAATATAATCAAATATAGATTTTATCTTAAAATGAGGATGGACATGCATGTTACATGAAGGCATATCATACATGGAAAAATACTATTAGTCCTTTAAAATCCTCAATGTTGTAAAAATATTTAATTTTCAAGCTATAACTTTTGGTGAATAAATTCAAATCTCACATTTACAATTACATAGTTTGTAAAATTTAATAAACAGAATAAATAAACTATTGCAAATTATTAATTGTTATAGCAAGTATTTACTTGGCCAGATTTTGATTTTGACTCATTGTATCTTTCTAGTGAGTGTGGAAATGAAGTTTGAAGAAGGCACGCTATCTCTAACTGCATTGGAAAGGTCCTTGCAAGATCTGCTGATTGAGATGGAAATTATTTTCAAAGGAAAAGAATGAACAGATAAACAAGAAATAGATGACTTGCTGCAGATTTTTTTTTGTTGTTGTTTTTTTGTAATAGTATAATTATGAATAATAATAGTTTGTAAATAAAAAACATTTAATTCATTTTTGTGATTAATAAATTTTATTTGTTCTACATAGTATGTTTTATTTACATTTCTAAGAATTTAAGTTTTTTTGTATTAGCACTTCCATGTTTGAGATATTTCAATAAAATATTTATAAAATAAATTTATAAACTTAAAATTATTGTAAATTAAACTTAAAAGTTGCTATTCATGACCAAAAAAATGAGAAACAATTGATAAAAATTGAGTCATAAAATCTAGCAAAAATTTTAATTTAAATGAAACATTTATAAATTATGATGATATTGAAAAGCTAAACTATTTTAATTTCTATTTATTTCAAATGCCTGATATGCAATATAGAGATTATATCAATTTGTATTTCTAAAAAAGTATTATATAGCTTCACCTAGGTAGTGAGGAAACTCCATAATATATATATATATGTATGTATGGATATAATGAAATGTACCATGTTTTAATTATCTTCTTTCCTTTTTTTAAAGTATTTTTTTAATTTAACTGCTTTTTTTTTTTGTGTGTGTGTGTGGGGGGGGGGGGGTTAACACTGAAATTTATTGTGTTCAAATAAATTTTACTTTCTATCAGCCACCATGTCTTACTGATTTCATCAACTAAGTAGGCATTAGAAATTCTGAATTGGAATTAAGATAGCTTTATTGTTATATTAGTCCATTTTTTGTGTAGGTGTACAATTTCTGGAAGTTTTTAAATGATGGAAAAAAGCATTTTTTTATTTAAGGGGGAAAAATGGATTTTTTTTTTACAAATAAGAGCTTTTCATAAAAAAATGTTAAACATTTTTTGAATTTATGTCTAAAAATAAAAAGGTTTTATTTTTACTTCATATGTATATATTGTAAATGGAAATAAAAATTTACTAAAAGAAAATTAGTTCCATAATACCTTTTCATGCTGAATTTAACAGCATGGTTTGTAATGTATTTAACTGTTTTTGATGGTCATTTTAGTTGCACTTTCTATTTTAAATTGTCATTAAAACTATTTTTAAATAAAACAAAATTTGCTGCAATTTGTGTTTATGCAATGAAAAAATGGGATTTGAACAGATTGTTCATCCCCCCCCCCCCCCCCCCATAAAGTAATTCAGACTCTGGTTTAGAATGAAGGCAGTCATAATGATAAAATATAAATTTTGTTCTAACTTAATTACTTTAACTGCTTTTTTTTTTTTGTGTGTGTGGGGGGGGGGGGGGGGGTTAACACTGAAATTTATTGTGTTCAAATAAATTTTACTTTCTATCAGCCACCATGTCTTACTGATTTCATCAACTAAGTAGGCATTAGAAATTCTGAATTGGAATTAAGATAGCTTTATTGTTATATTAGTCCATTTTTTGTGTAGGTGTACAATTTCTGGAAGTTTTTAAATGATGGAAAAAAGCATTTTTTTATTTAAGGGGGAAAAATGGATTTTTTTTTTACAAATAAGAGCTTTTCATAAAAAAATGTTAAACATTTTTTGAATTTATGTCTAAAAATAAAAAGGTTTTATTTTTACTTCATATGTATATATTGTAAATGGAAATAAAAATTTACTAAAAGAAAATTAGTTCCATAATACCTTTTCATGCTGAATTTAACAGCATGGTTTGTAATGTATTTAACTGTTTTTGATGGTCATTTTAGTTGCACTTTCTATTTTAAATTGTCATTAAAACTATTTTTAAATAAAACAAAATTTGCTGCAATTTGTGTTTATGCAATGAAAAAATGGGATTTGAACAGATTGTTCATCCCCCCCCCCCCCCCCCATAAAGTAATTCAGACTCTGGTTTAGAATGAAGGCAGTCATAATGATAAAATATAAATTTTGTTCTAACTTAATTACTTTAAAAATTCAAAACTAATAATATACATTTTTTAATTTAGGAGTAATTAAAAAAAATAGTTTGAAAACATAACAACAGGTGAATTTATTGTTTTTAAATAAATTTTGACAGAAATTTGCTTTTTTTTTTTTCTTTTGCAAGTTTTATGTGTAAATAAAAGCAATAAATAAGTCTAAAGATTAATATTTATAGTAAAAGTGAAAAGAATAAACTATTTTAGCTACATGTTATTTTTTAAAATTATGGTTAAGTATTTATTGAGTATTTGAAAAAAGTATATGAAAAACTGTTCGTGTAATAAAAATTATTTTTTCAAATAATGCATATTTCAGCCTTACCATTTCCTCAAATCAGTATATGATATAATTTTGGTTATGACTTTTTATTTTTAATGAGAAAAGTAGCATTTAATTATCAGTTTTACAAGTTAATGTTTTTATGTAGAATATTGAACATGAAAAAGATCAGATTGTAGATTGAAAATAAGTATAGTATTCCAACTGAGTATTCATCCCCCAGCATTGTAGAGTCGGTAAGTTCAGGGTGAAAATTGTCATAAGAATAAAATATAAATTTTGTTCTGCGTTAATTGAATGTCGAATTGAATGAGAAATTGGAAACTCAAATTTTAATAATGCTTTGATATTTTTTTAATATTGGAATAATTTGTCTCAAGAAACAACACAGGCCGATTTCTGAATATGTAACTTAAGGGGGCTGGTCACTCAGCTTCTGATTTCCTCTTACTAATGTAAAGTGTATGGGTATTTGATGCATTCATATATTTGAAATATCTCCTCGGGAAATTAATATTTTTAACTTCTATTTTTTGTGTACACTTCCTAAAAGATTTTTTTATTTTAGTTCTCAAAATATTTCTAAAGTATAAACTTAATTTTATAGGAAGTGCTTAAAGCATACTCACAGTTCGCCTGCTTTTAACACATAAAATATTAAATTCAGCATAGAACTTAGAAATACTTTTGAAAACTAAGAAAAAAAGAGACATCCTTTAAAAAGAGTACACTGAAAAAATAGGTTAAAAATATGGGAGAAGATATTTTAAATATACAAATCCATCAAAAGTCCATAGATTTAACATTACGGAGGAGAATTCCGAAGCTGACTGACTAGCACCCTTAACACATTGACGACGAGCCTCTTTTACATTTCTTTTAATTCTTTGACACCAGTTTTTCCTCATTGGAATTTTGAATTATTTAATCACCCAAAATTTGAGAATAGATAATGTGAAAATTTCCAAATTTAAATTTAAAAGTTTTGTTCATCTTATACGGCAAGCTTTCTTGCCAACCGTCTTTAATGAGTTAACACAAAATGTTTTCAACTAAATTGTGGCAAAAGATTTAAAAAAAGGGGGGGGGGACAAAGTTTATATATAAATACAATTAAACAATGTGAAGATTTATATTTATGTTAAGGGCAGAAAAGAATAAATTCTTTCAGATACATATTATTTTTAATAATTGTTGAATATTTCTATTGTTTATGTGAAAAAAAAAGAAAAATTTGTAATAAAAATAATTTTATGCAAGTAATACTATATTACACTCTCAACCTTACCATTTCCACAAAATGCAATAATTTGTATAATTTTGCATATAACTTTTTTTTTTTTTTAATGAAAAGTAGCATTTAATTGTCAATTTTACAAGTTAACTCTTCCCACTCCGTTGGCTCCGCTGCGAAGACATTCTTAATCTTTGCAAAATTTGTTTTTGGTACCAGTAATCAAGGAAAATACAATTCACCTTATTTAATCAGAGCATTTTTGAAATTGTGTACTTGAAGGAAACTGCTTTTTAAAAAGTGGTGCCAATCGAATAAAATTTGTGTAAAAGACGCCTGAGCTTTAAGGGTTAATGTTTTCAAGTAGAACATTGAACATGAAAAGAAAAAGTTAAAAAACACCCGAATGTACCTATTATAAAATTTTGAATAAATTATTTTATTAATGGTATTTAAATTTTACTTAAAAAAAAATAAATACCTTCGAAAAAAGAAAAAAATTTCCCCCAAACAATTTCTTGGTTATTTCAGAGCATTTCCATCACTAATCATTTGTCAAAGTGTCACTCAACATACATCATAAAATCCGTTCTTTAGATATTTTCTGCATTATTATGAAAATGAACTTAAAAATTTAATTTTCTATATCATCGAAATATGTATATATATTATATATAAATATATATTTCTATATCAGCCAAATAAAATTTTTATTTTAAATAATTTAAAAAATGTTTATATACATATATATTCAAACCTGGATTCATTAATATTTCTAACACTTTTTCCCCTAATATAAAGAGATATTGATTACCAATACTATGCCAAGACAGATAATCAATATCTTCCTATGTTGGAAGAAAAAAAAACTAGTATGCTGTGGCCATTACAAAACTTTCTTCTATATAAATCACGTCAATTAAATCATTCAAATAGTACAAGAAATTACATCAATTTAGCCCCAATTCATATCAAAGTCTATCTGAATTGGAAGTTTGATGAAAATTCGTGCATTAGTTCTTAAGATTGTGGAAATTCTGAAAAATGTAACATAGCAGCACCACCTGTTGAACGATTTACAACAAAAGATAAACAGCATTAATTCATATCGAGGTATACCTGAATCTGAAATTTGTTGAAAATCCAAGCATTAGTTCTTGAGATAGATGTATTCCAGAAATCACAAAAAATGCAGCCTAACAGCGCCACCTGCTGAGCGATTTACACCAAAATGTATAAAACGTCAATTCATATAATTCGTCAATTCATTAACTGAATCTGAAATTTGATGAAAATTCGTGCATTAGTTCTGCAGATTGAGCTATCGTGAAAAATGCTGCATAGTAGCGCCACCTGTTGAGCGATTTACACCAAAAACTAATCAGCACCAATTGATATCTGGGACTAACTGAATATAAATTTTTATTAAATTCCGTGCATTAGTTTTTGAGATAGAGCGCCCACAAAATTTGTGTCACATACATACAGACAGACATTTTGTAAAAATATGTTTTCCGGAATCTCCGACCCCTAATGAAACATGTAAATCCGTCGAAAATTTCCACGAATCCAATACTTTCTTCTTGTAAAGATAGAAGAAAGTAAAAAGCTTTGCCATTTTATAATGCCGAATCCAGTTTTGACCAATATCGGCCTGTCCGACTTTCCCCGATATTGGAAACTAGTATGTTGCGACCATAACAAAACTTTCTTCTATATAAATCACGTCAATTAAATCATTTAAATAGTACAAGAAATTACATCAATTTAGCACCAATTCATATCAAAGTATATCTCGATTTGAAGGTTGATGGAAATTCGTGCATTAGTTCTTGAGATAGATCTATAGCGAAAATTCTGAAAAATGTAGAAAAGCAGCGCCACCTGTTGAGCAATTTACACCAAAACATAAACAGCACTAATTGATATCAAGGTATACAAGAATCTGAAGTTTGATGAAAGTTCGTGCATTAGTTACTTGAGATAGAGATAGTGGAAATTCTGAAAAATGCAGCATAGCAGCGCCACCTGTTGAGCGATTTGGACCAAAACATAAACAACTCTAATTCATATCAAAGTATACCTGAATCTGAAGTTCGTTGAAAATCCAAGCATTAGTTCTTGAGATAGAGCTATTGCGGATATCACAAAAAAACAGCCTAGCAGCGCCACCTGTTGAGCGATTTACACCAAAATGTATAAAATGTCAATTCATGTCAAGGACTAACTGATTCTGAAGTTTAATGGAAATTCTGAAAAATACAGTATAGCAGCGCCACCTGTAGGGCGATTTCTACCAAAATGTATAAAAGTCAAATCATGTCAAATCATGTCTAACTTATTCTGAAGTTTGATGAAAATTCGTGCATTAGTTCTTGAGATACAGCTATACTGGAAATTCTAAAAAATGCAGCATAGCAACGCCACCTGTTGAGCAATTTAAACCAAAATGTATAAAATGTCAATTCATGTTAAGTACTAACTTATTTTGAAGTTTGTTGAAAATCCAAGCATTAGTCATTGAGATAGAGCTATTGCGGAAATCGTAAAAAATGCAGTATAGCAGCGCCACCTGTTGAGCGATGTACACCAAAAAATATAAAACTTCAACTCATGTCAAGGATTAACTGAATCTGAAGTTTGATGAAAATCTGTGCATTAGTTCTGGAGATTGAGCTATTACGGAAAACCTGAAGAATGTGGCATAGCACACCTGTTGAGCGATTTACACCAAAAACTAATCAGCACCAATTTATATCGGGGACTAACTGAATATGAAATTTTATTAAATTCCGTGCAATAGTTCTTGAGATAGAGCGCCCACAAAATTTGTGGCACACACAGACAGACAGACATTTTGTAAAAACATGTTCTTCGGAATCTCTAACCGCTAAAACGTGTAAATCCGTCGAAAACCAAAAGTCGAAAATTTTTACGAATCCAATACTTTCTTCTTGTAAAGATAGAAGAAAGTAAAAAGGTTAGCCATGCAATATCGGCCAATCCGGTGTTCACCGGTATTGCGAAATCGCTGTTCCCGATATTGCTGTGCTACCTGGGGTGTACTCTTCTATCTTATTTAGACATTTTTTACCTGCATTTAAACCGAATATCCTGTATGGTATTCATTCATTAGAAGCTTTAATTCTTCGCATAACAATCGAGTGTCCTCTTTTTGATAATCTGAAACGATATTTGAAACCAGTTTCATTAAAAAATTAAATGAGTTTCTTCTAGAGATGCACCGAATAGAGATTTTGGCCGAATACGGAATATTCAGCAACAGGTAAACCGAATACCGAATATTCAGCTAGCCGAATAGTGACTATTCGGCCGGGCCGAAACTAAGGGGGAGCAGAGGGGGCATGTGCCCCGGGCGCCAAATGAAGGATTATACCTTTGGAGTGGATCATTTTCTTCTGATGGACTGATGTCCTCTATTATTATGAAACAGCCATTATAAATGAAGTGTTAGGTGAAGATGAAAGAGCAGTCGTAAAAAGGTTAGAACTCTGATTTTCTGGTCAGAATGGGAAGAAAAAAAATGGCCATAATTTTTTTGGCCAAAAAAAAAATTATGACCATTTTTTTTCTTCCCATTCTGACCACAAAATCAGAGTTCTAACTTTTTACGACTGCTCTTTCATCTTCACCTAACACTTCATTTATAATGGCTGTTTCATAATAATAGAAGACAACAGTCCATCAGAAGAAAATAACTCGGATAATCGGGACTCTAACTGTATATTTCATTTTAAAAATGATCTTTAGAATATTTTTGATCAGAGGGGAGTCGTGACCTCCCCCCCCCCCCCTTGGATCCGCCATTGTAGATTACGTAGTTCAGTATTACATATACATATTTGAAGATTACATATTTTAAATTTTAAAATAAGTCGACTATTTGAAAATTAATAAAATTCTCTTTGGAAATATACTTTGTGGAAGAGGAAGGTGGGGCGCCAAAATCCATGCTTGCCCCGGGTGCAAAAAAGGCTAGTTTCGGCTCTGCTATTCGGCCGAATACCGAATATTCGACTTGCCAAATACTTTTAAGTTTCAGAGTTTGAAAGCATTAAAAAGATAAATTTTAAATCAATTTTACATAATGTTTAACACTACTTCATATATTGATAAAAAATATCTCTTTATAAGTAAATTTTGCACTAAAAAAATCTATGCTTTGAATTGTTATTTAAGAAAAGGATAGTTTTAAAGTTTCTTTAATTGATAAAAAAAAAAAGGTTTTTTAAGTATTCGGTCTGGCCGAATATTTCGATATTCGGCCAAACCGAATATTCAGCCTACCGAATAGTTTGATATTCCGCCTAACCGAATATTCTATTGTATGGCCGAATACCGAATATTCGGTGCATCCCTAGTTTCTTCTATCTCTGAAACGCCACAGATGAGTTTTTTACATCTTTGCAATCGTCGAATAGCAAAAAATTCTGCGATTTTTCTTACAATGAACACTTACAAATGCAACACCCATTGATCTCTTCCAGAGTTTCAAGCGAGACTGCGAAAATGCCACTGCGAACTGTACGCTTACGCTGCTTGCGGCATCTCTGAGTATCCGCAGATTTTCATGCGAAATAGCGAGAAACTAGCTGCGAAGTTCTCTCTGTTTTACTGATCGAGAAAAGTTAATTGCGAAAATTAACTTTAAACTCCGCCTTCAACTGTCACACGAGCAGAAAATTGCTGAGCTCAATCACGACCGGGAGAGATGATAGAATTTTCAGTTGCTTTGGTTGATGGCATGATACAGCCCAGAAATATTTTTACTATGAAATGGGTAAATTATCAGTTTTCGTCATTGAATATTGCTATTTTCAGTTTATTTTATATACTTCTTACTAGTCTGCTTCTGAAAAAACTAATATGGGCTTGTAAAAAGTTCGTAAATTTATACAGAAAACATGGTTAACGAATACAAAAAAGTGAAAACTTTACGCATTAAACTGCATATTTCAATTTTTAATCCAATAATATAAACTACTTTAATGTGAAAAGTTGTCAGCGCACTTATCTACCCTTAATAATTAAAACAAATTATTAAAAATCAAATATTATTTGAAAATTGAATCAGTAAAACTGAAAACGGCAGGTTGACGCACACTCCAGGTGTATATTTTAGCTTATTGCGAAAGGTGGAGCTTTTTTCTGAAACTGGACAGCATTTTTGCGAAAGTTTCGCAGTTAGAGAAATAAGCCCCGCCTTGACACCTGTCAAAATTTGTTTACCTTTAGCAGCGAAAAGTTCGCAAAAAGGCTGGCTTCTGATTGGTCAATCTCATCTCGCTAATAGCGAAAAATCTATCTGGATCTGGGCCAAAATCTCTAAATGGTTGCAAAACTCTACAGATTATAAATAAAAGCAATACATACCGATTAGAGACCTGAAAGATACTTTTAAAAAATCCTTTTTTAAAAATGTTATCCACTTTATTAATGCTTTACTACGAGGAAGCTGGAGTAAAGATGATCCAGGCCGTTTGACGTCATAAAAGTCATGAACTGGCCTTGTATGTCATTGCTCACGATTAATTCAGATTCTTTTATCAAAATCTCCCCCCTCATCCGAGAAGTTTTAAAAGTGTCCGCTAGTTAAAAGTCAACCGAACCGCGTAAAATACCAATGTTCCTTCCCCCCCCCCCACCACCACCACACACACACCGGAGATGGTAAAATGCCTCACGAAGAAAAATTTCTGGATTCAATGCTGATATCCTGAATTTCTCAGTGGAGAATTTGACCCGCAAAACAACTATCAGATTATAGGACCATTAATTGATTTCATCATTGATTATGCGTACCAAATCAACATAAGCACATTTCATTTGAAACGAGAAACTTTTCCCAACTGCATCTTTATAAATATAGTGAAAAAGTTTGTAAAAATACCATGATGTTTATGCTAGATATTTTTAAGTTTTTTCTCTGTGAATAATGCATACACTTCTAAACAACGTAAAATGTCGTAAACATTAAAATATGCAAAAATTTCAAAATTTTTTTAGCATTTTTTTCATAATATTGGGACAAATACTAGACGCCATCTGGGGAGAAAACATATAGCTTCTCGCTTCAGGATACTGCCGTGCAAGCACATTGCTTTACATGTATTTTTAATTTGTTCAGAATGATTATTCTTTTGCACAATTTCAGATTTAATGTGATATTTGTGTTCTGTCTTATAAGACAAAGTAAAAATTATCGGAATTTGAATATCTAAAACTTTCAAATACATTTACAACAAAGAATTCTTTAATGACACTTTAGCATTAGTTAAAGGGAAATTAAAGAGACAATTTTCCTGTACTGAAGGCTGCGAGCAATGCCTCTATAGGCCGTTTTAAATCCCATATATTTATTTAATTTTTCAGGTTTCCTTCTAGTTACTGGCAAAAGAGAATTCAAAACGAGTTGAAGAAAATGAAAGAGAGCGAAAAAAAAAATATTTCACTATAAATATTATTAAACACATTCTAAATTATCACTTCTTTAAATTGTTCTGTTTTTTTAATAATTTTTGTTTTATTTTTAAAGTAAAAAAAAAAAAAAAATAGGTTTGTTTATTTATAGTAGTAATTTTGTAAATGGTTGGAAAATGAAAAATGTAAGCAGCTCTGTGATTGGTTGGATGGAAAGAGCATCCAATATGGCGGTCTGTTATTTTTATTGTTAAACAATATTATTATTGTTTATGTCTAAGTGCATATCTGTCTCATAAATAAGATAAGTAAACCTATACTTGTGAGTGCATTTTTCTTAATTTTGAGCCTTATTGGAAATAAAACGCTTAATATCAATTTTTGTGTGGCTTGTCCGCCAATGAGATAAAAGCTTTTAACCGTTAACTCTAGCCAAGAACGCTATGGTTAGCTGGTAGATGGTATTGAACTGTAAATTGTGTGCAACTTAATTTATATGAACTAAAATCATCCAGGTACCGTGTAACGTGTATTATATATTTTATTTTATGTGTTGGTGTTGCAATTGGAGCTGTAAACTTTCAAGTATGCAGGAAATGTTATTGAAATTGGATCGACGTTGTCAATCGGTGGTCACGTGACCATTTATGCTTATGGCAACAATGGCGGCTGCTAATATTTTCATTTTGAAATCTCATGATCATCCATCGTGTGTTTGGTTCAAACATTATTTTCGTTCTAGTATGATAAAATAATCATATTTTTAAATTTCTGAAAATATCCGACCTTCAAAATGTCTGGAAGAGGCAGGAGAGGTCGTGGACGACCGCCTAAAAGAGCAGCCATTTCGCACAGAGTTAATTTGCTGAAAAAACCCCGATATTTATACGCTGGATCTGGTAATCATGGCTCTCGACTATCAACAAAACATGATGAAAGTAGTCCCTCACGTCGAGGTTCCCACGTGTATTTTCGTGGTAGATTACGTGAAAAATCAAATCGTGGCCGAAATTTTTTTTCAAATATATTGGAATATGAAGGAGATGAAGATATTGATGATAATTTATCAAGTGATGACAGTGAATATCAAAGAGATGAAGAAATCGAAGATGAAGGCAATGAATCGGATGCAAGTTTTCCTGAATCTGATGAATTAAGTGTTTATTCTCAAAGCAGTTTTAGCACAATATCAAGCACAACACCAGCTAAAAGAAAGTGGTGTAAAAGGGCCACGACTCCTGTTTTTCTCCAAGAGCGGGAATTTCCATCTCTTGCGCTTCCCAAATCTAGTGATGACTTGCTGTTGTCCAGAGAGCATTTAATGAAAGCATTAGGTGTGTATGAAGTTCTTCGGCATTTTAGAAATATTTTAAGACTTACTCCTTTTATATTTGAAGATTTTTGTGCTGCTCTTTCATCATCTGATCAGACTGCACTTCTCTCTGATGTACATATTATGCTTCTAAAAGCAATACTGCGTGAAGAAGATGCACAGAGTACAATGTTTGCTCCTCTTGATATGAGGGACACTGTTAATATTCATTTTTATTTAATTGACAGCATGACATGGCCAGCTGTGTTGCTGATGTATTTACAAAGTGATCCTGAATTCAAAGATGTTATGCGTGTTGTTAAAAGTTGCGAATATCCATTCACATCTGTTGAAAACCGCTTAATTGTGTTAGAGTTTTTGTGTGATAATTTTTTGACAACTTCTCCTGCTCGAGATGATTTAATCAGTGAAGGCATGATATACCATGATGATCATTGTCGAGCTTGCCACAAACTTGGTGATCTACTATGCTGCGAAACATGTCCAGCAGTTTACCATTTAGCGTGCCTTGATCCACCTCTAGAAGAAGTCCCGTCTGAAGATTGGATCTGTGTAATATGCAAGGCTAACCAGGTAAAGCTTTTTTGTTAAACTAGAATTTTAAAGTATTTTATTTTGTTAGTGGATTTTGTGTTGTCATATACGAATAGCAGGGTCTAAAATTCAATGCAGGATTCACAACTAAAATTTTGAAATCTCATACTAGACAAATTTACAAAAAGGAACGTTTCACCCAAAAAATTCAATTTTTGAAAAAATTTACTATTTTCTATTTTGAAAGAATGATCAGGTATGAGAAACAATGCAAATGACATCTTTAAAATTAAGAACACAAAACTTAATTATTAATGGCATGTAACATTTGGTTTCCATTAAAAAAGATGGAAAACAAACTTTTTTAGGAATGAATCAACATTTGAATTGTTGATGTAAATACTTTCAATGATACTTAGCCATGTATTGGCATTGTGATGATATCCAATGTTAAAATAAATGTAGGTTAAAGATATTTTTTTTTTCCTTTAAATGGTTAGATTCCCCTTCATTTACACATGTTGGTAGAAAAACTACCTTCCTAGGAAAAAAATATTAATTTCAACCCTTGAAATAAGTAGGTGTTAATAAATATACTATAAAAGTAAATGTTCTGCCTCTGTTTTAAATAGGGTAGCACCGAAAAATACAGCTCATATATTACCTAATACACTTCATGAAGTATTTTAACTTTGTGTGTGTTGAATGCATGGTAGCTATTGCTTTTAAAATTGCCCCTTATGATCTACAAATGCATTAAGTGTGACATTAATTACTACTTAACGTGCATTTTACAGTTAAGTTGAGTAAATATTGTAACACTGTAAGCAAGGTAACTTAGACATTGCAGTATATTACAGGGATATTAGATATATAATTTGAATCGTACTTTTCAAATTTAAACTTGAGGCCATTTTTTTATTATGCTCTTTGCCACTTTCTACATTAAATCATTTTGGGACTTCAGATAAGATGCAGCATAAATATAACAATTTAAACCACAGTAGTTAGTTATTCTATCTTAAATTTTGACAGTCAATTTTTGCAAATTAAAGACTTTTATTTTAGTGTTGCTATCGAATTTTAATTCGATTTAAAAATCTTAGTTTTTGATTTTTGTAGAAAGATTTATCTTCACTTTCAATTTTCAATATGTATAATTTTCATGGAAATTTGCTATTTTGAATATAAATTGTAAGGTTTATTTCATTTTCTAATGTTTGTAAGATATATTTGTGATAATACAGTACTTTTGCTGAAGGTAATAAGAATTTTTAGTGAAGATTATGATTCATGTATTTTTACTGTTATTTTCAAAGATAAAGTTCTACCAAAAACTGTCTTAAAAACTGATTTTATTGAATTTTCTACTGTCTTATTTTTTAAATAGGGTAAAATCTTAATTTAATCCACCATTTGGTGAGTTTTCTGAAAAAAAAAGAAAAAAAAAATCAGAATTGGCACTTTCTTCATTGTTTGTTTACATTTCTGTACAGATGCAAAAATGTTGCCATTCTGAGTATTAAAATAGTTACATATAAGATAGAGATAGAAAAGTTACTTATGAACTACACAGGCTATAAAAAATTTAAAATTCCGAATTATTAAATTTACTGTGCTGTCCTCTAAAAAAAACCCACTTTTTTAATTTCTCACTATATAAAATTTAATAAAAAATACAAAACAATTTGAAGTAGCTACATTTTCACAGCCTGTCCTGACTAAGATTTTAATGTATAGTATTTTTTTTTCTATCAATATATTACAAAATGGCAGCCAATTAAACAAGACTTTGAAAAAACCCACTTTTTTCTAAAAATAACCCACATGTAAAAACACTTCTAGAAATCAAAATATTAAACAGCAAAGTTTTTCTTTCATTATTAATTAGTTTTAAAACACAATTCTGCAAAAAAAAAAAAGAAAAAATAATAATATTTTAATAATTGTAAATTGAAGGATTTACAAATGAAAAATTATAAATGCAATTTTTAGCTTATTTTTTAAAAAAACTAAATTAACACTTAAGTAATTTTAAATTCTTTTATTGTTGTAAATGACATATAGAAACAGGACAAAAAGAAATTTTGACTTCTGTGGTTTTTTTGATTAAGTTCTAGGGTGGGTTTTTTTTAGGATACATTTTCCTGTGGGTTTTTTTTAGAGGACAGCACTATAAACAAATATATATATATACATATATATTTTAGATATTGCATTTATGAATAAATTAACAGTAAATTAAATAACTTATTTCACAAATTTAAAAAGATGCAAAAAAAAAAAAACTAAGGCAGTTTCTTCCAGTTTCAAAAAGGGCAAGGTGCTGCTTGTTAAAGAGAGGGCCTCACCTTTTTTTTTTTTTTTTTTTCTCAGGCATCCTTTTTATTATTAAAGGCACACCAATAGACAGGCATGTTGCAGCACTCTCCTAAGATTGACTGGGAGGGAAGATCTGTAATGAGTATCAAACGAAGCTACGTATATACTTCATTATGTTATCAAAGTTTTGGCAATAATTTCACAGTTGAAATATGTGAAATTCCATGCATAATTATGATACTTAAAAGCATTTTGATATTCAAATTCAAAGGTGGGTTTTTCATACTCACATATTACTAGTGTTGACTCTAGAAAAAAAAGGCCGCCGGACGGGAATTTTTCAAAAAGGGAACACTATTCTAAAAAAGGGTACCCTTATTTCAAAAAGAGAAAACTATTCTAAAAAAAGGCACATTTTATACAAAAATACACACCTGTACCTTGTTCACAAAAAATATTTTGAGCTGGTTCGTTTAGAGTCTCTAAAATTTGTGATTTTTTCTCGGAATCAATTGAATTGCCACAGGGTGCATAAGAAATGTTAAAAAGGGTAGCTGGGTGCATCGAAAGGGTTTAAAAGAGCCGCCGGGCGCGAAAAAGAAATAAAAAGGGCCGCCGGAAAGAATAAAAAACCGGTTTATTTGGTTTATACCAGGTTTTTTTGGTTTAAACCGGGTTTTTTTAAAATATAATTTCCTATTGCATACAGATGCATATCTGGTGATAAAATAAACATTTTTGGATATTATATAAGTAATATAACTTTTGAAAATATTTAAATTAAATAATTACAGTCAATTATATAGAAAATTGAAATCATTTCTAATTTAAACATTATTAGTAACAGCTATGTCTTATGTTCAAAGTACACTAGTAAACTGCTCTACACAGTGAAAGATTGATACCTTGAAAATCGTATAAAGAATCCTTTGATTAATAATATAATAATCAATCAATAAACATTTGATGTAGTTTCATGAATATAATATATTATTCTGTGGTTGTTGTTATTATTATTTTTTTAATATCCAAATACTTCTGGTTATTTTGTTTTCTGAGTGATAACTCCAAGTGTCCAAGGCAACATTTTTGGCAATTAGATTCAGCAACTAACAGAAAAGATTGATTGGTATTATTGAAATGCTATAACTAGCACTCAATTTTTGCAAGCTGTATTATTCAATTTAATATCTTAAGTTACTCTTTTAAATTCTTTAAGGATAATCTTCCCCAATCCCAATCCAGAAAATTTTCTTTTACAACTTAACCAAAATCTTAAAGATCATTGTATTTTGTTATTAACTACTGTAAATAATCTGCATTTTTTAAATGAAAATATTTTATGCTAAATATTGAATATTATTTATCTATTTTATCTTTTCTAATTTCACATGTTTTAAGAAAAATCTTTAGGGTACCAGATATGTTCATCAGCACATGCTAATTTTCATTCTACATGCATAGAAACATGACCTAGGCTCATTATGTCTCATGTTGACTGCTGAGATGAAGTGTTAAAAGTAGAAATTACTTCTATCTATAATTTAAAACAATTAAATTACAAAAAAAAGAAAATATTATATTAGATTTTTTCTAAAAAAAACTAAATGGTTTTTTTGACAAAAAAACCAATTGGTTTAAACCATGATTAAAACCACTTGGTTTAAACCGTGCCAACCCTGATTTAAAGATTTTAAAAGTCTCTGATTTAAATGCAGAATTAATAAATTAAACTCTCAAGAAACAGTTCTTTTAAATTTCATTTGTATTAATAAAGTAACACTAAATGAAATATTTTATTTCACATATTTAATAAGATCACAGTATTACATATAAAAAAATAATGTAAGCGCAAGCAGTATGAAACCAAGTTTTATGTACATGATTATTAAGAACTTGAAATATACAAGAATACATAAAAAAAAAAAGGTTATTGCCACAATCGTAATTCATATGTTAGCCGATTGCAAGTTTGAAAACAAATTAAAACTAGTAATTTGGGGCATCTGTAATACTTACCCATCATGGATATACAGAATATGAAATATAACAATAAAACGTGTGTTGTTGTTGTTGTTTTGGGACACGAGCGCCCAGACCATGAGGCATAAGCCGTTGAGGCTAAAAAAACATTTGTAAACTATTTATAAAATGCATTGCAATTCCAAAGTAAAATTTAAACGTATATTTAAATATTTTTAATACATAGTAATATTCCATTACTGAATTGCGAGTATAACTTGATTATGCATCGACCAATTTTGCCAAATTATATAAATGACTTAGATGTGTTATTATCCCGGGGTCTGCCATCTTGGATTTTTTTCTTGCATGAAAACTCCTTTTTCGCCAAGTAGTAAACGTCGCCAATGGTTAAATATTGTTGATAGATTAATATAATATTGAAAAAATTGGAATATAATAATTATAACGATTTGAAAAACAATTTTTAATTCACGCCAAGCAAAAAATCCAAGATGGCAGACCCCAGGATAATAACACATCTGTTCCGCAAACCTAAATAATCATATTTAATTTTTAAATTATACTTACCAAACTGTAATAACACCAAAATTTTTATAAATAGTTGCTTTTAAGTTATTTTATGTGATTAATAAATTTTCAATATTTTATTCTTTATTGTTATTATTTTTTTTTAATGTATAATGTACCTTGCATTTTATAATCTGGCAATCAAACAGCCAGGAAGCAGAAAATATTTCTTAAGAGCACAGTCAAAGAGGGGCTCATAGGGCTTAATCCCTCTCCATTTAAATAAAAGCAATTAAGTTACAGAAGCTATTAAAAATCTGTTTTCTGTCTTAAATATTTGCTTAATCACCTCTGACAAATGTATTCATTAAATTCTGATTCTAAATACAGTCATAAAAACAATTATATTTATTACTTTTTATGGGGTGTCCATTACTGGAACAGAGGGTGTCCATTGCTGGGCTTTTGGGTGTTTTGATATATTTTTGTTATTTAAAATTAAATTTCGATTCATATTGGGAAATGAGACTATAAGAATGGTTAAGTATTGTTGATAGGTTAATAATATAATATTGAAAAAACTGAAATATAATAATTATAACTATTAATAAAAAAAATACCTTTAAAAGAAATTCCTTAAAGGTGTCCATTACTGGCACATCTACCCTATATTATATAATATTATTATAATTTAATTAATATTATAATTTAATATATAAAATATTCATTAATTAATTATAATATAATTATGTAATAATATTAACTATTAAATTATTATTTTTAATTATTATATAATAATATTAATATAATTGTATTATTTGTATTTTTTTTAAATTGTCATTAATAATGACTGACACTTTTCATGATTAACACTATATACATTTTGTTTTTCAAGCTGCAGTCCAGGAAGAATATTAGTCTATTTATGTTACAAAAAATTGAAATAATTTTTTTAAAATATAAATAACAATATATTATATAATTATTAATATAATACATAAAATAATTAATATTATTTATTAATTGTTATATAATTATGTAATAATATTAATATAACAATTATTAATAATAATTAATTATTATATAATAATATTAATATAATTATGTTATTTATATTTTTAAAAATTTGTTATTTGTGATTAACACTATGTACATTTGTTTTTTCAAGCTGCAGTTCCAGGGAGAATATTACTATTTATATTACAAAAAATTGAAATATTTTTTTAAAATATAAATAATAATATACTATATTATTATATAATCATTAAAATAATATATTATAATATAAAAATAATTAATATTATTATTAATTGTTATATAATATAATTATACAATAATATTAATATAATTATATTATTTATATTTTTAAAAAAATTATAATTTTTTTAAATATAAATAACTTTATATAAATATAAATTTAAAACAACGTTAAAAACGACAGAATATCTAAACTTTAAGCAGACTAGTTTTGGTAGCATTCAGCGTACCGTCACTTTGTTTTAAATTTATATTATACTGCACCAAGTTGTATCTTATTATTAACAACTTTATATTATAATATAATTAATTATTATTATAATATTAATATAATTATATTATTGATATTTCTAAAAAATGCTATTTGTGAAAATAACTGTGTACATTTTGTTTTTCAAGCTGCAGTACCAGGAAGAATTTGCAGTTTTAATCCATAAAAAACCTTAAAATCCGAAATCCGGGAGGTGTGTGAGGGGTGGGGGGTAAAGGTCAAAATTAGCACTAGCCACCGGCCACAGGGCCAGTAAATGAGAAAAAGTGGCTAGTGAAAAATTGTCTATCATCGGCCACTTTTTTACAAGGAGAGAATAACATTTTCTTTCATTTCATCAAGGATTCTACTTTTTTGGTTCCATTATATTTATATTAACATATTTATTTGGGCTATTCACTTTTAGATAAATACTTATAGAAATTTTACTGTTTACTATTTTTAAATAAAAAAGTGGCCACTTAAAAAACTAATTCTACCGGCCAGTGGCCGCTAATGAAATTTCCCAATTTTGACCTATAGTGGGGGGGGGGGGGGGTGAGAGGAGTTGGATCCCCTAACGATCCCATGAATTTCTATCTATATGCTCTTTTACCTTTATGAGATATAGTTCAAAATTCTACATTACATTGGGGGGGGGGGGGGTAATCTGTAATGTTAGTTTCTGATGCAAATAAATTAGTCAGCTTCACAGTAGCATTAATTTGGTACAGTGGAACCTCGATTTAACGACGTTCATGGGACTGCTCAAAAACGTCGTTAAAAGCAGAAAAACGTTAAATCGGGGTTATAAGAAAAACACTATGTATGTTATTTAAAACATCGCCAAAATGATAAAATCAAGTTGAAATTAATTTAATGAAACATAAAATATAAAATAAAGCATTTGTATGTAACTAAAACATTTTGTACCTTTAATAAGAAATCAAAACTTACATTAATTTGCCGTAAAAAAATCAGAGATTTCGGTTTGAATATGTTTGTTTTAGATTGCAAAACGCAAAAGGGAGTCTCGAGCATTAAAATTGCATCCAATTCTTTTTCTTGAGCTTAATGTCCTTGAAAAAAACTCTGTTTTTGAAAAATAGCTTGGACTTCATTGAGAGACGACATTGATTCAACAACTGCACGGTCTTTTTCATCAACGCTTTCATCCGAAGACGGTTCCATCAATTAGACAATCAACAATGCTTTTATTTCGCAAGTCAGAACTTCGGTTATAATATGTTAATATTCATAATATGGGCAATTCCATGGTGTCGGACGTAAAAATCAGACACAAATTTCTTACAACAATCTTATTTTTTGGTGCATAAATTTCAACTAAATGATCAAATTTCTATACAAGGTACTTACCACATCACACTTTGTCAAAAAGCATGTAAAAAAACATTTCTGAATATTTCAAATCCTGGAAAAAAATATTTAAATAATCGGTGTCGGATGTAAATTAGGGATTGACCAAAGCAGCAATATTACCGAATACCGAAGCTTTGGTCGAAGTGTGCACCGAATATTCGGTATTCTGCAACCGAATCTCTCTATTCTAAAAAAAAGTAACTACCGCTGTCACCGCCGCCGCCGGTTTTGATTTTTTTGTGACCGGAGGCCTTTCTTCGTTAATATTAACAAAAATAATGCATACAAAAATATGAAAATCGGTGGTTTTATACAGAAATGTTTGATAAACACGCTGATGCAGACAGTTTTCAAATCGAAGAATTATTTTAAGAGATATTTAATGCTAAAGTTGGACAAAATCGTTCCACTAAAAAAGTTTTATAGCAGCAAAAACTATACATGGCAGTGTAATCATTTTTAGATCCTTTTATGCGTTAGAATTTGCCGGAGTGCAGATTGCATTAATTTTTTTATTTTGACTCATTTTTCGAGGTTTTATTTCTATTTTAAATTCAAATTTTCAGCATTTCTAGAGATATTTTTTACAGATTTCAGAAAATTGTACTAATTTAAACTGTTGCCAACTGTATAAAAAGCGCAAGCAATAATGTTTGCTTCAAATTAAAAATTTATTTACACGCGACTATTATAAACAGGAAAAAAACTTTCAAATTAGAATTAAATAATTACGTATAAAAAGCAGGAACTTATTAAAAATTACGTCATAAAAAGTATACACGTGAATTTTAAAAGAGAAAGGATATTGTAAAATAATAAATTCATTAACATGCGTTAGAAGTCTTAGGAGAAATTACGTCATATTTACGTCACATTATAGTTATTACATAAAATGAACACAAAATAATATTGCAAAAAAGTTTTAATTTAGAAATTGCGCTAGACATTTATTTGATATTTTGAGAATTAATTTAAAATGTCTCATTTAAAAGAACTTTCTTTTCGCTTTGTTAAAAAATACCAGGAGACAAAGACTCTCTTTACTTAATTCCTTTTATATTAGCTTATTTTGAAATGTTGTTACACGTGTATACGTCATCAAGTTATTTTTATTTCGAAGTTTTATTTGTATTTTTATTAAGAGCAAGAATCTGAGAGAGTGTCACACCTGTGATTCATGACATCTCAGATTTTCTCCAAAAAATTACCAGTTGTTACTTACCTTGTTAAAAGACAAAATCTAGAATTTTTTTTCCCAAAGTTGAGTTGTTCATTTTTTATGGGCCCCCAAAGGTCACCGTGCAGTGCAAAAAATTGAGCGTTTTTTTTTAGACATTAAAATTGCTATGACCCACAATTCTTTGCGCAAACAACTTGCCACAAAATTCTTTTTATATATGAGATGTAGGAGCGTTCAACTTTATATAATAGATGAGAAGTCTGTGGCAACTTGTTGCCGCAAGGTCACTGAAGGTCACAAACTTATGCATTTTCGCTGTTTTTTACTATTTTTAAGGCCCAATAACAGCTTGCGCGTTGAAGTTGCCATGGCAAAAGAGGTGTTATTTGAAAGACATGTATTAGCACTTTTTAAAAATGTACATATAATTGAGGCAAGTTGGATGCGCTTTTAGTAACAGAGCGCCAAAATGTGAAAAATGTCATATTTGACCGATATTCAAACTGTCATAATTTTCTGTGGCAATGACATTTTGAAATAATTCTTTTGCCATTCTTTTATTCTATTATTGCTCTTTATGAAAAAATAAATTCCATTGAGGCATGTACCTTTAAGAAAAAAAAATGATTTTTTTTATACATACTCTATTCCGGTAGTCAGGACTTTTTTGCTTTTCAGAACAACTCGTCTGAATAACAATTTTTTAACATTTACTTGGCTATATGAATTGATATATTTTAATATATTGTGACACATATATGATAGATGTCATTTATTTAATTTGACAATCAAAATTCTTGGCATTTATAATCTATATTGATAATACAAGTATATTCATCTAACGCTAACACTATCAATAATTTTTACAAAAAAAAAAACCCCTCAAACATAATTGTTCCTTGTAAGACACTTGAATGTCTTTTAAGCATGGAACTGTAAAAGGATCAGCCCCAGACAATTGTATAAGGACCAAAGAAGATGGTATCGCATGTGGGGTAACATGCTTAAACCACAATCATATTTTAAAGAAGTTGTTCCATAAGCAACATCTTGTAGAGAATCTGTTGTAAACAAAAAATCTAAAAAATGATCAACCTTACTGATGTCGAGACGGTTTCTACTAATTTTGTCTACAAGAGGCATATTGCCAGCGCCAAATTGTGCTCTCAATTCTCTTGCTCTCCTTACCATTCTCTGTGAGCATTGGAATTTCTCTATAACTTCTAATTTTGTGTATTTTTGAGGATCCAATAAAGCTAGCTTCATCTTTTGAGATGGAGTGCTTTTAAAGGCTGCTACTAACTCTTTCAGACATTCATCTTCAGCTTCCGTCTCGCTGCAGCTGCTACTGTCTGAAATAACCTTTCGAAATTCATGTTCTTGCTCTGGGGCAAGTATCTTGGTTAACGTTCCTTTAAAATTATTGGTAACTTCAGAGTATTTTCGTTTCATATAGCGAATGGTACTTGCAGAAAGTTCTGAAACAGGAGATTTCAATTGAAATTTAACAGGGCTTACACCTTCTGTTGATGATTTTATAAATGAATTTGTCTCGGTCTTATCAGTTTCCACTAACAGAGAATTACGAACTTCAAATGTTGGATCGCTGGAAGTGATGTCGTCTATCTCAACTTCATCATTCATTTGATGTAGATCTTTTGAAAGAAGATAATCTCTATGCTTTGGACAAACAGTTCCTTCAATTGGAAAGTTTACAGAAGAATTATATTTACATATTAATTCATATGTTGCCCAACTTGCAGACCTAACACCTTTTTCTTTTCTCTTCCTGTTTTCCTTGTGATAAGGGTGTAAACATACAGTTGGAACATTCCAATAAGTACCAAAATCAAAACGATGCTTTGCACAAAGTTTAAATCCTTCAGGTAAAACTTTACCACTTCTGCTAGATATTAGTTCTTTTTCAGACACACTTCTATCAGGTGCTTTAACATTTATTCTTTCTAGATAATTTTTCACATCTGCTGCCAAGTCCTGTTCTGAAAACAACTGTCTTCCACAGTTCAATAGCTCATTATAAAAATAACAATCTGTATAAGGATCCGAATTAAGTTATCCATGTTTTGTGAAACAGTTTTTTTAACTAAGAATGTATAAACATAAGTATGAAAAGATCCAAATTAAAAATTCACAACTTTATATTTCTTAAATGGATGAACAAAGGTAATTCTTATTCAACAGAAATATTGTTCTGATATTCCAGAATAGCCAACCATGTGATAACAGTAATGTAAACAAGGGGAGAGCCGAGTTGGGGTTTTTTTCTGTGTAATTTTATGTTACTAAAATTATTTTTGCAAATGTAAAATATTTTATCAAATAATACTTTTCTTAGAAAATACCCTTTATAAACAAAAAAGAAAATAATAATTTTATTTTTTAATGGATAAACATAAAGAATTCTGATTGCACAGAAATATTGTTCTCATGGTTCTAGAATATTTTACCAAGTAGTACTAGTAACAAAAAATAGAAGAGTTGAGATATTTGTATTTCAGAAATAATGTGATTATAAACTTAAAATATTTTATCAATGATTTTTTTTTTTAAATACTTTACAAAAATTAATCTTATCATCAGATACAGCCTTTTTTTTAAATGAAGGAGCATTATAAATTCATTCATATTCCACAGAAATATTGTTTTGAAGTTCCGGCATTTTTCACTATGTAGTAATAGTAATACAAACAAGGGGAAGGTTGGAATATTTTGCTTTGAATAATTTTATGTTATGAAATTAATGATTTTAAATTAAAAATACTTCAATAATGATTTTAAAGTGTACCTTATATTTAAAAAAAAAGACTAATTGCATTTTATTCAGTTATAATTTTGTACAAGTTTCAGGTGATTTTTTAACAAATGTTAAAAATTAAACAAAATATTCCAAAATATGTATAAAAGTATAATACATTGTAAACCTTTTGCGGAACAGATGTGTTATTATCCCTCCATCCGCCATCTTGGATTTTTTTGGGGCGTGAATTAAAATCTGTTTTTTAATTAATACTTATAATTATTATATTCCAGTTTTTTTAATATTATATTAATCTATCAACAATATTTAACCATTGGCGACATTTACTACTCTGCGGAAAAGGAGTTTTCACGCAAGAAATAAATCCAAGATGGCGGATGGAGGGATAATAACACATCTAAGCCCCTTTTGCTTTTAGCCTATTAAATGTGAAAAATTATAGTAAATTTTTAAACAGTAAGGGAAAAATCATATATGCATTTCACAGGTCTATACGAAATAGAGAACAGGTCGGTGATTTTTTGAGATTTTAAAATTAAATAACTGTCCTCAATAAATATAAACGTAACAATATATTAAAATATATGAATTCATATAGCCAAGTAAATGTTAAAAAATTGTTATTCAGACGAGTTGTTCTGAAAAGCAAAAAAGTCCTGACTACCGGAATAGAGTATGTTTAAAAAAATCATTTTTTTTTCTTAAAGGTAGATGCCTCAATGGAATTTATTTTTTCATAAAGAGCAATAATAGAATAAAAGAATGGCAAAAGAATTATTTCAAAATGTCATTGCCGCAGGAAATTATGACAGTTTGAATATCGGTCAAATATGACATTTTTCACATTTTGGCGCTCTGTTACTAAAAGCGCATCCAACTTGCCTCAATTATATGTACATTTTTAAAAAGTGCTAATACATGTCTTTCAAATGACACCTCTTTTGCCATGGCAATTTCAACGCGCAAGCTGTTATTGGGCCTTAAAAATAGTAAAAAACAGCGAAAATGCATAAGTTTGTGACCTTCAGTGACCTTGCGGCAACAAGTTGCCACAGACTTCTCATCTATTATATAAAGTTGAACGCTCCTACATCTCATATATAAAAAGAATTTTGTGGCAAGTTGTTTGCGCAAAGAATTGTGAATCATAGCAATTTTAATGTCTAAAAAAAACGCTCAATTTTTCGCACCGCACGGTGACCTTTGGGGGCCCATAAAAAATGAACAACTCAACTTTGGAAAAAAAACTTCTGGATTTGGCCTTTTAACAAGATAAGTAATAACTGGTAATTTTTTGGAGAAAATCTGAGATGGCATGAATCACCCCATATTGCTAGGTGTGACACTTTCTCAGATTCTTGCTCTTAATGTTGTACGAATTTATTTGTTCTTTCGTTATTTAAAATAAAAATTATATCAATTTGTATAATTTGGCGATTTATATAATTTGGCGAAATTGGTCGACAGGATAATCAAGTAGTACCGCAGCGGATTTGGCGTTAAAATTCCCCAATCAAAGAGAAATGAATAGAAATTCGTTTATAGGGAGATCGCCACTGTTTTTTAAATTATAATTCAATCTTTCGAAATCTTTTTAAAGCTGATCAAATTAGCGTGCATTTAGAGTCTGCGGTGTCTGGACGGGGGTTGGCGAGCGTAGCTCGTAGGGGGCCGAGCCCCCTAGTACTTAAAAAATTTAATACACATTTTTGCATATATTAGCTTTTTTAATAAACTAATATTAAATTCTGAATACTTTAATTCAGTTCTCATAAATTCATTAAACCATCACTTATTTTTTTATTATTTTATCACTAGTCACAGTCAGTACCCAAAATAACTTCTGAAAGTATTAAATTATACAGGTTATTATTAAGAATAAGGATTGTGAGAAAAACAAAAGTTCATTCGAATAAAAAGAAACAATGTTGTCATTAAGCTGATTTACTGATTGTCTAATTATAAACATATTGAATAGGAATGTTCTCAAATACAAAAGGTATCATATCAGTTTGTAGATTTAACCATTTTCTGTCAAAGTATTGATAAATATTTATATTTTGATTAATATTTTAACATTGTGGTGATGAAGATAACAAATTGGAGCGATTTTAATTTAATGGTTAAAAAGCTATAGGATAGCCATAGAGGTATACTTATTTGATGTGTATATTTTCTTTAATATTCACCTTAGATATACAGAAATGAACTCTGACATGCTTATTTGATATTGTATAAGTATATTAAAGAAAATACACATCAAATATGTTTGAACGAAACTAATGTAGAAGTAATTAAATTTAAATGATAAGGGAAAGATCCCCATCTTCCTTACTTTTTTTCCCCTCTATTGTAGACAGTTGTTTTGATTTCATCCTTATGTCAACTATTTTAGGAAGGAACTTTTTTTTTTATTATTAAAAATGGCCGTTGACTTGTTTTTTGTAGTGCAGCTGAACTCTGAACTCATGCACATAATATTCAAACTCATCGTTTATCTTATTCTACTTTTAAGTAAAAGAGAATTCTTCTGCTTCTAAGAAATCACTTACCTGCAACTATTCGGCCGAATACTTAAAAGTATTCGGCCGAAGCCGAATATTCGGTTTACATGCCGAATCACCGAATACCAAATCAACTATTCGGTATTCGGTCAATCCCTAATGTAAATCACGCAAACTAGAAAACTGTGACATACCAAATAAATTCTCAAAATTCTGTGAATTGGTTGATTTTATAATTTTTAAACAAACTATAATTAAAAGTACACATATGAATGCTATATGTTTGACCTTTTTAGATTTATTTAGTTTAATATTAAAGTACATTTTAAAATTTTTTATTCTGGTGTCGGACGTAAATTTTCGGTGTCGGACATAAACTATGAAAATACTGGTGTCGGACGTAAATAAGTTGATCTTAAAAATGACTAAATCCAAGTATAAAGTAATTTATTATGAAAAGTTGTGTTTGTACAAGAATTTTCAAATCCTAATTTCTCCAAACGAAAATTGTCCTCTGTTCCCTGTGGGAATGGGAGGTTAGATTTTTTTCACTACACTGTCTACATCATAGTAAATTTTGTCCTCGTGTTGAGGCCATTTAAAATTTGATTCAGTTGAAGATTGGTGCATCAAACTAACCTCTACTTCATTATCATTTACTTCAGTTATATATTCAGAGAAGTGTTTACCATCATATTTAACCAGGGCTGCAGAGTTGGTGAAAAAAATGGCCAACTCTGACTCCGGAAATTTTAATTCCTCCGACTCTGGCTTGGCTAATATACTAATGTTTTCTGTTCTAAAATTATGAGGGTACGCAAAAAAAATAAAGTTAAAATTTCACTATTTTGGCATTGATTCTGTTCTTAGGGCTTCGAAAGAATAAAGGGAAAAAATTATATTTTTCGCCTTATTAATTTTACAATTTTGCTTCCCGCAAAATTCAACTATCAAAATCTAAACAACAAAACAAAATGAAAATGTTACTATTTCTGATCCGCGGACTCTGAAAACAAATGCCAAAATTGCTACAATTTTGTTATTTCATGCCCTCCAGACTCGAAAAATTTCAGTGGAAAAGAACAAAAATAAAGATGAAAATTTTACTATTTCGGAAATAATTCGGATTCTGCAGATTAAAAAAAAAGGTGAAAATTCTAAATTTCTTGCATTAATTTTACAATTTTGGCTTTATTTCGGGTTCTACAGACCTGAAAAATCTGAAAATCACTATATTTTATCCTTATTTTGAGTACCGCTGATTCAGAAAAAAAATAATTATAATTTCACATTATTTTAAGTCTTGCGTACATGAAATTAAAGGGGAGAGGGGTTTACTATTTTGCATTACTTCTGGTCGTACAGACTCAAAGAATCTGAGTGAAAAAGGTTACTACTATTTCAAGTTCCTTGCCATTCAAAAATAGTATAAATTTACAATTTTTGCATTACCTTTGCTTAGAGATCTGCATGGGCAGGCCGAAATTTCCAGTCCTGGACTCTTAAAAGTTCTACCTTGTCCGTTTATATTTTTGCAGTTCACACCCTGGCCCATGCAAAAAATCAGTGAAAGTACGCTCGACCCCAGTAAAAATAAATGAATCCGAACCGTCCTGACTCAAATTTTATATTTTAAAAAAAAATCCGATTTTTATAATATGCAATTAAGATTCTTTTAAAGAACACTTCATACATATTTATTGGAAAATTTTACCGTATGTTTTACTTAGACTCTTACATTCAAATGAAGACAAATCGAAAAAATTAATGTAGTTTAGAATAAAAGAAAAAAGATAACTTTACAAAAAATCTTGACTTAAATTTATAAAATATAAATATTTATAATAAATGAAAATGGCATTACAGGATTTTTTCTCTTTTCTGCTAGAAAATGTCTTCTGAAAATGGTGTCAGACGTAAAAAAAAAATCTTTAGTGTCGGACGTAAAGATTTTTTTTACGTCCGACACCATTTTTTTCTGGATAAATAATTTTTTAAAAATTAATCGGAATAGGTAATATGAAAGATGTATATAAATGTGCTTTAAATACAAAATTTCATTTTAAATGGTTTAGGCTAGTTGACTCAGATTAAATTTTAATATTTTTTGGTGTCGGACGTAAAATGGCTAATTTGCTTTTTAGAAAATCTTTAATATTTCAGAAAATATAATATGTCAGCACAAAGTTTTGTGCTGATTGCTGATCACATTTGTATATGTTGTATAATTAGATATTTATAAAATTTAAAACATAATAATATTTTTTCAAATGAAAATCTAGGTTCAATTTCATAGTGTTTGAAATGGCTTTCAAATACCCATTCATGGCAACACTTACTAAAGAGCCTATATTTCACTTTAAAATAAATTTATCCTTATTCCATTATAAAATTAAGATTCTGAAGTGCTTTAGCTTTAAAAGGATACATTATTTGTTAAAAAATGTTAATGTTAAAAAATTGGCTATCTGGTTGACCTTTCTGTGGAATTGCCCATATGTTAATATTCTGCATATTCAGTGTCAAGCCCTATCAAGTCCCGCTGAATCAAACTCAGTGGAATCTTTATTCCGTATGTGATCATAGGCAGGCGCAGGGGTACAGAATATGTCCGATCCGGCGATTTAGGATCGGGGGAAATTTTAACCCTCTGGGGAAATTTTTCAGAAACATATACAATTGATTTCGATTTTAACAACAAATTCCATAATTCCCTGAGATAGAACAATTTCAGTACAAATAAAAATATCCGTATGGTGACCTTCACAAAATCGATCTCAGAATAATATGTACCGTATATCAGGGGTGATTATGTTCCGAAAGTTTAAGACATTCGGTTCCGAAAAAAATCGGTCATCTGAAAATTCAGACATAAAAATACCGCAAATTTTCGCGAAGAATTACGGGGAAAATGTGAATTTCGTCAGAAGATCGCAAAATAACTGCACATTTCGCCAGAAGATCGCTAAAGAACCGCAAATTTCGTCAAAAGATTGCGAAAGAACCGCAGGTTTCTTCAAAAGATCGCGAAAGAACTGCAGGTTTCGTCAAAAGATCGTGAAATGCATGCAAATTTTGTCAAATAAATACGCATTTCGCCAAAAGATTGCGAAACAATTGCAAATTTCGTCAAAAGATTGCAAAACAATTACAAATTTTGTCAGAAGATCACAAAACCTCGAATTTCGTCAAAAGATCACAAAGCAACCTCGAATTTCGTCAAAAAATCGCAAAACAACCATGATTTTCATCAAAACATGGCAAAATAACCGCAATTCTTGTCAAAACAGGGCGAATAATCTTCTATTTCGTCAAAGAAAAGCGAAAAAAACAGCAAATTTCATCTAAAGATCGCGAAATGAACGTAAATTTACTCAAAAGATCGCAAAATAAATGCAAATTTTGTCAAAAGATTGAGAAACAACCGCATATTTCGTCAAAAAGGGCGAAATAACTGCAAATTTCGACAAACGATCACAAAACAACCGCGAATTTCATCAAATGATGGCTAAACAACTGCGAATTTCGTCAAAAGTAAGGAGAAATAACCACAAATTTCGTCGAAAGATCACGAAATAACTGCAAATTTCGTCGAAAGATCGCGAAATAACCACAAATTTCGTCGAAAGATCACAAAAAAACGTGAATTGCGTCAAAAAATCCATGAAAAAATACATAGTGTTGGGAGTGGATTTCCCCCCACTCTGCTGTAACCTTTCAGAAAACTTGCTGTGAATTTTAGGAAATTTTCTTTCACTCAGAATCACCCCTGCCATATGTACACGTGCATAAGTTGAGAAATATTTGAAAAATAAATTTTCTATACCTACGGTAATACAGCACTTACCTATAACATACCGTAAAATTTTGGGAAAATTTTCTTGTGGATTGGATTGGGGGAAATGTTGGGAGTAGAAACATTTTCTGCACCCCTGGGCAGACGGTTCCGATGGGACCTGGATCGGGAATCCACCTTTCTTGAAGCTGTGGGAGATGCAGTCTTTTATAACCTTTTTCCATGCCGGCGATATCAAACGTAGAGCTTCCAACACGTTTATCTTCTCGGATTTGGGTTGGTCACTGGAACTGACAAAAGATTCCAACTGAAACAATGCCTTTCGTACAAGATGTTGTCTGTAGGAACTTTGAAGGAATGAATTATCACTTCCCTATGTCACGGGGCGCAAACATGCTGGAGCAATTTGGTGGAAAAAATTCTAGACGCTCATTTTTCACTGTTACATTCTTGTGAGCTGTGCATCGATCTACAAACAAGATTATTTAAAATTTCACCAGTTGCCGCAAATAATCTTTAAAAATAACTTCCGTGATCCAGGATTTTCTATTAGCTTTGTAACTTGTGGGAAAAGTTTTAATGTTTTTAAAACAACGAGGTTTTTTTAGCATGACCGATAACAAGCGGAGCTAGCATTTTGCTACCATCAGTATTACAGCGCAGTAAAACAGTTAGTTTGTTTTTCATTTGGCAAACAATCATTATAAAATATAACGGCACAGTTAATATATGCTTTTTCTGGAAGAAGTTATGAACTTTGTACATAAACCTTAGATATAAACCACAATTGCAATACAAATGTTCTCTGAAATCAATATAATTAAACGTTCTTTAAATCAATAACTTAAAGGGTTTGTTATTTTCAATATTTACACATAAATAATATATTTATTATATTACTTTCAGTTTAATTATTTAGAATAATTTGTTTATGTTCAATTTTATTTTTATACATTATACAATAGTCCATTTTTTTTCCTTTCTTGAGCACATTATTTCAAGTTCGTAAATGATGAACAGAGGAAGTTGCTTGAAATAAAGCCAAATTAAGATTTGTCATTACTTTTGAAGATGAATCTCCATCATACCCTAAAAATTTTCTTCTCAACTCTAAATGTTCCAGCAACAGTAGGGTGTAAAAGCTTTAAAAAATATATATATATATATATACCAAGTGAGTTCGTTCAGCTCATGGTGCGTTTTGCATTCCAGTCCATACAGTTCAGCATCAATTGAGCAGATATTTTCAAATTTTGGATTTATCCGCTCCAAATTGCGAAACAAACTTGGGGTACAAAAGGCATCAAAAGTAGTGTTTTACTACTGTGTTTGCTACCATGGAAAAAGAAACTTGGAATAATAAGACTAACATTAAAATGATATAAAAATATGTATATTACATATAATTTCATACATTAAATTGTACAAGTATTTTCACCATGTACTTTCATTTTTAAAAATTAAAGTACTTAATAGTTTGATAGTTTATATTTTTATTTTATAGCTTACAATTATTTTCTATTTTCTAAGCAACTTGTTGAACCAATGTCATGTTTTGAGTTTTATGCAGGATATATGGCTTCTAATGTCTAAAACTGTCAAAAAGTTTACTCAAATGCCTAAAACTAAAAATTATGAAAAATTGTAAATTTAATGTTGTTGCAAAAATAATTTTAAACAGTTTTGGACTCTTATTTTAGGTTTTTGACATGACGGTTAAAACTGGATTAAACTGTCACACTGTCAAAAACTTGCCAACCCTGATTCAGGGGTAGCTTTTTCTTTTCATACATTCACATTGGTATTGGTTTCTGGAAACAGGTGGTACTAGCAACCTTGTTGTATATATACAAAACATCTCAAAATTCATTAAATTTGATAATGCAGAGATTAAAACGCCTGTATGTATATATGCTCTTAATCTTTATTTCCACAAAAACCAAGGGGGGAGGGGTGCTTGTCTTGCTGTACAGGAATTTTATAAAACATGGAATACAGAATAGCCACAATTACTAAATGCATTTTATATCCCACATAATATAGAATTTTTATTTTATTTTTTTTCTTGTTAAATTTTCATTCAGCCTGATTTGTTGGTGTTTTGTCTTTATTTTAATAGAACTAATTTCGGCAAATCATATGTTTGCTTCATCCTGAAATATGTTATTCATTTATTTGCTCATTTTAGAAATTATTTATGTTTGTCATTTAATGAATCAATAAAGATTATCTCATTTTATATTAGGTTCCTGGAGTTACTGACTGTATATCTGATCTTGAGAAAAACATGCTACTAAGTCGTCAAGAGTGCTTGGGTATGGATCGACATGGCCGCAAATATTGGTTTCTCTCTAGAAGGATAGTTGTGTAAGTATAATCACTTATTTTTTCTATATAATGTTTATTCCAATTTTTATTTGTTTAAGTGTTATATAATTTTGTGTATATAAAACTGAAGTTCTATTGTTTCATATTTATATAGAGGGCAGCTTTTTTTTTCTCTCTTTAAATAAACCAATCTCAGTGTTTATTTAAAAACAGGGATGGGTCATTCCATGTCAAATCAACGTGGGGTCTGGACCTCAACATCTCAGATTTCCATAATTTTTGGTTTATAGTTTGTATCCATGAAGTATATGAAAAATCTAATTTTTTTTATTTTTTTTTCCCTAGCGGATTTGTTTTTACGGAATTTTAAAAATTGCCATAAGTACCAAATTTAACCAAACTCTCAATCACAAAATCCTTTACAATTCCTTAACAAATTGGGCTAGAGAGTTAAGTTATATCTCATTTGAAAGCTCTTTTTATGGGCTTTAATATGATATGCAACACTAACAATTTTGTGTATAATAAATTTTTTGACAAATTTTCAAAATTTTTGAATTTAAATTTTTCAAAAACACCATCTTTAATTTTTTTCAAAAAAATATATGTTAATCTTTGACTTTTTGGCTACAAGTATGCCAAATTTCAAGATGGAGAAATGATGGGGTTTTGAACTATTAATTTTTAAATATGAGTTATACATGAAAAATTTCAAGAATCAGGGCAAAATTAACAATTGTACAATTTCTTTCCATATATAATTCACACTTCTTTTTCATTAAAAATTTCAGAGTTTGATGCTAAGCAAATTTATTTCTAAGGCATGAAAATTTTCTAAAGCATATTTCTCAAAATATAATTATATAATTTGCCCGTAAGGGGACTCTTCATTCACTTGAAAGCACCTGATCGGTAAAGTTAATCCTATGGGCAGGTTGTTTTCGAATTTTCCGTTTAAATTTGAATATTTTAAATGATTTTTTTTTACATAGGGATAGTTGATGTCGATCTCTCATATGTCTATTTTTTACTTTTTCGATTTTGGTTGCAGATTTTTTAATAAAGGTACTTTCACTTTCGGACCGGTTTCGAAAGTTACAGTACCTTTATTAAAAAAATCTGCAACCAAAATCGAAAAATTACAAAAATTCCCTATTAAAGATTGACCTCAGCTATCCTATGAAAAAAAAAATTGTTTAAAAATATTCAAATTTAAATGAGAAATTCGAAAACAGCCTGCCCATAGGTTTAGCATTACCAAGCACATATTTCAAGTAACTTTGCCATCGACCCCTTAAATAAGTCTATCGAGATGCAGAAGATTCTTCCCTTTCCGCACCCATCCTCTCTACTTTCATGGTTTTCACCAAGCACAATTCCTGCTAAGAAAAGTCAGAAAGCTCTGAATAATCAGATGCATTTTGAGATACCTAAGCAGATTTTCATTGGTTCATTTCAAAATCGTTTCGCACTTTCCCAAATCGTTAATAATTTTTTTTTTTTTTTTTTTTTTTTTTACATATAGAAGGATATTTATTTAATAAACAAGCTTCATTTTACTTTAATCAAGTGCTTTAATAAAGAAGTCTTGAATTACTACTATTAATGATGTCAGAAGATAAGAAAGACTGGGCATTATTTTCTGTTAAATGCTGCAATCCCTATAAAGGTTGGTTGTATTGAGTTTTATTGCACAAAATCCCTTTAGGGACATGCTGTGCCAAACAAAGAATAAAACAAAAGTGAGTTTAAGAAAAAGACATAATTAAATGAGTTAAAATGGAAATAGAAAAGCTATATAGATGAGGTAACTCATCCAGATCAATCCCTATAAAAAAAACAATTCATTCAAAATCAGGAAAACTTAGGAATGTAACAACTTGGTAGTGCAATTTAAGATTTAATATTCAAAAGGGTATGAAAATATGCGATGGCTGTAGAATTAAACTATCAAAAGATAGAAGTGCCAGGTCAAAACACTCTTCACTTACTTGAAATATGTGCTTGGTAATGCTAAACCTATGGGCAGGCTGTTTTCGAATTTCTCATTTAAATTTGAATATTTTTAAACGATTTTTTTTTTCATAGGATAGCTGAGGTCAATCTTTAATAGGGAATTTTTGTAATTTTTCGGTTGGTTGCAGATTTTTTTAATAAAGGTACTGTAACTTTCGAAACCGGTCCGAAAGTGAAAGTATCTTTATTAAAGAATCTGCAACCAAAATCGAAAAAGTAAAAAATAGACATATGAGAGATCGACATCAACTATCCCTATGTAAAAAAAAATCATTTAAAAATATTCAAATTTAAACGGAAAATTCGAAAACAATTTGCCCATAGGATTAACTTTACCGATCAGGTGCTTTCAAGTGAATGAAGAGTCCCCTTATGGACAAATTATATAATTATATTTTGAGAAATATGCTTTAGAAAATTTTCATGCCTTAGAAATAAATTTGCTTAGCATCAAACTCTGAAATTTTTAATGAAAAAGAAGTGTGAATTATATATGGAAAGAAATTGTACAATTGTTAATTTTGCCCTGATTCTTGAAATTTTTCATGTATAACTATTTAAAAATTAATAGTTCAAAACCCCCCATCATTTCTCCATCTTGAAATTTGGCATACTTGTAGCCAAAAAGTCAAAGATTAACATACATTTTTTTGAAAAAAATTAAAGATGGTGTTTTTGAAAAACTTAAATTCAAAAATTTTGAAAATTTGTCAAAAAATTTATTATACACAAAATTGTTAGTGTTGCATATCATATTAAAGCCCATAAAAAGAGCTTTCAAATGAGATATAACTTAACTCTCTAGCCCAATTTGTTAAAGAATTATAGAAGATTTTGTGGTTGAGAATTTGGTTAAATTTGGTACTTTTGACCATTTTTAAAATTCCGTAAAAAATAAACCGCTAAGAAAAAAAAAATTTAAAAATTAGATTTTTCATATACTCCATGGATACAAACTATAAACCAAAAATTATAGAAATCTGAGATGTCAAGGTCCAAAAATTGCATTTTTCTCGTTGATTTGACATGGAATGACCCGGATGGCTTTTGCACAACTACCAACTCTCTCAAAAATTTCGGTAGACTCAAATTTTGATTTAATCTAAGCCAAAACTTCTGAAAAGTATAAAAATCTTCAGAATTGCAGACCTGCCAACTGCTACGATTTGGATCTATAAACTACGATGCTACGAAAACCGGTCTTAAACTACGATTTTTTGCAAAAAAACACAAACCCATTTTTTGCTTCTAGTTGCGATTTTTATCCCGCGCAGCATATTTTTCAGGAGTGATTCTGTTTCGAAATTTCCAAAATTTCAAAGTATTCATCTCCGAAAGTTTTGAAAAATTGGCCATTAGTCAGAAAATTCAGTCATTAAAAAATGCTCATGGGGGGGGGGGGGGGGGAATTTGGGCTGCAAAACAAACTTCTTAACATAAAACACTATGCATGTATATTAACCACCAGTGAATCTTGTTTCAGTAAATATTTATACAGGAATGCCTTCCCTTAGAAACAAGGGTGACATTTTAAGAATTTTTGGAGGTGGGGCGGGATCTTTGAGAGGCAAGGTTTGAAATAGTGTGCAAAATCGCACGATTTGTGATAAACTATCGTGAATTTCGACAAATGACCGTGTAAAAAAAAAAAAAATCAATTTCAACAATTGGTTGCAGAAAAAAATAAATTTCGACTAAGGATCGTGGTAAAAATGTGAATCAGTAAGAAGTGAATCAAAAGATCAGTAAGAAAATGCAAATTTCATCGAAAGGTCAGTCAGAAAACGTAAATTTCATCGAAAGGTCAGTCAGAAAACGCAAATTTCACCGAAAGATCGCAGAAAGAAAACACTAATTTCACCGACAGATCGCAGAAAGGAAGCACTAATTTCGTCAAAGGATCGTCATCGTGGTAAAAAAATGCAAAATTCGTCAAAGGATCGAGGTAAAAAATGCGGATTTCACCAAAGAATCGTGATAAAAAAATGGGAATTACGAATGTGGGAAAAAATTGTGAATATCCTGAAATGATCGCGGGAAAAAAATTGCGAATTTCGTCAAAATTTACTGAAAAAATTGGAACCAGGCTCCTTTTACAAATGTAAAAAAACGCTGCGAAACTCTAAAAATCGTATAAAAATTTTAAGAGCAAAAAAATTACTATATTGAGTTGAAAGACTGAAACCTTATTCCATTTAACCCTGCACGATTTTTTCTATTTTTAAGAAAAAATTATTTGAAATCTATGTATAGTAAAAAAATTTTAATTTCAAATTTTCAGCTAATATTTGATATTTTATGGCGTGTACCCTATGTACACAATTAGGGTTTTAAAATATTGTATTGCGATATTTTACAACTAAATGAGCTTAAATTAATTAATTTTATCTACTTAACACTCTACAACTGTTTTTATATTAATATTTTTAATTATTCAGTAAAAATAATTAAAGCAAATTTTACCTTAATAGCTTGACCGAATTTTTTTTTTGTTTGTTTCCGAAGAACAAATTTTATATTTTTGTCAAATGCAGCCATCTGACATGGACAAAATAAGGGTCATTCCATTCTTTGGACTGTTCTTGATCAGGGATAGAGATCATATTGGCCAAATTCATAACACATAATAAGAAATACAGTGTTTTTAGGTATGTGCCAAATGTGGCACGTCGTGCAGTGAAGGGTTAAGAATGTAAAACCAACCAACCAACCTCCAGATTAATTTTGATTTTGTGTGCTACGATTTCTCATTCTCAAAGGTTGGCAGGTCTGGAATTGTGCAAGATGATAATCCCAATGCAAGCATCAGCCTTTTTTCTCTTTTTTGTAAATAGTTTTTGTGTTGTTGCTTTTCAGTATGTAAGGGAGAGCAGGGTTGGTAAAAAACCTAGTTTTTTTGGTTTAAACCGGGTTTTTTAAAAATATATTTTCCTATTACATATACATGCATATTTATTGATAAAAATAAACATTGTTGGATATATAAGTAATATAACTTCATTTAAAAATAATTTAAATTAGATAATTACAATCAATTGTGTAGAAAATTGAAACCATTTAAAATTTAAACATTTTTAGTAAAAGCTATGTCTTATGTTCCGTGAATAAAATGCTCTACATAGTGAAACATTGATACATTCAGAAAATAGTGTCAAAGTTAGCGTTTTGAACCGAATTTCTGCACACAAAAAAAAAAAAATAATAATAACTATTCAAGGAAGGTTAAAAACATCTTTGTCACGTGATCAAAATTGCTTATAACTCAATAAGTAATTTATTCATCAAAAATGGAAAACACAGTTTGATTCCAAATCGCTTCCAGTCAGGCCTTTCAATTTTATCTTTCCGTTAAAAAATGAATTTGTAAATGTGTCAAAGCATTTTGTGCTTGTTGAGTTGAGCAATTGAGAACAGCCTTAAAAGATAATCTCCCCAATCAAGAAAATTTTCTTTTGCAGCTTGACTGAAATCTTAAAGGTCATTTTATGTTATTAATATAGGTCAAAATTAACATTTTTACCCACTGGCCAGTACACTGATTTTTTTCACTGGCCAGTTTTTTTTAACCATTGGCCAGTAACAAAGTTATGTACGCTCCATACAAAATTGTGTTTTTTCTAACTATCAACATTGTAATTTACTAATATACGAGGGTCACTCTGAAATTTTTGAGATACAACTAGGTTTTTAAAGTTATATTTACAAAATTTTAGGTGTGTTCAAAGTAGTCTCCTCCAGCATCAATGCACTTTTGTAGAAGAATTTTTCGCAGATTTAATGCCTCAAGCCATTCATTTCTTGGAATAGATAAAAAAATGTATTTATAGCCACATCAATCTCTTCTGAATGAAAACGGCGTCCACGTAAGTTCTTTTTTAGATTAAAGAATAACCAAAAGTCACACATAGCTAGATCAGGTGAATACGGCGGATGTTCTATCACTTTAATTCGTTTTTGTTTAAGAAACTCAACTGTTAATCCGGCTGTATGTGAAGATGCATTGTCATGATGAAGCATTAGTCCCCTAACATTCACTTCTTGTAGAATTTCTGAAAGACATTTAGTGGTATACCAGTTTGCTTTTACTGTCTTCTGCCCTTCCAACTTGATGGCTTTGACAAATCCCGTACTTCTGAAGTAAACGGCATACATCACTTTTTTCAGTGCGCATTGTCTTTTCACCATTGTCGGCGTGGGATCATCTTCAAAAACCCATACTTTGCTTTCTTGACGTGTTGGAACGTCAAAAAACGGTATGTATGTTTCATCACCCGTTACAATTTTAGAAATGATGCGGTGGCCACCATCATTTAGTAATTTAAGAGTTTCTTTACTGATTCTGACACGCTCCTCTTTTGGTGCTGAGTTAGATTATGGGGAACCCAACAGCAAACTACTTTTTTCATATGCAATTCTCCATGAATAATTTTGTGTATGGCTGCGGATCCAATGTTAAGTTCCTTCTGTATCATTTGATAGGTACAGCGATTATCATCCGTTAACATTTTTCGTATGGCAGACACATTATCCAGGATTACTGCCGACGGCGGCCTTCCTGTGTGTTCTTCATCCTGAAGAAAATTGCAACTTCTGCTAAATTCTTTAAACCATCTGAATACAGTAGCACGAGCTGGAGCATTCTTCTTGATTTAATCCTGCTTTAAAATCGTCGAAAATCATAGCACGAAAATGTTCTCGTGTCAACTCCATATTCTCTTCTTTTTAAAATTTATTCTACGCTAAACAAGTTGAAGAAAGTCAGTAAAAAATCGTCTGCTGTGTTAAAATACTTTGTATTTTAAAATTAAACCGTTATTTTTATTTTGTAAATTCTCGTCTGCACGTATCTCAATAATTTCAGAGTAACCCTCGTATATTACTTACCATTCGATATGATTACACTCGACTGAAAAATTTTATTTTTACTATTAATTGCAGTGAAATAAATTCACAGGAAATTTTCAGAAAGGTTAGAGGGACCCCACCCCCCTCGGCGCTAACTAATATGCATTTTTATGCGACCATTTAACGAATTTCGCGATCTTTTGATGAAATCTGCATTTTTTCCGCAAAATCTTTTCACAAAATTGTGTTTTTTTTTAATCCTTTAACGAAATTTGTGGGGTTTTTTTTGCCATTCTTAGAAAATATTTGCATTTTTTTTTTTCAAGATTTTTTGACAAAATTTCCGTTTTTAAGCGATCTTTTTTATAAATTTGCGTTTTTTTTTTTTTTGGCAATCTTTTTATGAAATTATGTTTTTTCCGCAATCTTTTCGTGAAATTTGCGTTTTTTTTTCACGATCTTTTGACGAAAGTTGCGTTTTCTCCGCAATCTTTTCACGAAATTTACGTTTTCTCCGCAATCTTTTCACAAAATGTGTGTTTTTCCAAGATCTTTTCATGAAATTTGCGTTTTTTCCGCGATCTTTTCACAAGATTTGCGTTTTATTCTGCGATCTTTTGACGAATTTCGCGATTTTGCCACGAAAGTTCGTTTTTTCCACGATCTTTTCACGAATTTTGCGTCTTTTCACGGATTTTGCGTTTTATCTGCGATCTTTTCACGAATTTTGCGTTCTTATCTGCGATCTTTTCACAAAATTTGCGTTTTTTTGCGATACTTTGAAGAATTTTGTGATTCTTTTTCACGATTCTTTGTCAAAATTAATGTTTTTCCGCGTTACTTTGAAGAATTTTGTGATTCTTTTTCACGATTCTTTGTCAAAATTTACGTTTTACCGCGATCTTTTCATGAAATTTGCGTTTTTTTTTCGCGATTTTGCCCAGAAAGTTCGTTTTTTCCGCAATCTTTTCACAAAATTTGCATTTTTCCACAATACTTTGAAGAATTTTGTGATTCTTTTTCGCGATTCTTTGTCGAAATTTGTATTTTTTCCACAATTTTTGGACAAAATTTGCGTTTTTCTACGATCTTGTCACGAAAGTTGCATGTTCTCCGCGATCTTTTCACGAAATTTACGTTTTTTCTGCGATGTTTTGACGTAAAACGTTTTTCCGCAATTCTTTGACGGAATTGGTGATTTTTTTTCCGGCGAACAATTGATGAAATTGATTTTTTTCGGCGACCATATCGAAATTAGCGATATTTTTATGTCCAAATTTTCAGACTGATGACTGTTTTTTTTTTTTTCCCCGGAACCGAATGCTTAAATTTTTGGAAAATTCGAGACAGAATCACCCCAGCTACTTTCTTTTCTTACGTTCGGGAGAATCGCCGATTTGGACGCCGTATATTCCGAACGAATTTCACCCCTTTCCTCCCTGGCGTCGATCTTTCAACCATTGTGTTTGGTGAGTGGTGCCCATTGAGTTTGGCGAGTGAGGACAATAAAGTTAATCGCCACGTTTTAAGTGTTACTCGATGCCTGGCAAGTGGCGAGTGCTAATTTTGTGCTATAGTTGTTAATTGTAAATAATTTGAGTTTTCTCAAAGGAAAATATTTTATTGAGAATATTGAATATTTTTAATCTATTTTATCTTTGCTACATTCGCATGTTTTAAATTTTATCTTTAGAGCTTCAGATATGTTCATCAATACATGCAATTTGCATTCTACATGCATGCAAATATAACCTAGACTCACTATGTCTCTCGGTGACTGCTGGGATAAGACTGTTAAAAGTAGAAATTATTTATATCCAATAATGGAGAATTTGCACGTTTTCTAACTTTATCACGAAACAATAGTACATGAAAAAATAAGAATGATACCCTGCATATTTTTTTTATTTTGAGCTTTTATTACTGATTTATGATTGTTTTAATATCGCACTATTTACCGTATCCCGAAAACGCTCTGTAATACATCTGACGTCACAGTTCATGACAACAAACGATTGTTATTCTTTACGTGTGTCGCTTTTCAACTTGTTCATTTTAAATATTGCTGTTTCTAAAATTATTATGACTGAGAACACAAAGTCATGTTATAAATACAGTGAAACCTCTCTGTGCGACCACCTCCATTAAGCGATCACCTCCGTTAAGCGACCACCTCCCTGAACGATCATATTTTCATTGAACGAAATTTATTCCCATAGGATCAATACTAATTTTACTTCCATTCAGAGACCATCCCAGCTGACCTCTCTCCCTGAGCGACCAATTTCTTTGAAGAAAAGGAAACAAATTCCGTTTTTTCCTGTCACTTGAAGAAAGTTTTGTTAGAAAAATAATTCCGAGGGGCTTTAAACTTCTAAACTAAGTTTAGATTTTTTTTTTTCCAGTAACTTTTAAGTGTTTAAACCCCTTTATGCCTTTTTAGACAATGAAGTTAACTCTGATGACGAATTAAGAATGACGATCAATAAACTCCCTTACCCTATTCTGTTAGGAAACTCTCAAAGAAATAGATAAATTAATGAAAATATCATTATTTGTTCCCGTCCAAAAAAAAAAAAAAAAATTGCATTTATTTACTGAACTTTGAATGAACTTTGAAATAAAAGTTATGAAAGAAATAACCATAAAACCAAAGCAAACGCCAATATATTCATTTTCAAACACTGCAGTAATTAACTTATATAATTAACTTTTATTTTGATACTTAAATTTTTATATTTTTTCCTAATGTGAAAAATAAATTCTAGTAACATTATTTCTACTTTTTTTCAACAATTAAAATCTTGATTTAAACATGACCTCCATTAAGAGGCCACCTCTCGAAACGAATTCAATTTTTATTAGAATGAAGCGTGGTCGCTTTAAGGAGGTTTTACTGTACTGTATTGTACCACTCTGCACTAATACAACTAGTAACTTCTAGCGAAAAGTTGTTTTTCAGTGTGCCAAAAGACCCTGCCATTAGAAAATCATGGACTAAAGCTATGAAGAGAGATGACAAGAAAAATGCTAATTTATCTAATACATCATCTCTTTGATCTTGTGAAGATCATTTTTCAGTAACTTTATGTTTGATTTTGTTTAAATATTACTATTTTAGAACATTAATTGATTGGATAAATGGTTATTAAAGAGAAAAAAAAAGCATTCATATTTATAATGTACTCATTCGTATTTAAAAACAAACAAAAACACTCTGTAGTAGATTTCATACGTATATTGTATGTGTAAAGATTAATAAGCAATAACCTTGTTTTATTGATGATTAAATAGGTAAAATGTAGAAACGTCTAAGATATGACACACACAAATATGTTAGTTTTTATTTCAGGAATTCAGGAAGTAAATAAAAATTTTATTGCGGAAGTGTACATTTTTATTAAGTTAGGGATTAGCTTTAAAAAATAAAGGATTTATTTCGAAACAATATTTTGTCATGTCTTAATAGAGATTATAAAACGTAAAAATATTGAAACTACTCAAAAAAAAATTATATTTTATTAAATTATTTATAATATTAAATTTTTACTTTTCAACATAAAATTTAGGTCCCGCTGCCTATGACACCGTGTAGCAGGCGTGCTTCGACAATACTGCATAATAAAATATGACAATACTGCAAAAAAAAATCAACATGAAAAAAAAAATGCGAACCACATCCCCGCTGCCTGTGGCATCGTATAGCCAGAGTCAGATAATATAGACAAACACGCGAACGCCGTTCGCAGAAATTTTTCAAAGTTTGCAGACAGTTTTGATGGTTTTTTTTTTTTTTTTTTTTTTTCAAATTTCTTTATTTAAAAATATATATATATATCAAGACCGCGGGTGGAGAATCGGTGCAAGAAGTTCTGCAGACTATTTTTCAACTAGAGGAAAAAAAAAGTTTAAAATTTTTAAGAAAGAGTTACAATATTAAGGACTGGTTTGTCTCAAAAACAGTAGATAAACTGATGAGTAAGAGTTCATCTCTTCCTTTCTAATTTTCATTAATTTATCTTTCCTTCATTAGTTATCTGCATTAAGCATACCATTCAATACTACATTTCTTGACTGAGTTTTAATAATGTTTGTAAATTAATATTTTCTTTTAGTGGTGTTGCTTAGTGGCACTCCACTCGCATATAACTTTTCATTTTTGCTGTTAGTGGTGACATAGGACTCGGGAGGGGCACGACGTTTTTCTGCAGAAAATTTTTAAGAAATTATTAGATTTCGCAGACAGTTTTGCATTTTATCCGAGTCTGCGTATAGCACCACGCGCTGCAAATTCTTGTAAAAAACCTAAAAATTTACAGAAGTACCCCCAGGAGGCGAAGTGGAAGTGGGGGGAGGGGCAACGGATGTGCATAATATGAATAAGTTTTCATACACTTTTCTAACGATATGTCACATGTGGCGTGTACTCAAAATTTAGAAAATAGCTCCTTCCCGGATGACCCTCCCCTCCCTCTGCATTTCCCACTCTTTCAAATATCTAATGTTAAAAAATATTTATTTGAGTGTTAAATGAAAAATCGCATTTAAAACGCAATAAACAGTTGATCTGAAGAAAAAAAGAGAAAACTCCACCCCCCACCCACCCACCATCACCAAAAATCAACTCATTTCTTAAATTTATAAAATCTTTATTATGCGTTAAAAACAACGTCAAAGTTTAAAAGCGATCAGTTCTTTATTTTTCCTAATTTTAACAATATCCCATCAACTCTCTCTATGTGAAAAGACTTTTAATGAGTTTAAAAATCGATTTTTTCATAAACTTAGCGCTCATTTTTTTTATTTTTCAAATTGACATTTTATAAATCAACGTACAAAATAACATCCAGATGCGAAAGAACCAAATTTGTAAAATCAGTAGTTTAAAAATTTCGAACCTTTATTTCCAAAGCCTAGTATCTCTTTTCTTTCCGTTCCGCTTGCCTGTCGTGAACTGTGACGTCATAGTAAGTCACGCCCCGATTTGGAGCGACGTGATTTTAGCTTACTTTTAGGACTAATTATTTAATAGTATAGATATTTTTTTCGCGTTTTTGAGAACATTTTTGAAAACTGTGGATGTGGAACTATCAGAAAAATATATAAATGATCAAATCCCCCATGTGTGCAAATTCCTCATTTGAAACACTTAAATTACAAAAATGAAAAAATATTATATTAGATCTTTTCTAAAAAACCAGTTGGTTAACCAATTGATTTAAACCGTTCCAATCCTGCTGGTAACAGAATAAAATCATAATGCAAAACTCCAATCCCAATGTAGGAATGCAAGAAAAACAAAAGCTTACTAAACCCAATAGCCATGATACAGCAAAGAAAACTCACAGCCAATCATTCATTAGCATACAGAACAAAAAGTAACCAATGGAGAGAATTACTTATGATTACGTCATCATTTAGGCATATGTAATTCTTAGTAAATCTTAACTAATCAAGCAATCTAAGTAGTAAAAGTGTATTTTTAGCTCAAATCTGCCATTTTGGCTATTTTTAAAAATAAAAGGCTTAAAAAAAGAAGAAAAATAACTAACTACTTGTTTTTTCTTCCCAGCTAATTTAAGAAAAATTAGTTAGTCTGCTACGTAGATTTAAAGCTTATGAGAAAAGTTTGATTGATTAAAAATGTTTGTCACCTTTACAAATTTATTAATTCATCATTTTTCTAAAGCTTTGCTTGTAGCTTCTGCATAACTTGGATTTTGCATTTTTCAATAATGTGTAAAATAAAAGAAAACATTAGGGAAAAAGACAAAAAAACCACATGAAAAAAAACCCCATTTGGTTTAAACCAACGTGGTTTAAACCAAACAACCCTGTGGGAGAGTGGTAATGAATGGACCAATTTTCGGTTTTTAATTTTTATAATTTTATCTAATAATTTTTTTTTTGGCTCAGAATTGGCTCTTCGCTTTACTTATTTGGTTATATAAAGAAGTCATAAAAATTGGATTAGAAAATGTCTATAATGAATGATAATAGAAAATAAAAATATAAAAATTAGGTCCATTCTTCCCCACCCATGGGGATGAATGGGCCACTAAATGAATTCAATGAAAAAATGTAGAATTGATCTTTTATTGACCAAATATGACAAAATAAATGGTACTTGACATGATATGATCGAAAGCATGCTGAAATAGTAAATAATACACAATGCTTATCAAAATTTATAAACATAAAAAGTGATATTATTAAACCACATTAAAGTAGGAGAAAAATGACAAAATAATGAGATTATAAGAAAGAAAAAACATAAAATATAGATAAAAATAATAGATAATACACATGATTTTGCAAAATTTATATTTTTCAAAATTAATATTAAATGACATGGTGCCTATTAATTGCAACTATTTAGTGTAAATTTCTGGTATTATTTATTCTACCCATCAGATTCAGAATATAAACAATTATTCTAGTTTTATATCAAATGGGAAAATACTGGTAGGTGTGGTCAACAACTAGACAGTTCACCTTAATCATTTATATAAATTTAACTTATGTTTCTAATTAATAACTAATATTTCTTAGGGTGAAAATGTACAAATTAATTTTTAGACATCCCTGTAAACCTATTCTAACTATACATTAATTTAATCTAAATCCATGTCAGCGAGTTATGTCTCATATTTTCATGATCCAAAGGTGGCCCATTCATGACCATGATATAGTGATCCATTCAGCCCCACCAATACTTCTGGAATACATTCAGGTTTTATTAGTACATTAAATTCAAATAACATCTAAATACATCCTAAAATTAGTTTACAGATATGCAAAGACTTGCTAATACACATATCTGCAATGAAATAATAGATACTTTTCAGCTTATTTATTTTACTGAAAAGTGAAAAAATTTGCTTTTCAATCAGATTCTTGACCGTCCTACTCCAGAGGGAAAATGGCTCCTCCCAAACAATGGAAAATTTGATTATTTTGGTAGAACAAATAGTTCCATCTATTGGTGGCATCTAAAATAATTTTATGCAAATACTTTTTCATATTTTGTTAATGGCCCATTCATTACCACTCTCCCCTACATCTGAAATGAATAAGTTAATCTGTAATATTGTATTATATATGTATGCTTTTTTTCACAGTATTTGCTTCTGGGATAAAAATAAAACTTTGATTTTGCCCTTTGATAACTTTTTTTTAATATATATATTTTTTTTATATCTCATCTGTTTAAAGTATCGTATATCCTGGCATATAGCACACATCACTAATTCAGACCTGCCAACTGCTACGAAAAAATCGTAGTTGCTACGACTTGGACCTATAAACTACGATGTTACGAAAATCGGTCTTGAACTACGATTTTTTTTACAAAAAACACAAACGCATTTTTTGTTTCTAGTTGTGATTTTTATCCCGCGCAGCATACTTTTCATGAGTGATTCTGTTCCGAAATTTCCAAAATTTCAAAGTATTCATTTCCGAAAGTTTTAAAAAAATTCGCCAGTAGTCCAAAAATTCGGACATTAAAAATGCTCATGGAAAAAAAATCTGGGCAGCAAAACAAACTTCTTAACATAAAACACTCTTTATGTATATTAACCACGAGTGAATCGTGTTTCTGTAAATATTTATACAAGGGTGCCATTTTAAGAATTTCTGAAAGGAGGAGGGGGGGGGGGAGTTGAGGGGCAAGGTTTGAAACAGTGTGCAAAATCGCACGATTTGCGACAAACTATCGTGCATTTCGACAAATGACCGAGTAAAAAAAATCAATTTCATCAAAGGATCATGGTAAAAACGTGAATTTTGTCAAAATATCGCAGAAAGAAAATGCGAATTTCGTCAAAAGATCAGTAAGAAAATACAAATTTCATCGAAAGTTCAGTAAGAAAACGCAAATTTCACCGAAAGATCGCAGAAAGAAAACACTAATTTCGTCAAATGATCGCGGTAAAAAATGTGAAATTCTTCAAAAGTTCATGGTAAAAAGTGCGGATTTCAACAAAGACTCGTGATAGAAAAATGTGAATTACGATTGTGAGAAACAAATTGTGAATATCCTGAAATGATCGTGTGGAAAAAATCGCGAATTCCGTCAAAATTTACTGCACTGAGCTAAAAAAAATTAGAACCAGGCTCCTTTTAAAAATGCAAAAAAAAAAAAAAAATACGCTTTGCGAAACGAAAAGAAGTTCTAAAAATTGTATAAAAATTTTAAGAGGAAAAAATTTACTATATTGAGTTGAAAGACCAAAACCTTATTCCTTTTACGAATGTCAAAAGATGGCTGTGAAACACGAAAAACCGACCAACCAACCTCCAGATTAATTTTAATTTTGTGTGCTACGATTTTTCATTTTCAAAGTTGGCAGGTCTGCTAATTTGACAGTATATATTTTTTTCAAGCATAACTGTATAACACATATGAAGTTTTCCCCACGAAAACAAACCAGAAATACTAGTTTCCTCCCACTTCAGATGTATCTTTTTTTTGTGACATGTGAATGGAAACGCAATTGTTTCTGGTCTACTCAGTTCCTATCTTTTGGAATCTAAATAACCCATCCTTCAAGAATTTGGTTTCAGGCTTGTCCTCTCTTTTATGCGCTCAAACTTCTTCATTCCCATCTGCATGAATGCGCTAATCTGACCAAAGCAAAATTCCCGTTTTACACGTCATTCTTCATTTGATTGAAGCCGTTAACTTTCAGTTGTGTTCATACTAAAGCCTGTGAAAATCAGATCTTCGTCATAAAGTTTTCCAGTAAAGTGAAATAATTACACTTCTGGATTTGAATGCAAAGTAATAGCATTTTCAATAGAAAATGGCAATCGCACTGCAGCTAAAATGTTTAGAGTTAATGAGTGTTCTGTTTTGTGAGTTGAAGAAGAAAAGTGAAAGTGACAGTGGAGATAAAATACATGAAATCGACAGTGGGAAGAAGATGACATTCCCAAAAATATAAATAAGGACGAGTATAACAAACTTTTATGTGATCTGATAAGGAAGATTAAGTTTGATAGAAAATATATGAGCATATGAGTTTCAAAACTCTCCTTATCCAAAATTTAAAAAATCCAGTTTCCTCTATCAATCTATTCTATTGGTAAATCTGCATCGAGACAACACTACAATCTGCAAAAAAAAAAAAAAAAAAAAAAAAATAGTTTTATCGTGTATTTCTGGCATTGTAAAATCTTGGTTCACAATGAAAACCAATCGATGCAGTCAGAGATTTTTCGCAATTTCCCAAAATTTAATTATCTAGATAAGGTGAGTTTTGAAACTCACGTCCTCATATATTGTAAATTTCATTGTTTATATTGATATATAAATGCATTTAAATATACCTCTAAAAATTTGGAATGTTTTCTTCTTATGATTTTACATTAACCTTTTTATATTCAGTGTATAACGCGCACACGGAAAAATGAAGTGATTTTTTTTTTTTAGAGTTAAAAGTGCGTATTATATGCCAAGATATACGGTATATAAAAATTTATCGTAGTCTGGCATTATTTGTATAATGGTACAGCTGTGGTACAGGGCTCCTATGACTCAGGGAAAGGTCACGTAATTCAAAAATTTAGGCAAAATGTCGTGGAAAATTTTAAATATTTAAAGTGGTCAAGGAAAAGTCAGGGATTTTTGATGTACTACTTTCCAATAGAATCTCAGTTATTGTAAATGAAGAAATTTTGATTTTAGCATGGTCAGGGAGTATTCAGCTCTATGTAAAGAAAAATCAAAATAGTTTGTGGTGTATGAGCTCTGTGACAGATGGATAGAGACACGAGACTATAAGGGTTTCGTGAAATGAACGAAACCCTTAAAAGGACTTAAAGAAGTTATTATTACTAAATGCTTGGTTTTCGAATTTGAGTAATTGGATTTCATCTTTTGTTACAAAATGTTATTTTTCACAAAAATAATGATTACTTTCCACAAAATGGGCCACGAAGAAAAAATCTATATCAACACAACCCTCGATATATTGATTTGTTAGAACTGGCGTTTTAAAAACATAATTTTTTTGACAATTTCTTTGATAAAATTTTATGTGTATTGATTTGAATTTATTTTTTAAAACATAAATTTTTGTTGTATTAATGATCATAAATTATTTCAGGGAAGGTGATGATGAAAATTATTACTATTCTACAAAACTACAATTACAAGAACTGCTAGAAGTGTTAGATCCGAATGACCTTGAATATGAATTGTATAGAACAATAGAAGATTTTAAGGATGAAATTATACGACAAATGGATATAACAGAAAAATTAACAAACAGTGCTAAAGGAAATAAGAAGTCTTACTTAGAGGTTGAAAATGGTAGGTTGTTCAAATTTTGTTTTTACATGGTTTGTTAGTTTTGGTAAAAATGGAAAAAGTGCTTGGGGGGGGGGGGGGGGGGAATTCATTTTCAAGTGCTTGAAAGTGCTGAAATTTTTTCAAAAATTAATAATAGTCCTTTAATTTTAAAGTTTCTTGTAAACAAACAAACAAAAATACGTTCATATATTTTTATTTTTAAAAAAAGACATATATTCTCTTTCCCTCTCAAAAAAAAAAAAAAAAAATTGCTCTGCATACTAGATGTTAGTAGCTGGGAAGCTCGGCTCAAAAGCAACCAATCGCAGTGAACAAATGGAGAGGCTTAGCCAACATGATGAAAAAGCAAAAGTGGAAGATTCATTATTAGCCGACTCTGACTGGCTGCTTGTTGGACGAGCTTTCCAACTGCTAAGCTCTAGTTGTTTCAGTTTACCATCTTTCCTCTGCTGTAAAATTCCAATGACTTGTAATGATGCCTGCCATAGAGATTAAAACATCTCCGGAAATTCATGAGGTTCTCTAGAAATGCAGGATAAATTAAACAAAAGCATAATTTGAAGAACAAATTAAAAAAAAAAAAAATTATTTCCTACATTGTTTAGCCCCGAGAAAGGACAGATATTAAGTTATTTCATTCAATTAATTTTACATTTAATGTTAAATTTTTGTAACAAATTAGTTAAGCCAATTGAAGATTAAAAAATAAAAATAAAATTCATACAATATGATAGTTGAAACACCCTAAAAAATTAGATTCCGTTCAAATGAAATCGAAATAAATCTTACTTTTTTTTTAAGTTTTGTATTTTGCATGCATCTTATCATTTTATGCACAATTGTCATAAACATAATACAAAATCTGCAATACAAATATTTTCAATATGGCAGAAGTCTAAGATTTATTTCGATTTCATTTGAACAAAATCTAATTTTTTTACGGTGTTTCATCTATCATATTGTATTAATTTTATTTTTATTTTTTAATCTTCAATTGGCTTAACTAATTTGTTACAAAAATTTAACATTAAATGTAGAATTAGTTGAATGAAATAACTTAATATCTGTCCCTTCTCGGGGTTAAACAATGTAGGAAATAAGTTTTGCTTTTTTAATTTGTTCTTCAAATTATGTTTTTGTTTAATATGTCAAGTTTATTAATAACTACGGCACTCAGATGAACTCATTTCGAAATTAATAGAGAGTATCATCATCAGGCTTTGATGTATGAGGTATTGCATCACATTGTGGGATGCAGTTCTCAATGTGTGATTCAAAATGTTTCACCACTGTAGTAATAGTAATGCAGGTTGCGGTAGTTTGGACAAAAACTTCTAATCTGAACGTAAAAAATCTATAATCAAAACCTAAAAAATTAACTTCACTTAAATTTAGACACCCTATTTCCCACTCAGGAATGCTATGAATGTAAATGTAAATTGTGTTGAATCCTTACTGATAATATTTAACAATATTATAGCTGTGGTACAGTAAAAAATAAAAGTTTTACTTAAATTTTTAAACCTTATTCTCTCCCAAGGGGTAATGTAAACACATCAGAAAATTATTACCTAAGTTTAACTTGGGGTATAAATAGTTCTCATCTCGGAAAGAAAAAATACACTTTAAAATTTAAGTTATGTAATTCCTCACTAAGTTCGCTACTTGCGCAAAAATAGCTAGCCATTAGAAACTTTTTACTAAAATATAAACTTGACCAAAGCAAAAACTTATTCTGAAAATATCTTTTTTATTTACACTATGACGCCATATTAACCTTTTTAATTTTTGAAAGAAAAAAACAAGCTCAATTTAATATTTCACGTGAAAATCTTTCAACTAAAAAGAAATAAATTATTATTACGGCTTTTGAAATTTTTGCAACAATGAAGTAAAAATGTTACATTTTCTATGTAAAATGCCCGTTGATTTTCAATGAAAAAAGCGAAAATTGGAATTATTAAGAAAAATATTTGAATAATGTAAAAAAAAAAAAAATGGCCCATATTTCTTTCTGATTTATAATTCACTTATATGCAAAGGCAGTTTACCATTGGTTTCGATCCTGATGTCAGGCAAACGTTTTTACACTTTAAATTTATAATATCATTAGAATTAGTAAAGAATAAAAAATGAGTGGCATCAGGGACAAAAGGTGGGAAGAAAAAATGAAAAAGTTATATTCTCCATAGGCTTTTCCATGTTAAATTAACATTGAGAAGTGACACTGGAAATAAATTAGTATTGCGCTGCCACGCAATACTTAAATACAGTAGTATAATAAAGTATAAAATGCAAAAATCTGCACTTTGCAAGGGAAAAAAAATCTATCGAATTACAATTTTGTTTCCCCGCAAACCAGGGCTGGCTATTTGCCGGCAAAAAAGGGTTTCTGCCTTGCCAGTGGCAGAAACTGGTTATAACCGGTTTTAACCGGCAGAAACTGGCAACAACTGGCATAAACACATTTCATGACATAATATGAGGCTTTTTTACTAGTATTAAATTCCTTAAGTACATTTTATTCCGTATAAATAACAAATGAAATATTGTGGGTAGTTTTAATTAAAAAATAAATAGATTTGTATTAGAAAAAATGAGTAATGTAACAGATAAAATTTTTGTTATAGTACGGTTATATAATTTTATATGTAAACAATTATTAGAGTATTTTAAAATTTCAGTTTAAAAATCAAATACAAAACTATATCCAATACTTATTTTAAATAAACAATGAAAAGAAAAGAAAAATATTCAATACTTGCTCAAAATAATTTTCTGTAATTTAACGTATTAATTTAATAATAACACTATAAATTATCTCTCATAGAAATGTTATAGTTATATGCGGATCTTGTAATTCCATGAATTTAAAATACATTTCATTTAAATACAGTATTCAAAGGAACAAATCTGACTTTTTTTTTTTTTTTTTTTTTTCAATTTAAGACTGTCATAAGCATAGATTAAACTTTGTGCGAATTTTAGTAAAAAAGCTAAAATCTTTAACAATGATTTTACACACAAATAACATACAGACACGACAAAAAACGATTATATGGGATATTTTTGTCGTGTCTGTATGTTATTTGTGCATAAAATTGTTGTTAAAGATTTTAGCTTTTTTATTAAGACTGTTAGTTGAAAATGTTCCAACCACATTTTGCACTTACAAAACAAACAACTACAAAGGTTCAAAGCAGATTTGATACAGTAATAACCGACTACCATATGCTAACTTATTTACTTCATCCTAAGTATATGGGATCAAAATTGACATATGAGCATAAAGAAAAGGCAAGGAAATTGCTTTCTGATATTAATCCCAATTTTGTGCCACATATAATATCCTTTGAAGCAAAATCGACTCCTGCCTCAGAAACATATTTCTCCAAGGAAGCCCTAGAAAATGTCTTGCCCTTACCTTCTATGTGGTGCAGAGTCAGATAACCCGGTAGCAGAAAGTTCCTGACGGGTGACGTGCGTCGCAGATTTTCTTTTCCCTTTCGCAGATTTTTTTTTTTTCCATTGGATCTTTTTTCAACTTTATATTATGTTTAGTTCTTTATTATTTATTACTAAAACTTAAGATTATTATTAATAAAAATGAGTAAAATGCTTAAAAACATTAAAAGTAAATGATTAATTAATTAAAGGTTCATTTGTAACATTTTAGCTGCAGATTATTTTCAGTCCCTGAAAGATCTGTCGCAGACACTTGGAGAATTTTCTGCTATTGGGTCAGATAATATAGACGAACACGCGAACGCCGTTCACAGAAAATTTTCAAAGTTTGCAGACAGTTCTGATGTTTTTTTTTTTTTTTTTTTTCAAATTTTTCATTAAAAAAATTATTAAGACCCCAGGCAGAAAATCTGTGCGAGGCCCGTCGCAGACTCGTGAGAAGGTCTGCAGATAAAAAAAGCTATCTAGAAATTATTTGCCATGTACCATGGAAGAAGCGCCGTGGCATATATATTTTTAAAACTTAATATTGGAAGTGCGGGGCTTATGCCGGAACAGCAAGTACAATGCTTTTTTTTGCCAGGGCCGGTAGCAGAAACAGTGCAGCACCGAAGCAGGTGCTGCAGATTAATTTAACAGATTAAAAATAAATTTTGTGTTGGAAAGTAAATGTTAATCTCTTTTAAATAAAAGTTTATTTGGTTGGAAATTTTAACGAATGTTTATGCGCTTGTTTACCATTTCTCTGCGATTTGCAGTGACTATTTTACATTCGAAAGGGGAATTCGGTTTTAATATCTTAGTAAACATTATCCTCTTTTCAATAAAGTCTAATTCAGAAAACTGTGTGTGTGTGTGTGGGGGGGGGGGGGGTGAGAGCATGTAACGTAATGTGAGGGATTGGAAAGAGGACTTTTTCACTTTTTCTGTTAGCGGCGATATAGGACTTTTAGGAGGGGCGTGGCGTTTTTCTGCAGAAAATTTTTAAGAAATTATTTGAGTTTGCAGACAGTTTTACATTTTATCTAAGTCTGATGTGGTGGTCATCTTTAAAAACGAATACTGGTGAAAATGAGGATTTTTCAAATTTGCATCCTCAATAATGACATTGCCAGCAAGTAATGATAGTCTTGAAAGTATATTTTCAAACTTTTCTTTCATTCAAAACAAAGAAACAGTGTGTTCAGAAAGATTAGCAAAATTTTGTCCTATGCTATGGAATGTTCTGTGGAAAAAGTAATAATAGTATATTTGAGTGGCAATTTTGTTCTTTCAATATTGTAAAATAATTGTGCAAGATATTTCATTAATTTTTTTTCCGTTATTTATTGTGCTTCAATTATTTACATATATATTTTCACAAGAATCATAATCTTTAAGTTATTGCATTGCATTATTTATTTAAAAATACTCTGAAAAATACATTTGTTAAAATATCACAGATTTTTTTGTAAATTTCTTTTTTTACTTTTAAATAAAAATTCAACTCTAAACAATAATATAAAATAGTTAAACTTGTACAGCATCAGACTACCATTGAAAATTTCTGTTTTTCAAGTGAAAAAAAATTAGTACCTATTATATAAACAAAGTATATTTATATGATAATTTTGAAACTTTTTTACAACTTTGAATAACATTCATAATCTTTAATTTTAATTTTTAACTTAATTGTTTACATATCAAATACATGTATGAATTAAGAATCATTGCACATTAAAGTTCTTATTAATATTATTTCTGAGTTTCTGCCAGTTTTTGCCACTTACTGGCAGAAACTAGTTTCTGCCATGCCGGTTATAACCGCTGGTTTTAACCACTCTGGCAGAAACTTGCCAACCTTGCCGCAAACTGTCGTTCCTTAGTCCAGATCAGTGATGTGATTTTTCTGCAAATATAATTTTTTTATATTTTGTTGAATTCCACGAATCATTTATTTTGTACAGAATTCCGAAATATCAGTACAGTACGAAGTCCGAAACCTTGGTAATTCCAAATTTTGGATCATTTGCAATTTATTTATCAAAAAAGGAAAAAGAAAACTAGTCGACCCTTTCCCCCCAACCACCCTCTGTCCTTTTCTCATGCCATGAATAGGTATACAGTTTTTTTCGAATTTCGAGGTGATTTTTCCACATTAGTAAAAATAATCAAACTTTTAGACTTCTTTTTGCATATTGTGGCTTTTTTGATTCATAAATAAAATTTGGTTTCAAACTTTTAGCCAAATATAATGTACTAGCCTAGCTGCCCTTGGCGACAAGTTTGGTCTCCCTTAAAATTTATGTTTGGGAAAGCATGCTAAGATTGCATCATGTTACTTTTATTCATAATTTAATTCAGTTGGACTCCCTTAAATATAATTATATAATCCCTTAAATATAATTAATATAATCCCTTAAGCTAATATCAGTTTTTGTTGCATTAAAATATCTCTATTTGTTGATTTTCTGTAAGCAAGTAAACCCTATTGGTTTACAATGGAAGTCTATGGGAATTTGGCGAACATCGTCGAAAGACCGCAATAAAAAAAAGGTGGACATCGTCAAAAGGTCGCGAAAAAAAACATGAACATCGTCGAAAGATCGCAAAAAAGCGCGCATTTCGTCAAAGGATCGAGGAAAAAAAGGTGAATTCCGTCAAAGAATCACGGAAAAATTTGCTGCAACATTGATGTTCCAGAGGTGCCAAGTATTACGGTTTGTCCGTAAATTATTACTGATTTGCAACAAGAATTACGGCGTTACGGACACCAGTTAAAAATTACAGCGAAAAAAAACGCGAATTTCGAACAGAGTATCACGGAAAAAACGCAAATTTTGAACAGTGTATCGCGGAAAAAACGCGAATTTCGACAGAGGATCGCGGAAAAAACAAGGCTTTTTCGCCAAAAAGCTAATTTCGTCAAAGAGTTGCGCAAAAAGCGCGACTTTAGCCAAAAGATCGTGGAAAAAGCTCGACTTTAGTCAAAAGATTCGGAAAAAGCGCGACTTTAGTCAAAAAGATCGCAGGAAAAGCGCGATTTTAGTCAAAAGATCGCGGGAAAAGCGCGAATTTCGTGAAAAAGTCCCGTAAAAACAAGAATTTCGTCAAAAGATCGCGGACAAAACGCGATTTATATTTTTAAAAATCGCGGAAAAAGCGCGATTTTAGTCAAAAAGTTCGCGGAAAAAGCGCGATTTTAGTCAAAAAGATCGTGGGAAAAGCGCGATTTTAATCAAAAGATCGCGGGAAAAGCACGAATTTCGTGAAAGAGTCCCGTAAAAACAAGAATTTCGTCAAAAGATCGCGGACAAAATGCGATTTATGTCAAGAGATCAAGGAAAAAGCGCGATTTTAGTCAAAAAGATCGCAGAAAAATCGCGCTTTTAGTCAATGGGTCGCATAAAAAATGCCAATTTCGCCCCTATTTTTGTATGCAGAATCAACCCCCAACTCTGGTTACTGATAACTTTCATTTAAACTTGGCACCTCTGGCACGAGATTTTTTTACAGCTGAGTGGCAGGTTAAATATTAGTTAGCCATGTTTTGAGTGAAAGCATGTTAAATTTTGAATTGCACAACTAGCTAAGATTGCTAAATAAAACATTACATTAGAATTACTCATAGTACAGTGAAACCCGCTTAAGAAGTTTCCCGGAATGGAAGGGGAAAACTTCTTAAATGGGAAAATTAGCATTTTTTGAAAAAATTAATAGTTTAAATATTGATATTCAGAAGAGGGTTTATTTTATCTTAGTACAATAATACAAAGAGTATTTTCTATAAAATTGAGTTTTCTTAAGAAATTTAAATTAGTTTGCACACTTAAAAAATTAGCTAATAAAGTAAAAATACATAATTACCTTAGAAACTCTTTATTTAATCCAAGACAAGAAATTTCTCTTTAAGAGTCATTTGATATGTTTTTGCAAAAAAAAAATCGGTTATAGTTTTTTGTTTCTGTTTTTTTTCGGCAACTTTTAATTGATAACAGTCTAACTGTCTTAAGCTTTTGAAAACTTCTTCAGGTACATTTTCGATAAAACGCCGAAAGGTTTCTAGTCCTTTTACAGCTTCCGAAAAACTAGGAATTCCCACATCTTCTTCCTCAGTTTCACTCATTTCTTCATCTACTGTCATTTCACAAATATCATCCACTGTAAGCATTTCACATGGTACTTTTTCATCATCTACCAACACATACTCCTTAAACGATGCAGTGAAATCCATCTTTCTTTGAAGAGTCTTCCAATCATCCTCAATATCAAATTCATATTCTTCTGTTGATTCTCCATCCAAGAATCCCGCTTTTTAAAAACAATTGGCAATGACAGATGGGGTTATTAACTCCCATGCAGATAAAATAAAATGAATTGATTCGAAAACGTTCACTTTTTTAACTCTCCAGTATTGTCAAGTTTTTCAATCATCCATTTCACTAGCCGTTTTCTATAATGCTGCTTAAACACTTTAATTACTCCCTGATCCATAGGTTGTAAAACGGAAGTTGAGTTCGGTGGTAGAAAATGGACTTTTATGTTGCTCAAGTTTTTCCTGTCTTTGGAATAGGCGGCACAGTTGTCTACAAAAATGATGATGTTCCTCTTAGCTTTCCTCATTTTGTCATTCAATCTTTTCAAGTAATCTTCATAAATTGTAATTGTCATCCATGCAGTCTTGTTGCTTTCATAATCACAAGGCAGCGATTTCACATTCTGAAAACATCTGGGTTTCTTCGATTTTCCAACAACTAAAATTGGCAACTTCACAGAACCATCCATGTTGGCACCCAACGAAATTGTAAGTCCTTCCTTACTTCTTTTACCTCCGTGACATTTTTCGTCTTTATATGCATATGTTTTATCTGGTAAAAGATTGTAGAAATGTCCACACTCATCCATATTGAAAAAGTCTTTAGGGTGGTAGACGGTTATCAAATCTGGTAAGATTTTCTTCCACTCTTCGATTTCTTGTGGATCGACACTTTTACTCTCGCCTTGTATAGAATTATAAGTCAATCCAGCTCTTTTCTTCATCCTATCAATCCATCCATTTGAAAGAGTAAATTCAATCTCCAATTTTTTGGCAATTTCCTCAGCCTTCTCTCTAAGAATAGGTCCGCTTATAGGAATATTGGCGGATCTGGCTTGTTTGAACCAAATCAATAACTTTTCTTCCATAACTTCATATTTTCCTCTTTTCACCTTTTTAATTTTACGAGATTTTTGAGAACAGTTTAAAATGAGATCTCGTTTTCCTACAATTCCATTCAGAGTAGTCACTGGTATGTTCAACTTCTTTGCAATTTCAATTCTTGATGTTTTCGCGTTACTATCAACTTCTTTCAAAATTTTGATTTTGTCTTCAATTGACAAGGCTTTCCTCTTAATTGCCTTACTCAACATTGTTGGGGGAAAAAAACAGAATTTTTTGTTCGTGTATTTTCTAACGAGAAAGCTTTGATGTTATGCACTGACTTAAAAACTGTGAAATGAATAAACCAAACGCAGCTTTGGTGCATTGCACTTATGGAAGAGAGTGGTGGGAAAGAATCTGTTGTAATTATTGAACTGAAAGAAGCACCCATCGGTAGGGCAGAGCAATTCCCTTTTCTCTTTATCAGTCACTATTGTTACAGTGATGAGGGACCCATCCTCTACCCACATTCCATTTCCATCAAACACGTTAAACAGATTTTAAGGTGAAATAGAGGTGACCACAACTTCTATCAGTCCTAAATATTGACCTTTTTGAATAGCGAAGAATAATAAAGAAAGACATTTCCATCACAGAAAATAAAATAATAATCAAAAAGACAAAATAAAACGCGCTTTGAAAGTAAAAATGGAAGGAAAAATAAAACTTTTTAAGCGGGAAAGAGTTTCGAACTAAACTTCTTAAACAAGTTATTTTAGTGTTGTAAGAATAACAGAAAAATGGGAATCAAAAATATAAACTTCTTAAACGGGAAAACTTCTTGAGCGGGAACGTCTTAAATGGGTTTTACTGTATTTGCATGAATTACTCAAATTTGATTTCCTAAGAATTTCAATCTGCTCCAATAGCAGGTTTTATTGCTAAAAAATTAGATTTTTGCCACTACAAATATGGATTTTACTGCTACAAAATTAGATTTTTGCTGCTTCAAAGTGGCTTTAGTGCACTTTCATCTCTGTATTATCACATTGTATCAATCTTTTCAAAAATTTTAGAAATTGGTGTTCATATGTTATTTTTACTGTTATTCTGTTTTCTAACTTCACAGAAATTTTGACTAATTTTATGAAAGATTTTCCAGACAAAGGTAAATTATTTTAAAAAGTGCTTTCCTTTTATGTTAATCACAAATACTTGTGTGTGGGGGGGAGGGGGGGGAGAGTGCATGAGGAATTGGAAAGAGAGCGTTTGTCCTTAAGTTCCACAGATTGTTTTTAAAGTTTCTACTTGTGTTGCAGACTGCAGAAAAAAATTCTGCTGCCTGGTATTATACTAGTGTTCATAAGTGTTTTGTAATCTACATCTAAAGTAAGATTTTTTTGTTACTGTTTCTTTATGGCGAGGGGGACTGATTAACTTTGTCTTGTCGAATTAGTAAATCAGTTTTGTTGTTTTGAGTAAATATTTATGTTATTTAAAATATCACTACATGAAATCTTGTGATTTTAGCTGCTTTAGCAAAGATACAATCTGAAAGAGAAATCCAGAGAGCTAAAGAAATGGAGGAAAGGTTAAAAGCTGAAAGGGAAGCAGCCATGTTAAATTTAAAGCCAGAGGTAGGTTTTTTTACTTTATCAAACCTTTTTTTCATTTTCAGTATTTACAACAAATGTACTGCAAAAATTCTAGGTAGTTATATATACAGTCAATACTGAATATATGGTCACCCGCTTATAAGGTCACCCCGTTTATAAGGTCACTTTTCGTATGTCCGGACTGACTGAATAGGTATTATGTGTTAAAATTCACCACCTATATGGTCAGTTTCGAATGGCTGCTATCGGATATATGGTCACCTTTTGTCTCCCTTTTTTGGCAAAATATCTTAGTTTTATGCTTTTTCCTTCCCATTTTTAGGGTGTAAAGTGCCAAATAGACGTATCATTTAACTATCTTCAGCTGTCGGCCTGATAAGGTCACCCCGACTTTGTATTGATAACGCGGCTTTTTTCATTTTTAATAGCTTTAGAAAGAAGTTGATGGACATCTTGAAGGAGGAACATTTTCATTGTAGTCATTCTTCTTTTTTTTTCCATTGTTGAATCTCCCGCGCTTTTGTTAAAAACCACAAGTACGAACTTCCTTATGTGCATACCTGTTGACATTTTTATAGCTTTAGAATGACAGAGAGACCTTTTCCTTTTTAATCGAAACCTTAGAGATTGCGATAATATTGCATACCATGTGACTAGATGCTCTCCGATACTCTCCGAAAGGTGGAGGTCTTCCCTTGCCGGCTGCAGCTGATATGGAAAACTCTTCCCTATCGGAATGAGTTTCCAAAGCTCTGGAGATTTCTCCATCAACTGTCACATCAAATACTGATTCTTGGAATAAAGGCCATCTCTTCTTGCGCTCGAATAAGATTTGACTTCCGTGTAGATAAAAGTTATGTTTTTTGTTTTGTATTTTCCATTACTTGTCTCTGCCTAAGTATTCATTCATTTTTTAATTGTCTTTTGTGAAAACAACATGTCAGCAAAACGAAAAATTTGACAATGGCAGGAAAAAAGAAATTGATAAAAATTTTGAAAAATTGAATGTTTTGAAAGCAGATTTCGTGAAGACTCGTGGAATAGCAAGAACGATACTGAATAACATCTTAGGGTTCAAATCTTTTTAAGCAGAAGATGTGATCAATCAAAAGAGAAAGCGACAACATGTTTTAACATTTGAGAATGTAGAGAAAGATCTTTTCACTTGGATAAAATATGCTAGATCGCAGAATGTACCAATATCATTGATTATCGTAAAAAGTCTTTTAAAATTGCCAAGGAACTAGGAAAACCGAATTTTACTGCCAGCATAATGTGTACAAATTTTAACTTACAGCACAATCTCATTTTTTACAGAAGTGTGGTGAAACTGCTGGTGTTTATGATAGTATACAAGAAAAAGAATAGAGGGAATGGGTGAGAACTAGTTAAGTGACGTTCTCAATAAGCACAAACCTTGTAATGTTTTTAATTTTGATGAGAGTGCGCTGTTTTTTTTTTCATGTTAAAACTGTTACTTTTAGGAACGGAAAAGGAAATGGCGGGAAGGTAAGCAAAGAAAGATTAACCGTTTTATTAGCACCGAATATAGATGGTTCATATAAATTGACTCCATTGCTTTTTGGTAAATGTCTCAAGCCTCGTTGTTTTAAAAACTGCAAATCTTTGCCTGTATCTTACGATGCGAACCGAAAGGTCTGGATGACAACAAGCATTTGGGAAAAAGAAATTTGGCGTTTTGATAGAATTTGGACAGACAAGAAAATAAAAGTGTCTATAATCACAGACAAAAGTACTGCACGCTGCATGATTCGGAATTTAAATTCGATTGAACTTGTTTTCTTGCCTTCAATCTGAACTAGTATGGCACAACACTTTAATCAAAAGATTTTTCAAAATTTTAAGATAAATTATCGAATGCTGCTTCTAAAAGACTTCATTGCTGCCATTGATCAAAAAAAGAAGTTTCTCGTGACTATGTCAGATGCCATGTGTTACGTAGACAAGAGTGGGATTATGGTATCAAAGAAGACCATTGGAAATAAATTGTTTTAGACATACTTAGCTTCGAGAAGGTGAAGAATTTTTTCATTCGATGACGATGGCATTGATGATGATTCTGTTGTGCCCTATTTGAAGTTGCACAAAAACTATGGAATGCCATTTGCACAGTACAAGGTGAATCTATATATGCAGTTGTTGACAATGAAATCGGCTTCTAATGGACTTTACCCACGAGTGGCAACAGTCACGCCTTAGCAGGTATGTACCCTCTGAAAAAGACTGCTTATTGGACGAAGGGGATGCTCTGTTAAAATGTTCTCCATGCCTATTGGTATTTTTCTTCTAGATATCAGCAGCTGACGTTACATGGATAATGTGCATGGTGAAGCTTCTGTACTGGAAATCGTTTCGGAAGTTTTAAATATAAACACTGATGGAAATGATGATAATGACAGTGAGTGTGAAGCTGAACCGACAAAGCGAGCAGAAGATCCCAAAGCAGTAAATATCCTCAGATATGTTTATACAAATCCCAAAGGCAAAGAGGAACATTTTAAAACTGTTCATGAATAAGAAAAAGTAGTTTTAACAATTACAATAAAAAACAAACAAACCTACATAAAAGATTATTTTTACACTACGAGTATACTCATCAATTCATAAATTTAAGTGTAAAGCAATTCTTGTTTATACCTCTTATATAATAAATTATGTATTCATAGTTTCTTTATACATTATTTTATTAATATAATTAACTTAATAATATTTTATTGTCTAAAGTAAAATTCCTGTTTACACCGCATATAAGGTCACCCCGCTTATAAGGTCATATTTTTCATGACCGCATGGGTGGCCATATAACCGATACTGACTGTATATATGTATATATATGGGACATTCTCACAACCTTTTGACTTCCTGAATAATAATTTTTATTTTAGTACATATTCTTGTGTCTTTTTTAATTTCATGTTTGAGGAACACCCCATTGCATGACTGCATAACAATATTGACAAGATAAATAAGTTTTGGACGATATTGGGGTCCATATCCAGGAAACTTCTATACCGTCCCGTGTCCCTGATGCTGATTTTTAAGTTTGGAGCTGTCTGTATAAAATTGTTTTTCAATAAAAGTAATACGGTGTAATTTTTTTCTGAAACTGGGACTATTGTTTTATGTAAATATGTAGCAAAAAATTAACCTGCACACATTTTTATGGTTATTATTTTTTTTAACTCTGTCCCTGGGTTTTAGATTCCTTACCGTCCTTCTACTAAAATTATGCAGAAAATCACTTCAGATGCAGCCACAGAATTTTTTTTTTTCAAGTTTTTTCTCATGCAGAAGTATGCTAGAGAAAAAATGTCTAAAATTCTTTGACAGGAAATTTACTGCAGAATTTAACTATCAATTTCAAGCATTGTGGCTTTATTGGTAGTCTTACCATCCCCAAGGTTTATTCCTGCACTTTCGAGGTAAATTATTTTTATTTTTTTCATTTAACCCATTAAGGACTAGCATTACCATATGGTCACAGCAAAGCAGCCAACCCTTTTGTTGTTTGATTACCGGAAATTTAGAACAAAAATTTTCACCTTCTATAATGACAGAAACTATGCGGGGTAAAATAAGATAAATATTGCTTTACTAATAAAGTGGTATGAAATGAAATTTTTGTATTTTAAAGTAAAAAAATTATCCTGTCTTTAATGGGTTAATCTAATGTAAATAACTGTTTCTAAAAATCAATGAACATTGTGACTATTACTTAGTCTTAACAAGGGATTGGCCGAAGCAGCAATTTTGCCAAATACCGAAGCTTCGGTCGAAGTGTATACCGAAGCTTCGGTATTCGGCAACCGAATACTTGAAACTTTTTAATACGCATTTTTGCATATATTAGCTTTTTTAATAAGCTTTAATTGAAATTAAATTCTCAATAATTTAATTCAGTTACATTTTTATTCTAAGATCTAATTACACAAAAAAATTTAATGACTTTTTTCCACTCAAAAATTCATTAACCCACCACTTATTTTTTATTATTTTATCACTAGTCAATACCCAAAAATAACCTATTAAAATATTAAATTATACAGGATATTGTTAAGGATAAGGATTGTCAGAAAAACAAAAGTTCATTCAAATAATAAGAAACAATGTTGTCATTAAGCTGATTTACTGATTGTCTAAGTCTAATTATAAACATATTGAATAGGAATGTTCTCAAAATACAAAAGGTATGATATCAATTTGTACATTTAACTATTTTCTGTCAAATTACTGATAGAATATTTATATTTTGATTAATATTTTAACATTGTGGTGGTGAAGATAAGAAATTTGAGCGAATTTGATATAATGGTTATAAAAGTTATTAGGATAGGCATAGGGGTATGCTTATTTGATGTGTGCATTTTCTTTAATATACACTTTAGATGTGAGATATGAACTCTGATATACTTATTTGATGTGAGAAAATACACATTAAATAAATTTAAATAAAAAAAAAACTAATGTAGAAGTAAATAAAATTAAATGATAAGGGAAAGATGCACAACTTCCTTACTTATTTTTTCTCTGTTGTAGACAGTTGTTTTGATTTCGCACCTATGTAGACTATTTTAGGAAGGAAAAAGGTTTTTTTTTTTAAATAAAAAATGGCCTTTGACTTGTTTTTTGTAGTGCAGCTGAACTCTGGACTCATGCACATAATATTAAAACTCATTGTTTAGCCTATTCTACTGCTAAGTAAAAGACAATTCTTCTCTTCTAAGAAAATACTTATCTGCAATTATTCGGCCGAAGTCGAATATTCGGTTTACATGCCGAACCACCGAATACCGAATCAACTATTCGGTATTCGGTCAATCCCTAGTCTTAACATGATTTGCCTAAAAATAGGTGGTAATTTTCATTAAAGCCCCATCCTTACCATACCTTTTTTTCCCCCTTACTGTCCCTTTTTCCTATACCTTCCCCTTTTTTTACCTTACTGTCCCTTCTTTAGCATCTGTTTAAGACAATGTTATAGCAAAATTTTATACTAAAAATACTAATTACTATTTCTTACTTGAATGTCCTGTGGGTACTATGCAAATTCATAATAAGTGAAAATTAAAAAAAAAAATAAAAAGTTTTAGTGGTAAAATGGTAAGGGAAATTAAAAACTTAAATCTCAGTTAAATAAAAAAAATTTCGCTGCTGACCATTTTTCTTTATTTTGAATCATTAAGGCATTCGTATATGAGATTAAAATGTTTTAGCAAGTTTAATTTCACCAGATTGTTATTCCTGAAAGTCAAAAGATTGTGAGAATGCCCAATATATATATCCAAAAACCAAACCAAAAATTCAAAACCACGGAACTGATCCAACGATAAATAAACTAAACCAAATGACAACAACTAAATAACTAAAAACAACTAACTTCAAAAACAACATACCAGGGCTCGCAGCGTTCCTAAAATTTTCACTCTTTGCTACCAGTATTTTAAATAAGAATTATTCGTGGTAGTTTCCTTTAACATCTTTAATAGAATTATACAACAAAGATTGTCGTTTTAATTTAGTGGTAGCAAAGTGCGGAAATTTTAGGAACGCTGCGAGCCCTGACATACTTTAAAAACGGCAAACTTTAAAATCATTCAAACTAAAACCAGAAGAAATTGAATCAATGGAGACAGGCGGCATGCACTTGCGACATGCATCTGCGGGGTTAAAACCAGTTTTTATGTGCACAACGCTCCCCAACAACCTGTCAAAACCAAATGAAAAAAACCAACAACTGAACGTGAAACCTCAAACAATTGTGCACGCAATCCCTGAACAGTCAAAGCCACAGTTACTCCTGTCTTCGCATCCACATTACCTCTAAATCTCTGCGATAAGTTTTATACTTTACGAAATTTCGCAGCAGACTCTTCAAAAATCTCTCAGGATAGCCATGGTGCAATGCCAAAATGTACCATTTGTAAAGTTCTTCAATTTTTTCCTCAGTATTTGATGTCAGTCTATCTATATGGTTTAACCCGTTAATAAAAATATTTCTATATATTGAGATATGCACATTTGATCCAAAACTCAACATTTTTATAGTTTCAAAGTTGAAGCTTTTTCGTTTATCCTATATGTCTGTTTTTATCTCACCATTTTTTATCTCGATATTAATGTCTAAATAATTGACCATGTTTTTACTTTTTGACTCCAATTTCAAATTTAAACCATTAGGATAGCAATCAAATTTTTCTTTTTTCACATCATTGCATCCGACTATTAAAACGTCATCAATGTAACGAAAGCACCTCATATCCTCATTTATATCAATTTGTTCCTCGTACATATATAAGTAGATATCGGCCAAAATCGAACTACAACTTCCCCCCCAATGGAATACCTCAAACTTGTTTGTAAACAATTTTCCTGTCATATAAGTAGTTCTCACTCACTACAAAGTTAAAGAAATTAGTAAACCATTCCTGTCCGATAGTTGAGGAATTATATTTACTGAAAAACTCCATAATTTTTATTTTAAGATTGTCCAAATCTATAATATTATACAAATCTTCAAAATCATATGCTGTTAAACTTGAAATGTTTTTCATTAGATTTAAATGTTTAATTAACTCAAAGCTGTTTTTTATTATACAAGCCGGCTTATCTTTCAATACTTCATCAAAAATCTCTTTTAATAATTTCAACAGTTTTTTATTACAATTTTCCAAATATGAACTGAAACCACATGTAATAGCCAGGCATGAGATTCTTCCGCGGATCCGCGATTTTCCGCTTTTTTGGCATTTTCCGCGTTTTTCCGATTTTTTGCCGTTTCTCGCAGGGGTGATTTGTTACGAAATTTAAAAAAAATCTGTCATCAATCCGAAAATTCAGACATAAAATCGCAAAAAAAAAAACCCCTCAAATTTCGTCAAAAGATCGCATAATAAACGTGAACTCTGTCAAAGGATTGTGTGAAAAAATACCAATTTTGTCCAAAAATCGCGAAAAAACACGCGTATTTTGCCAAAAAATCATGAAAAAACTCGTGTATTTTGTCAAAAAATCGCATAAAAAGCGCGTATTTCGTCAAAATATCGCATAAAAAGCGCGTATTTCGTCAAAAGATTGCGGAAAAACGCGGATATCGTTCAAAGGATAACAGAAAAACGCAAATTCTGTCAAAGAATCGCCGTAAAATGGCGAATTTCGTCAAACAATACTGAGAAAAACACTAATTTCTTCAAAAGGTCGCGTAATAAACGTGAACTCTGTCAAAGGATTGTCGGAAAAAATACCAATTTTGTCCAAAGATCGCGAAAAAAACACTCGTATTTCGTCAAAATATCGTGTAATAAGCACATATTTCGTCAAAATATCGCATAATAAGCGCGTATTTCGTCAAAATATCGCATAATAAGCGCTTATTTCGTCAAAATATCGCATAAAAAGAGCTTATTTCGTCAAAAGATCGTGGAAAAAACGCGGATTTCGTTCAAAGGATAGTGGGAAAACTAAAATTCTGTCAAAGAATCGCCGTAAAATGGCGAATTTCGTCAAAAGATAGCGGGAGAAACGCGAATTTCGTCAAAAGATCGCGGAAAATTTGCTGCAATATTAATGTTTTCACCAGATTTTTTTTTGCAGCTGAGTGACAAGTTAAACATTAGCTTGCCATGTTTATTAACTCATTTTTTGAGTAAAAGCATGTTAAAATTTTAATTGGGCAACTACCTAAGATTGCTGTGTAAAACATTGCATCAGAATTATGAACTTGAAATAGAAACTTTCAGTTTAGAATTACTTATAGTATTTCCATAAATTACTGCCCCCCCCCCCCCCCCCCCCCCCCCTCCTCCCCTTCTTAATAAAGCTGCATTTAAACAAAAATATTACGAGTTTTATTGTGAATTAAATAACCTTATTTAATATAGCATGCACTTAAACGTGCGCTATTTTAAATAATTTCTCATTTTCCCGTTTCACGCACTTTTCCTTTTTTTTTACCTGTTTGCAATCTCATGCCTGAATAGCTCTAAAAACAACCGGATCTTTATGAAACTTTGGAACCATTACCAAATATGGAAAACTAGTACTATTTTGCTTTATTTTAATTTTTCTATAATATGCTTTTACTCTATTACTAATAACTTGTTTACTTGATTTGACAATTTCATAGTTTATTTCATTACCATAAGCCTCCCTGAGTAATTTACCATATAATGTTTTACAAATAATTGCGTAATTTGTGTTAGCTTTATCTAGCATTAAGATCTTGAATTGCAATTCGTATCTCTTTAAATGCCGTGAATTTTAGTCAGGGAATTGTAGGAAATATGCTCTGGAAAACCTGGAAAAGTCAGGGAATTTTGTTATTCAAATAGAGTACGAACCCTGTATATCATTCCGTATGTATTTTAATATGTAATTCTCGATAATATGATTGAACTTGTGATTTTTCATGAAGGAATTATAGATTTATTTCTGAAAAAAATCACAATATTGCTGATATCACTGGTCATCACAATCTTTTTACCACATATATTTATGTATTAATCAAGTTGATTTGGTTATTAAGACTGGCTAACCCTAAAATAAAACTTCCTTACTTTATGGTTTTGATGTGAATGAGTAGGGTACCTTTTTGAGGAAAGTTTCATTGAATAATTCAAGGAAAATATATCTAATCTTTATTATGCATATTTAATTATACATCATTGCTTATTTACTTGACATTTGCTTTTAATAATTTAATCAGTTTTAAAATTATCTTACTTTTTATCATTTTATTTTATCTCTTTATTTTATTTGCATTTTGCAAGCATTCATTATAATTTTAATTTCATTATTACATTCAAATTACAGTTTAAAATATGTAAACAAAGCCGTAACCAGAAATCCGCATAATCTCTGGTCCCAAGCTATGCAGATTTGAGGGAGTCTACTGTACAAGAGGTTTGAATTATTAATGGAGAATGTGCAAAAATGTAAATGGATTTAAGGCTGTTCACAAGTCCAAAAGGGCAACTTCCTGACATAAGTTTAAAAACTTATTTTTGTTCGAATATGCATGAAATAGCTGGTGGTGTTGTTCAAAAACTATGTCATCAAGCTGTTTTTTCCATTTTTTTTTTTTTTTCTTTTTTTGCAAATGCAATAGATTTTTCAGAAAATAGTGTCAAAATGGACGTTTTGAACCGAATTTCCGCGCGAAAGTAGAAAAATCACTCAAGAGCGGGCGAAAAACGGGTTTGTCACATGATCGAAATCGCTTATAACTCCGTGGGTAATTGATTGATCAAAAAATGGAAAAAACAGTTCAATTCCAAATCGCTTTCATGGCCAGGCTTTCCAATTTTATATCTTTCCGTTAAAAAATGAATTTGTAAATGTGTCAATGTTTTGCACTTGTTGAGCAGAGCAGTTAAGATATTGATTAATCTGCCACCTACACGAAGTAATCCACAGTTGTCAATGAAAGGATCTAATCCCTTTAACTTACTGGAAGAAGGAACAGTTTTCCCCTTTCTGAGTGCTGCTAATTCAGGAGCGAACTTACCTTCCTGGGCCTTTTTTACTAAAAAATATGTACTATATTTTAATTCAATTCCCTTAAGTTGATTTTGGTTAATGTTTCTGCGTCTGCAGTTGTTGGCGAACCTAAAAATAAAACTACATATTCTTATTAGTTTGAGAAAATTATTAGAAGAGTTATATAATACATTAAAAAAGTCTGTGTTATTGTCCATAGTCAGCAAGATATAATCAAATTTCAGTTCTTGTTTGCATTCAATGTCTGTGACAGTAGGAAATTGGTTGGGAACTATAATTTCCCTTTGAAGACATTCTGGTCCAAACCACCACAAATCATTATTTATCAGATCCTTGGCTGTTGCACCTCTGGAGATGATATCTGCTGGATTGGATTTTGAGGATACATGGTTCCAGTGATAATTCTCAGAAATAGACTTGATCGTGGTAACTATGTTGGCAACGAATGTTTTAAGTTTGTAAGGTGGTGTTTTAAGCCAAAATTAGAACATTTGAAGAATCGGTCCATAGCCACACCTTTTCAAAGCATAGCTGTAGGATGGGAATTATCTTTTGAAACAATTTTGCCAAAAGTAGAGCTACACACAACTCTAGTCGCGGGATGGTCATTGGCTTTAGGGGGGCCACACGGGACTTGCTGCACAGAAGATTAGACCTGAACTGTCCAGTTGTGGAGAGAGATCTTAAGTAGATGGCTGCACCATAGGCCTTTCCAGAAGCATCTGAAAATCCGTGTAAATCTAGACCTGCAATGTTGTCAGACAAAACATACCGCGGAATTGTAAGATTATTTATTTCTGTCAATTTAATCAGAAAATTTTGCCATTTCCTGAAGAGAACTGGCAGGCAGATGTTGGTTCCAATTTATCTTTAATTCCCACAAATGTTGCATGAAAATTTTTGCTTTGGTTAGAATAGGGCCAATTAGGCCTAAGGGATCGTAAATTTTAGCAATTTGTGCCAAAACTTCTCTCTTAGTATAAACATCTTTGGGTTCGATACTAATTTTAAAAGTAAAATGATCTGATTGAGGTTTCCAAAGCATCCCTAAAGTTTTTACAGAAATTTGCTGCGAGTGTTCGGTAAATGCATATTCTGATATGCAGAGTTGTATAATATAGACGCATGCCATGCGCGGAAAAATTTCCGAAAAATTCGGAACTTTGCGGAAAATTTTTTAGAAAAGAAAAACGTAATTTTTGTTCTTTCTTTATTTTTTTTTTTAAATACTGAAAAATTAAGTGTTCCCCAATTTTATGTACCATTTATTTATTGTTTGCCAGGGGTGATTGTGTTTCGAATTTTCCAAATATTTAAAAAAAAAAAATCTGCCATAAGTCCAAAAATTCAGCGATAAAAAAAAGTATCACTGAAATATATTGCAGATATCAACAAATGGTCGCCGAAAATAAACCAATTTCGTCAATCGTTCATAGAAAAAAATCACTAATTTTTTCAAAACATCGCGGAAAAAGCGTGAATTTCATCAAAGGACTGCGGAAAAACACGAATTTCTTCAAAGAATCGAGAAAAAAAAGATAATTTTGTCAAAGAATTGCAGAGAAAAAAACAAATTTCGTCGAAGGAGAGCAGGAAAAAAAAAACTGAATTCGTAAAAGCATAGTAGAAAAAATGCGAATTTTGTCAAAAGATTGCGAAAAAAAAAAAACGCAAATTTCGTGAAAGAATTGCAGGAAAAAAAAACTAATTTCGTCAAAGGATCGCGAAACAAACACTAATTTCGTCAAAGGGCCGTCGGAAAAGTACAAATTTCGTCAAAGGATCGCGAAAAAAACCACAAATTTCGTCAAAAGATCACAGAAAAAACGCGAATTTCGTCTAAGTATCACGGAGAAAAACTAATTTGTCAAAGAATAGCAGAAAAAAAGCAAATTTCGTCCAAGGAATGCAGGAAAAAAAAAAAAACAAATTTCGTAAAACCATAGAGGAAAAGGCGCGAATTTTGCCAAAAGATCGCGAAAAAATGTAAATTTTGTCAAAGGATCACGTAAAAAAAAACGTGGATTTCGTCAAAACGCCGCGGAAAAAGCATGAATTTCGTCAAAAGATCGTGACTAAATGCAAATTTCGTCAAAGGATCACGAAAAAATGCAAATTTCTGTAAAGGATCGCGAAAAAAAAACACAAATTTCGTCAAAGAATCTCGGAAAAAATGGGAATTTCGTCAAAGGGCCGCAATAGAAACTCACCGGTCTCATACCTATGAATGGACCTCTCCTTGTGATGTAGTAATCACATTTATTATTTATTTTTTTAAATTGTAATGTAGCATTATTATCTCACTTTTAAACTATTTATTTTTGACACAAAACATCGTTCAAATCGCTTTTTTTCTTTCCTTTTTACCGCATGTAACAGAACGTTTTGATTTCAGATTTTCCCCTTCCTCTGTTACATTTTTAGAAACAGCGTGACGTCGACCGCGTCATATTGGAGGTGTGTCTCCCTTCTTGCCTTTTGACCATAGTTTCGTTTTCTCCGTGCTGTCATTCGTTCTACAATTTATACGCAATTTAATTTAACGAATAGATTTAAATCATTTCTGGAGGTAGTTTTGTAAACCCCTTTTATGTAGTATATATATCAATGCAGCCAGTTTTTGAACAGATTTTTAAGATTTTACAAAAGTTTAAGATGTATTTTTGACAACGTGATTTGTCTTTTCAAATCAGGCCTTAGTGCCTGTTTGAAGGATTGTGAACACCGTTCAGCGATCATATTATTCAAAAGTGCTCATTTAATAAGTAAAAGTTTCTCGCAGATTGCCGATGGAATTTAATTCAATGCTTTTTCGAATTTGGACTTTGTTATCTTCAAGACATTCTCTGAGAAAGGATTTTAACCAACTTTAGCCAATATTCTTTATAGCCATGGAAATACTTCAAGTTTTTAATAATACTACGTGGAACGTTTTTTTAAATGTGTACAGTGACCTACTTCTCCTAATTACCTTCCACCTCTCAAGTGAATCAAGGAATAAAGAAGATTTTTATAACTGCTGTCTCTTCAATGTGTCTACTGTTGTCATTTAAGTAAGATTATTCCTTTTATTTTTTACTGCAAGTCAACCTTATCATCTTAGCTATACGATCGATCCATTTACGGCATTCAAGAAAATGTTTATTCTCGGCACATTAACTCCATTTATTTATTTCACAGCATCTCTTTAAATTATTTATTAACTTCGTCACACTCCTTACAAAATGTGATTCAGTTGTTTCAGAAGCAATGTCACATTATTTCTGTGAACAGAGTGACAGGCATTTTGTGCAAAAAAGGTCACAATATTAAGGACTGGGCTGTTTCACTTATCATGCTTCTTGTCATGCATTTTTAGCTTTATCATTCTTTTTAACTAACATAATTATTCTGTAATTAATATTAATTATTTTTAATTTAAATGGTAATTATTTTAAAACTACTGTTTTTAATTCATATCGTCAAAATAATATAACACATTATTTTATTAAACATTAAATTAATTTGCAGAAAGTTTTTGACCCAATATTTATGTGCGCAGAAAGTTTTTGGTTTTATACAAGCCTGCTGATATGGCTGTGTCTTGTAATAATTCAGGATGATTAGAGACCCACTTATGTAGGCCTATCCCTTCAATCAGAATTAATTGAGATTGCAAGTCCTGTGTGTCTTGTAAGGAACCTGCACCAGATAAACAATCATCAACATACATGTCATTATGTATCACTTCTGCAGCTTTGGGAAAAATCTTTGCTTTCTTCATCAGCAAGAGCCTTCAATGTCCGTGTGGCTAGAAAGGGGGCACTAGCAGTGCCATCTGTAACCGTGTTAAGTTCATATATTTTTATCGGGGTGTCCTTACTGGACTTCCAAAGAGTTTTTTTGCAAATTTCTCTGTAGTGGGTCGATCATTATCTGCCTGTACATTTTTTTAATGTCTGCACAGAATGCATATTTGTGGGTACGGAATCTTGTTATAATCGAAAATAAATCTTGCTGAACTGTTCCCCCATTTAATAAAATAGAGAATTAAGTGAATAACCACTAGATGTATTTAACTTGCATTGAAGACAACCCTCGGCGAGTGGATATTTTTTCTGGTTTATACACAGCATGATGTGGAATGTAATAAGACAGCTTATTTTCGTTTTCATTTTTAATTTATGTCATGTGCCCCAAAGATTCGTATTCTTCCATAAAAGCTGTATGTAAATTAGCCATTATTTTATTTTTATCTAATTTAGCCAGGGTTGTTACGTTTAAAACATTTTGTTTAAAACAGTTGTTTAAAACATTACATTTAAAACAATGTTTAAAACATGTTTATTAAAGAATCGTTTGATATTCAAGCTGCACGCTTTATTTACGCAACAAATACATCATTTTCATGTATGGATCATTCAGAATTTAAAAAGATGGTGTCGAGTATAAAACCTGGCTACAAACCACCAAATCATCATAAAATAGGAGGCATATTACTTGACAAAGTGCATGAATCTGTGCTGGAAACTTATAAAAATGATTTAAGGGAGCAGATTATTTGTGCTGCTCTTGACAGATGGAGTAATATTCACAATGAGCCAGTTGTAGGAATTACAGTATCTTGTAAAGGAGATTCAATTAATACATCTGGCCATCCTCATGAATTTAATTATCTTTGTGAGCTTGCATGTATTGCCATAAATAAAGTAGAGGAACGCTATGGTTGTTTTATTGGCAGCTTTGTAACAGACAATGCTGCCATGAAGATGAGAAATGAGCTTTAAAAGATTGAGAGACATAATATGAATATTTTAACTTATGGATGTTCAGCTCATGTCTTAAATCTTCTAGCAAAAGACATTAAAATCTCTAATATAAAGCTCAAGTGTTGATACTGTTAAATATTTTAGAAATGATCATTTTGCTTCAGCAAAGCTTCGGGAAACAGTTGCTAAAAAGCTTGAGTTACCATCAGGTGTCAGGTGGAATTCCATGTTGGACACAATGGAGTCTTACATAAGCAATTGGTCACAAATTTTGAAAATTTGTGAAGATAATCAAGAGAAAATCAATTCTGATATTTCAAAGAAAGTCCATAGACTTGCAGTTAAAAAGAAATGTTGAAGATTATATCCAACGGCTTAAACATATTGTAATTGCATGTGACAAAGCTCAGAGTAATAATTGTATTATTAGTGATGTAGTTGAAGTTTGGAAAGATTTTAAAAAAGAAATTTCAGAAATATGTGCTGCTAGTAATCTTACCATGATTACAAAAAACATTGAAAAAACCATAGAAGACAGATATGAAATGGCCATGACATCTGTACATTTCTTGGCAGACATTACTGATCCACGCTTTAAAGGAGAATCACTTACAATTGATGAGACAGAAAAAGGCATGAACCTTGCAGCCGAATTATGTCCTGAACTAATTCCTATAATTATAAACTATAAAGCTAAGTCAGCTCCATTCTCCAGTTATATGTTTGACGCTATTAATAATAATGCAAAAAAAAAAAAAAAAATTATATGCTGTAAGTTACCAATCATAAGAATCAAATAAAGTGCACAATTTTGTATAAAAATATCATGCTGATCACAAAACAATTACATACAGCTGTGTGGATGGTTTAAAAAGAGTTTTCGACTTTTGGCTTTGTGCCGAGCAAAACTAGAAACCAGTTAGGTGTTAAGGTTGCCAAGCTTGTTACAATTTTTAAGAACTTAATAATTAGATGTTTTAGTTTAGAATAAAAAGTTAATTGTTAATTAATGTTTGGTATTTATTAAATAATTTTTTTCTTATTTACTATTTTTTGAAAATATTTTCATTCTTTATATTTAATTTAATAATTTTTGTTCGCTTTAATCAAAATTGTGCTGCTGAATGAGAAAAAAACGTTTTAAACGTTTAAAACATGTTTTAAACAAAAAAAAAAAAATGTTTTTTTCCAACCCTGAATTTAGCCCATAAGCTATTTAATCGCCTAGCTGCAATTTCTCTAGAACTTCCTAACACTGATTCTGCATTTTCTTTTATTGGTAGCTTTACTGTAAATCTAACGGTATGATCGCGTTTATAGGTGCTTCTAAAATGTTCCTCACAAAATATTTCTTCATCCCCTTTGACAGTTTCTTTATTATCCCCAGGTAAAGATTCCATTTCAAAAAATTTCAGTAAGGTATTGTCTAAGCTATTTTCAGTTAAGAGGCAACAATATGACTTATTTTCAACATGTGGAAGTGAACTTGTGACTAAATATCCAAATACTGTATTCTGTAATATACAATTAGCATCTGCTAAACAAATTTGCTCACTCTTTAAGATGTCAAAAAATACCTTGCTACCAATTAATGATCAATCTGACCAGGTATATGAAAATTATTCTCCGCTAATTTTATGTAGTTAGGGATGCATAAATTTGAAATGTCTAATCTTTCAACCGGAACGTTGTTTGTTATTTTTGGTAGAACTGCAAACTCTAACGTTTTAGAAAAAGTTCCTTGTTCATTTGATATTTGTGCATTGATAATTTGCTTTACATCCTGATGTGACTCGTTTATGCCAGAAATAACACCTTTGAATGGTTTTGGCTTTAGATTTAATTTCCTGCATGTGCCTTTACTTAAAGCGTGGATCGACAACCCATTGTCTATAATAGTTCTTAATCTAATTTTATTTCTAAACACATCAGTGACTAAAATTATAGCTGTGTTTAATATTCTGCAATTTCTTCTATCTTCTACTAACAAGTTAGAACCGATTAATGGCGTTTCTTTATTCTCAGGTTCAGAATTGCTTATTTGTTTGTTTTTAACAAACTCTTTATTTTTATTATTACTGCCGTTTCTGACATCACATTTTCATTTACTTCACATAGTAAGGTGCTATGTACTACTTTGCATCTCCTAAAGGTAAATTTAGAATTGCATTGACCTTGATGTAATCGTAAACAATTTGAACATAATTTATTTTTATTTACAATCATTTTCTTTCACGAACACTCATGTTTAAAAATTCAGAACATTTGAAAAGAGGGTGAGGAGAATTGCATAACACACATGGTTTTAATTTATTTTTATTTTTATCGCTGGTAAAAAATTATCTAGATTTATTTACTGCGTAATTATTCTTAGCTTTCGAAAACTTTGATTGCGACATACTGGCGTCAGACAAGAGTTTTATTGGTTCTAGCACAATACATCTTTTTTTCAAAAAGGAAATTAAATAATCAAAAGTCGGAACATTTGAGTTTTCAAGAGATAATTCAAACTGCTTTCGAGTTTCGTTATGCAATTTTTTCAGAATTATATTTATGAACACACTTTCTGATAAATTATTTTGTGTATATTCCATAATTTTGAGTGTGCGAATGTTTTTGTTAATACAATCAATAAAATTATGCAATTTTTTAGGGGATTCATACTGCATTTTTTCATAATTAAAAATTGCAGAAATATATGAATCGATTAACAATCTTTTATTTTCGTATCTGTGTATCAGGGCTTGAAATAATGAATTAAAATCATCATCAGGTGGTTCTAAATGTTTAGCTTCGTTTTTTAAAGAAGCTTTTAAATAAAATAGCTTCTGACTATTATCTAATTGAGCATTACTAACAATCAAGTTAGTGAATTGCATCTTAAAATTAGCAAAATCACAGTAATCACCTCCGAATGAAGGCAATGGAATTTCTGGGAGGCGCACCCTTGTTTTGTTTTCATTTGAATTATCATTAATATTTACAAAATTACATTTATTTTCAAAAGATGCTAATAAAACTTTCAATCTTACCTCCACTTGTTCGAGCCTTTCATTAGCAGTGTCGATATCCTCCTCTATATCTTGCACTTGTTGCGCAGATAATTCTTGGATATCAAAATACTGCTGTCTTATTTCCTCCAATTTATTTTGAAGAGCTTCTGTTTTTTTTAATTTGACCTCTAATGTACTCACATTCGTTGTTTTCACGTCAGTAGTATCTGTTAGAAACTGTTCTAATCTTGTGATAGCAGCCTTTTAATCAATTTAGTTTATCTATAGTAGCTCTCTGGCTCGACGGACCACAATGTTTGAATGGTGGACTGTAGATGTTTAATTTTCTTTTTAATTAATTTTATTTACATGTAAAAACTGCACAAGGGACTTACACAAACATAAACTTGACAAATTTGAATAGATTGCAAAGTGTAATTAATATCCATCGCGTAGTTTTGGATGGAATGCTTTGACATATGTGTTGATGCTTTGACGATCAACAGCTTAATGACTTTTTTTTACAGACTACTCGCTAGGGGGAACTGATTATACTTCCGGAACGGAACAGTTGGTATAAATTCTTTTATTTAAATATGATGTGAATTTTTTTCAGAGTCCTTATAATAAAATGTTTGAAAAATATTTTTTATTTTTATTTTTTCTGCTACTTGTTTATTTGCTTATATCTGTAAGATCTATTTATTATAACAGAGTCTAAAAGTAATTCTTTCTTATTTTTCAGATGCCTGATCAAATTTCTGCTGATATAAATCCTTGGATGAATCTTAATTCTTCAAATCCATACCAGCTAGACATTAAAGAAGAACCGGAACGTAAGTATTTTATAGAGATTATGTATCACATTTTGTTCTTTTTAAATAATTTTTGCTATGTTTCATGCCCATATACAATTTGCATATTAAATTCTATTGTGATTCCTTATTATAGTTGTGTAAATAATAGCTGACCCTACTCATTACATTTGACACCCATTTTTTAAAATGAAACCAAAATGCCTATAATACTGATTCTTTCAAATAAATTAGTATATATAGAGGCAGTTTTATTTCCTGGCATGTAAGAAAAATTCCTTCTAAATGTGGAATTCTTCCTCTTTTTTGAAAGCCATTTTAGATATTCGCTGAATCAATGCGAAACTGGGGGGAAGGGGGAGGGATAGGAGAATATATGTTGAGTAGGAGAGTTGAGGGGGGCGGGGGGGATGGAGCTGCTTGATAAATAAAATCTTCAGCGCTATTTTTCAAACCTTTTAGTTTCATTTTGTTTATTCCTCTTCATGCATTTAAGAATTGCAAGATTAAAATTACATAGCTGCCAACTCTTCCGATTTTTTTCAGAATTCTTCCGAAAAATCGGCATGTTTTCCGATTTTATACGCGTAATGCGTTTTCTTCCACTTTTCATCATTTTCTTCTGATTTTCGGCCTTTTCTTACGCTTTTTACACGAGTTTCGTCAAAGGATCGCGGAAAAACCCGAAATTTCGCCGAAGGTTCGCGGGAACGACGCAAATTTTGTCGGCAGATCGCGTAAAAAAAACGAGAATTCCCTCAAAAAAGCGCGTAAAAACACAAATTCCGTGAAAAGATCGCGAAAAAACGCGAATTTCGTCAAAAGATTGAGTTTAAAAAAAGCGCCATCAAAAAAGCGCGTAAAAGCACTATTTCCGTGAAAATATCGCGTAAAAATGCGAATTCCGTTAAAGGATCGCTGAAAAAATGGTCGTTTCGTGAAAAGATCGCTCCAAATTTCACCGATGGATCGCGGGAAAAACCGAAATTTCGCCGAACGATCGCGAATTTCGTCAAAAGATTGCGTAAACGACGCGTGGGGGGTGATTTTGGTCCGAATTTTCCGAAAATTTTAGGCATTCATTTCTAAAAATTAAAAAAAAATCGGCCACCAATTCGAAAATTCTGACATAAAAAATATCGCGAATTTCGACATCTTCGCCGAAAAAAATTAATTTTGTCAATCGCTTGCAGAAAAATCGCCAATTTCGTCAAAGGATCGCGTGAAAAACGCTAATTTCGTCAAAAGATCGCGAAAAAACGACAAATTTCGTCAAAATATCGCGAAAAAACGACAAATTTCGTCAAAAGATCGTGAAAAAACGGCAAATTTCGTCAAAAAAATTGCAAAAAAAAACAAGTTTTGTCAAAAGATCGCAAAAAAAACACATTTCGTCAAAAGATCGCGAAAAAAACACAAATTTTGGCTAAAGATCGCGAATTTCGTCAAAGGGCAGCGGAAAAAAATGCATAGCTAGTGTCGGAAATGGATTCCCCTGCTCCCCAGTTATAACTTTTCAGAAAATTTGCTGTGAATTTCAGAATTTTTTTTTTTTTTTAAGTGTCTTTTAATGTGAAAAGTAGGATATCTATGAATAAAAAAAAAAAAAAAAATAGTAATTTTTAATACATTTAAGTTATTCTTTTTTGTCATAATATATATTGTGTAATTGCAAATTAGTGAATATTTTATTCGAGTTTCTCTTTGAAATTTGTTTATTTATAAGGATTCAGCTGTTTTTTAATCCTTACTGAAAGTGTTATAAAACTTAAAAAATCTTCTGATTTTTCGCCAAAATCTTCTGATTTCTTCTGATTTTTTGTCCAAAATCTTCTGAGTTTTACCGAAATTTAGTTGGCAAGTATGAAATTAGTTTGTTATGAGCATATGAAAATCAAGTAATAAAGCAGAGATTAAAAACAATTGGTGACTTTAAAAGGAAAGAGAATTTGCATAATCGTAGAATATTTTAGCCCATAAACGTATAAACTCTTTTGGATAGTTTTACACTTTTATGCCTAATAACAGGGCTTGATATTACATTACAAAATTTTGTTTTTCACAAAAATATAATAAATTTAATATCCCTAACCCTCTCCCACACATACACTCAGTACAAGGTACACAAAGTTTAAAATCTTTAAAACTCTAATTTTTAAATAATGTTTGTAACTCTGTAGTAATGATAAATCAATAATCATCTAATTGAGCTTCCTCCCAAAATTTGTGCTTCTCTGCCTTTGTCCCCCTTTCACACGAGGTTTTAAATTCATTGCACTTAATTTTTTTACTTTATTTATTGCATGCTTTTTGGCAACCCCGTGTGAAATTTCCACTCATTCCTTAAGCACACAAAGTTTAAAACTTAATTTTTGCATAATAGATGAAAGCTCGTTTTGTTAGAAATTTCCATACCATTATCTGGCATCTTATCTGCCATATGATCCTTAAATTACAATGATCTCTTTTGACGATTCTTGAATAAACGCAAAGAAAATAACATTTAAATAACCACTGACGACGGCCGTGTGATGGTTGAAAACATTTTGGATTTTTAATGGTTTTTAATTTTATTTTTCAGATATTTCTAATGTAGTTTGAATAATTTTATATTAAATGTATGCACCTGCAAATAATTTTAGTGCATTTATTTGTGCTTTTTAAAAAACGAATTGTAATTATTTACTCAGGGTGAATTTAGCACAAGAATTTTAACTTTCATTTATTAATTTTTGGCATTTTCTGTCCTATTTGTTATTTTATAGCAATTATAAAACTTCCAATCCTTATCTCCTCCACACCTGATTCCTGAAGTTTCTCCTTCCTCCAGGGGAAAAAAAAAAAAAAAAAAAAAATAGTACAATGGGATTGACAAAAATGCTCTTCTTTTTTGGTAGTTTTGTTGTTTTCAGTTCCTAATGCAGAGTTCCAATTTGGTTTCAGGCTTTGCATTCTTCAAATTCATATAATTCATAAATAGAGTTCCCAAGTAGATTGTATTGTATCTGCTTTTTGGAATGGGTGGCTGCAAATAGGTTGGAAGGGAAATTTTCTCATTAACCCCTTGGGGACGAGCGACACGTATACGTGCCGCTTGAAGCGCTCAGAATCCTTGTTTTTCCTCACCAGTAAAATTTTACTGTAAAATTTGCCTTATTAAATCAGCGCATTTTCTCGATTCAAGAAGAAACAAATTTCTGTTTTTAAAAAACGGTGACAAAAGATTAAAAATTCCGTAAAAGGCTCCCGTCCCGAAGGGGTTAATTCAAGTTACACATTCACCTAATGTGGAACAAAAATGAAGTTTCCTCAAAATGTGACATATTTAAACTAGCCTCCCTGGGGACCAGTTTGGTCCCTCTTAAATGTATACTAAGCATTGCAACATGTTACTTTTATTCATAATTTAACTTACTTGCGTAATCCTTTGCCAATTCGTAATATTCTGATAGAGAAATCAAGAACTCTTTGCCATCATGTCAGTATTTCAATATTTTTTGTTATATGTTTTATCTTTTTTGAAGAAAAAAAACCCGCTTAGCTCACTTAAACATTTATGCTCCGTGCCCATTTGCTTATCAGTTGCAATGCATTCACCCCAGTAGCAGAAAATTCTCCAACACGGGCAGAAAATAATCTGCAAGTATAATATTTTACAATTGAAGCGTTAATCAAACGATCACTTACCTTTGACGTTATAATGAATTTTATTAATTATACTGATAATAATCTTTAAGTTTTTGTATTAAGTAATAAAGAGCCAAACATAATATAAAGCGAAATAAAGGTTCAACTGAAAAATAATCTGTGACTCCCGTCTCGAACTTTCTGCTACCAGGACGTTCACTAATGCAGAGATTTTTTAAACCCATTAAGTAATTTTCTATAATTGGGTCCATTGCCAATTGGCGTATTTTGGTAAATGAATTTTTTTGTGTGAAAAACTTTTAATGATATCCATACCTACATTAACCCATATTGTTGCTAATGTCTTTTTAGGGTACTCTCCTTTATCCCATCGACCACTTTCCATGAAAAAAAATTATTGCCAAACTTGAACACAATGAAAAATTAATAAATCAATAAAACATTAAAAATACAAATGTTGAATTAAAAATCACTTCATGACATAACAAACACGTGTAATGAATCTCACGTCACGATCATTTAATTTTGTTATGGGTTTTATAAATGTATACTAAAGTATTATTTTGTATTATTTTAGTTTGCTTCTATATTGTTTACCATTTCTGGTACTTTCGTATATCCAGGCCTGGATATAGATCGCCAAAAATGGTTGACAATAACTAACCTTTTTTATCATTGACAATCATTGAAGAACAGTAATTTAACATTATTAAATACATAACATTGTTGAAAATGGTAGATAATATAAAATAAATAAAATAAAATTAACTATATGCAGTAGTACCCCGCTAATCCGAACTAATTGGGACCGGTGCCTGTTCGGATTACCCGGAATTCTGTTAAAAATAGAAAAGAAAATGATGCATGCTAAAAAAAAGTAAGTTATAAGTACTCAGTAGTACAGTAAACATCCTCTAATCCGGTATACTAAGGTCCGGCATGCTGGATAACATGCACAACTTTCAGAAAAAGAAATTATTCCTTGTTTAAACACTCCTGATGTTTATAATATTCTGATGGAACCTAAAAATGAGCAATTAAGTAACAACCCATTACAAGCGGTTCAAAGTTTTATTATCTGAATTAAATACTTTTTAAATTTTAGAAAAGAATTTTATAGTGGCTGGCAAACAAACTGAAATTCGAGATTTTTTTAAGATGGCTTCTACGAGTAGGCTGCAGTGCACATTTTTATTTTATGTTTGTGTAAATAGGTTGTACTTTTACATTATTATTTTTTTTATTCTATTCAAGCTGGTTAAAGAATAAGAAACATATTTTAATGCCACTTTTTTTGTTTAATTCTAACTTCTACGCGTTTTTCCCGACATGCATCCTATAATCTGGAAAATTTCACAAGTTAATCTCTTCAGTTAATTAAAATTATACTGCTCAAGTATAATTTTTTTTAAATAAAATCTGTTCGGATTAGCAGGATTCTACTTAGTGATGGGCGATTCTCGAGAATTCGACAATCGAGAAAAATCGTCATCGTAAAAAATCACAATCGATACAGCCATCAATTAATTCCTAGAATCTACAATCAAGATGTTTTACAGTCGATTATAACAAGAGAAGCTAAAAACAGTTGTTGGAAAACTTTAGCTATTTTTCTGGCCAACAATTTCATAGTAGTGATAGGGCTTAGTGATGGGCGATTCTCAAAAATTTACCAGTCGAAAAAAATAGTCATCGTAAAATACACAATCGATACAGTCATCGACTACTTTCGAGAATCTACAAAAGAAATGTTCTACAATCGATTATTGAAATCATTGTTTTTACATATACAGGGTATCCCAGAAGTAATGGGACAAACTTTAAGGGGAGGTAGGGGGCATCACAAGGATTCAGATTTGCATACCCCCCCCCCCACCCTTTATACTTAACCAATACCCTCCGAATCTAATCAGGGAAGGTCCTTAACATAATAAACCAAATTCAAAGCAAATCAGGTAATTCTGCATGAAAAAAAAAATTGCTAAATTAAGGGGGGGGAGGGGTCTGACCCCCTTTAAACCCTTTATACTTAACTAATGAACCTCCAAATCTAATCAGGAAAGCTCCTTATCAGAATGAACATAGGAAAAAAAAAAAAGTAAATTGGATAATTCTGCATGAAAATCCATTTATCTAAATTAAGGGGAGGGGACTTGCTCCCTTTTCGTCCTTTTATACTTAACCAATGAATCTCCAAATCTAATGAAGAAAGCGCCATATCGGGATAAACCGGTATATTAAATTTGAAGCAAATCGAATAATTCTGCATGTAAAACCCTTTTATCTAAATTAAGAGGGAGACTAGCCCCTCCCCTCTAAACCTAACCCATAAACCTCCAAATCTAATCAAGGCAGCTTCTTAACATAATAAACCGGTATACCAAATCTGGAGCAAATCTAATAATTCTGCATGAAAAACCCATTTATCTAAGTTAAGGAGGGGTCTACCCTCCCCCCTTTCCCTCCTTTATACTTAACTAATGAACCTCCAAATTTAATCAGGGAAGCTCCTTAACATAATAAACCAGTATACCAAATTTGAAGCAAATCAGATAATTCTGCATGAAAAAAACATATCGCTAAATTAAGGGGGGTCTAACCCCCTTTAACCCCTTTATACTTAATTAATGAACCTCCAAATCTAATCAGGAAAGCTCCTTATCAGAATGAACATAGAAAAAAATAAATAAAATAAAATGGTTAATTCTGCATGAAAATCCATTGATCTAAATTAAGGAGAGGGGACTTGTCTCCTTTTCGTCCTTTTATACTTAACCAATGAACCTCCAAATCTAATGAAGGAAGTGCCATATCGGAATAAAACGGTAAATTAAATTTGAAGCAAAACGAATAATTCTGCATGGAAAACCCTTTTATCTAAATTAAGAGGGAGACTAGACCCCCCCCCCCCCCCTCTAAACCTAACCCATAAACCTCCAAATCTAATCAAGGCAGCTTCTTAACATAATAAACCGGTATACTAAATTTGGAGCAAATCTAATAATTCTACATGAAAAACCCATTTATCTAAATTAAGGAGGGGGGGTCTACCCCCCTTTCCCCCCTTTATACTTAACTAATGAGCCTCCAAATTTAATCAGGGAAGCTCCTTAACAGAATAAACCGGTATACCAAATTTATAGCAAATTGAGTAATTCTGCATGAAAAACCCATTTATCTAAATTAAGGGAGGGGGGTGACCAGCCCCCTTTTCCCTCTTTATCCTTAAACAATGAACCCTGAAAACTAATCAGGGGAACGCCTTATCAGAATGAACACAGAAAAAAAATTGAAGCAAATCGGACATTTCTATCAAGAGCTATCGCGTTACGTACATACTACATACATACGTACGTACATACATGCATACATACAGAACCGGCGAGTACAGTAGCTCTCAGTCTTAGATAGCCTGTGAGCTAAAAAGAGATTGGATAAGCAGATGGACTCCTTTGAGAAATTATGACTTAAACCTGAAATGCGGTAAGTTGGACTCTGAAAGCTTCATTTCTATCTCGCAAATCTCATCTCGATGATTTTTCTGTCATATCGACACTTCCCGATGAGAAGGTGCTCAATGGTTGGTTTCTCTCGCGCTTTTCAACCTTTCCCGATGGGAAGCCTCTTGATGGTTTCTCTCGCAGTTTTCGAAATTTCCCGATGAAAAGCTTCTTGAGGATTTCTCTCGCGCTTTTCAACATTTCCCTATGAGAAACTTCTCGAGGATTTCTATCGTCCTCGGCAGAGAAGAGATGTGAGAAGATTTATCGAGAAATAAATACCAAGGGACGAGATAGACAAAGAGCCATGACAATGAGATGTGAAATGAAGCCCTAATTTTCAGAGTTTCTCTTATTTTAGCCCTACCAAGGTGTCGCATACCTGGAGCCCTCCGATAAAAATTATTTAATAAATATAAAAATTTTAAAGAGGAAGGTGGGTCAGGTGAATTGGAAGGGGGGAAGCGCGTGAGAGTGGACCCATGCGGGGTGCAATTTTAAAAGTTTTACCGAACCCTTCCAGTGGCATATAATCGAAAAGCCCTTTGACCACTCTTTCGTATTACGAACCTTTCTTTGCCCGAAGGGGGGTGGGGAATGGGGCGAAAATTTTTTTTAAACTGTAGCCAATTTCTATAATAAATTTAAATATCATTTTAGATGTGGGTTTTTTATGCAGTCTTCCGGTAAATATTATTTATTGAATATAAAAATTTTAAAGTGGCGGCTGTGTGAATTCCGGGGCGAAAGAGTGGGCCCACAGGGGGAGGTAGGGGGAGAAATTTTCAAACTTTTTTTGGACCCATCATGTGATGTGTCATAGGAAAGCTCGCGGAGGACTCTTTCATATTATGAGACTTTCTTCCTCTCCTCCCCAATTTGGCCCACACGGCGGGTGTAGTTTTTTCCGTTTTTATCATTTTAGATCGGATTTTTTTATGGAGCCCTCCGATAAATATTATTTATAATATATGAAATTTCAGGACAATTTTCTAAATTTAGCCAAGACCCCTCATGTGATGTATTGTTGGAAAGGTTAGTGACTACTTATTGATGTTATGCACTTCTGGTGGCTGCCCCCCCCCCCCCCCCCCTCCCCCCGGGGGACAACAATTTTCCAAATTTAGCCAAGACCCCTCATGTGAGATATCGTTGGAAAGGTCTGTGAGTACTTATTGATGTTATGCCCCTCCGGTGACAGTCCTCCCCCCCTCCCCACTTTGCCCCCTGGGGGGCACTTTCCAAATTTAGCCAAGACCCCTTATGTATTAACCTGTTTGTGATTTCATATTACAAGATTACGTATAAATTAGAGGCCCCGATTAAAGGAGGGACCCACTAGTGGGCGAAGTCACCTAGTCTTTATTAACATCGACTCATTCCAGTTCACCCGCAGACGATTCTTGATAAATGTATGACGTATATAATATATGATGTATAAAAGCAATTTGCAAACTGGAGTCATCGAGAAAAAATTTACACTATCGAAAGATATCGAGATGTCCATACAATTGAGAAAAACATCTCGTTATCGCCCATCACTAGTTCTACTGTAGTTGTCAAAAATAAAGATTACTGTAATTAGTATAATTAGCGCCATTCTTAGTGCACTTGTATCTATCTAACCTGGCCCGAATAATACATAAGTACCCCATTTATGTTATGTATATAATAAATGTATATTAAATTGTTATTTTGAATTAAATCGGTCATTGACAATGGTAAATGTAATTGCCAATTAATAATCATTTTCAATGATTTATCTTCCTGGCACAGATAAATACCAAATTAACCGACGATGCAATTTGAAATTTCATTCCTTAAATATTATTACATGAAGGCTTATTTACATTTCACTTCATCAAGAAAAGGTCTAGAAGGAAGCTGAGTTGTAAAGCACGTCACTTAACAGAATGATGCTAAACTTTGATTGGGCTACAGGCATGAATTATTTTTGCACTACAAATTTAATTTTTGTAGAGTTTCTTTTGTGAATGATTACCTCCATAAATTAATATTTTTTTTTGCTTACCAGAACGAATCTTTTGTGTTCACTTTGGTGGAAAGAGATATTAAGCTGTCAATCTAATTTCAACTGAAGTTATCTCAGAATATATATATATATATATTTGAGTAACTCATCTCTCAAACATTATTATTTTTGTAAACGGTCTTTCAAAAAATGTAACTTTTATGCAGTTTTATTCGAAAAAATAATTTTGATTAAAAATGACCGCTTTGCATATGTAAAGTGAAAAGGTATTTGTTGATGACAGTCACATAACTTAGGCTTTTATTATATACATTATACTTTCCTCCTAATGTTTGTTGGCACACAAGTACCACATGGCATATTTCAGCAAATACAGGTTTTACTTACATTACAGGTTGCCTCCCCACCCCTCCAGGCGATTTGAAATTATATGCTTAATAATGGTTTAGAAGTGAAAGTTTCTTCGGAACTCACTAATGCACCCCAACCCCTGGAGCTGCAAAAATCCCTCCCGTAGAAAATTGCCTAAATTCAATATTGTTTTTAATGCAGCCAGTGCTTGTTATAGCACACCGTAGTATAGGTGAAAATTAGCGGTCGCCACTCGCCACGTGTCGATTAAAGTTGTAAAAGTGGCAATTAAAAAATCGGCCATCGATCGCCACTTTAGTCGCCACTCGCCAAGTGGCGATTAAAAAATCTGTTAACGATCGCCAACGGAAATACAGCATTTTTCATGTTAATATCCATCTCTACTTTGATTACACCTAAGTAGAAAACTGGTTAATTCTTTTTCCTGCTGGATGCAAGCAGATTTCAACTATTTGGCTGTATTTTCAATATTTCGACTTTTCGCCATGTGCTTGCTCCTCACTTATTTTTTATAAGAAATTTCTATTTATTTCAAGAATTCTGCAAAATATATTCATCAGCTTTGATTCCACATGCATTTCAAATAATTTATTCCTTTTTTTTTTTACTGGATGGAAGCGAATTTTAAGGACATTGCAGTATCTTCAATATTTCGACTCCTGCCACATCCTCACCAGTATAGGTGAAAATTGGCGGTCGCCACTCGCCACGTGGCGATTAAAGTTGTAAAAGTAGCGATTAAATAATCGGCCATCGATCGCCACCCTAATCGCCACTCGCCAAGTGGCGATAAAAAAATCTGTTATCGATCGCCAAGTGAAATATAGCTTTTTTCATAGAAATATGCATCTTTACTTTGATTACATCTAATTAGCAAACTGTTTAATTCTTTTTGCTACCGGATGCAAGCAGATTACAACGATTCAGTTGTATTTTCAATATTTTGGCTTTTCGCCATTGCTCTTCAGTTGGATTATTTTTTTCAAGAAATACAGTTTTATTCTGCAAAATATAATCATCAGTTTTGATTCCACATGCATTTCAAATAATTTATTTTATTTTATTTTTTTCCCGAATGCAAGTGGATTTTAAGGACATTGCAGTATTTTCAATATTTCGACTCCTGCCACATGCTCACCAGTTAGATTATTTTTCTTCAAGAGATATTGTTTAATACTGTGAAATACATTCACCAGCTTAGATTTCAACTGTATGTGATGTGTGTAGTATGTTAAGGGGGCTCAAGGCTTGAAAACTTTCAAAAAAGCGATTATTATTATTTTTTTTTTAGTGTCTATTTTGTTTATTGAATTAATTCTGAACACAGTGCAAAAAACTGCATAAAAATATTTGTATTTTTAGCGGAGTTATAAGCATTTATGTAACAATTGCTTTGAAAGCTGCACCCATTTAATTGCAACAAGTTGCGTTTTCTCAAAACTTGATTTTTGACGACTATCCGTAAGATTAAAAAAAAAACTTTGATGGAATGGCTTAAAAATTTTTTTGCATGCATATAACATCATTGTCTATAGAATGAATTAATATATTTTAGATAGTTTAGTATTTTTGGAGTTTTTTAAATTTTCAAATTTGAGAGTTTTTTTAATAAGGTTTCCTTTGAGTGATAGTTATATCCTTAATTCATTCTATAGAGTAAAGTTTCCTGATCATTTTAAAGGAAAAATTAGGTTCTTATGTCAATTCAATGTTAAGATATCTTATGGATGGTGATATGACACCTAATTTTTTTTTTTCGAAAATTATGTTATATAAATCTTGCTGTATTTTTTATTTTATTACATTGAAGTACTTCATTTTATAATTTTAAAAGACTACAAATGTACCTTGAAAAAAATCAAAGTTTAAATTAGTTACATTGAATACTTCTGTTTTTTTATAGACTCTAAGCTAGAGCTCTGTTTACATGTTTTTTGGTATCGATCAAGCTGTGAGCTCCCTTTTAATAACACATTTACTTATTCAATAAAATCCAAATTACATTTTATTGCATTTTATTTTTTTTTTTTTGCATACACCTAACTGTTGGAATTTTGATTTAGTTATTTTTTTATAAAGAAAGTAATAGTAATTTGATTGACAATTTTGTTTATGAACATATACAAATAATCTAAAAATATATACTAAAAAAATTAATATAACAGATTTTGTGTTTTTAAAGTAATTTTCTTGAATTTTGACTACTTCCCTATTCTTATCCTGAATAGTTGGCTGGTATAAAACTCTGACTTATAGAAAAATATGTATATATATATATATATATATATACAACGATTATAGTTTATATAGATGTCAAGAAAGTTTGAAACATTATAGTGGCCACTAACTTTAAAAAGTGGCTACTAATGAAACTGAGTCTACCGGCCACTGGCTACTAACTCAATTTCCCAGTTTTCACCTATACTCACCAGTTAGATTATTTTTCTTCAAGAGATACTGTTTAATCCTGCGAAATACACTCACCAGCTTAGATTTCAACCGTATGTAATTTGTGTAGTATATTAATAGCACATGTACTTATTAAATAAAACCCAAATAATATTTTATTGTGTTTCATTTGATTGGTTTTTTTTTTTATTATTGTATACATTTAGCTTTTGGAATTTTGATTTAGTTATTTTTTATATAAAGAAAGTAATAGTAATTTGGTTGATAATTGTGTCTATAAACATATACAAATAATCCAAAAATATATTCTAAAAAATTAATACTATTACAGATTTTGTGGTTTTAAAGTAATTTTCTTGAATTTTGACTGCTTCCCTATTCTTATCATGAATAGTTGGCTGGTATAAAACTCTTATTTATAGAAAAATATGTATATATACAGCGATTATAGTTTATCTAGATGTCAAGAAAGTTTGAAACATTATAGTGGCCACTGGCTACTAACTCAATTTCCCAGTTTTCACCTATACACCGTAGCAATGTTGCAATTGACACTAATACTATCTCCCTTATACTCTTTCATTGTCTATAAGTAGAATTAATATTAATATCCACTATTTCAAGAGTGAGAATCACCATGTTTGGCCTATTTGTTTTCCTGCTCTTGCCCTTCTTCCATTACAAAGAGTTTCAAATTTTTAGAGCTCTTTATTTATTTTATTTACCTTATTTGTTATCTTGCAGTAAGTAATTTTGATTCCTCCTTCGGAAATTTTTTACCCCCTCCCCTACTATCATCATTTTCCTCCAGCACACTAAGTTTACAATGTTTAACCCCTTAATGGTCGCTTAATATTTGGAAAAACCATAAAAAAGTACCCCCTTTTTTTACAGAAAATGAATAATTATAAAGTTTTTATATAAAATATGCAATTTAGGGTTTAATCTAGAGCTAACCAAATAGCCAAAAAGCTAACTGGAAGTGCTTTTTACCCCCAAAGCATTTAGTGAATTAGCCAAATAGCGACATCCGAAGAAATATGCTATATCATTCCCATTTTGTTGTTCCGCATTTCGTAAACCTGCTGCCGTTGCACAAAAACGATAAAAAACTCTCATATTGCATCCGCACTGCAGCAACACTTCAAAATTTGTCTCGTGCTCTCTATGCAAGCGTCTTCAAAACAGTGTGACGTCATTTGCATCAGGCACGACTCCAGTATATGGCGAAAACGAAAATCGCAGATTGTATAAGCATGGGATATGATGTGCACTAGCTTTGAATCATCAATGTGCCAAATATGTGCAGTATAAACTTCTCAGACTTGAATTTATGCGGGTTCTGGCTACAACGTGTAAAGGAAGGAAAAACTATCTTATTGTATTTTTTTTTCATAAAAATGGCATTACTGACACGTTTCCCAATGTGACTTTTTTGTATAAATTTGTAGCATCACTTTTGTTGTCTACAGCAGACTGTGAAGGAGATTCAGTCTCATGAATATAACAAAAACTGACGATCAAGAATTTAAGTAACTTAATGATGATTAATTTGGAAGGGGAATTTTGAAAAGAATTTCCATTAAAACAAGCATTTGCTGTGTCGTATACAGCCAAATCTCGAAGGGTCAATGTTACTGAGTGATGTATTTGTTTGTATATTGCATAACTAAAAATAATACTCATGTATATAGATATTTTGTATAAATAAAACTTTTTTTTCCCTTGGCTAAATCTATTTTTATTTGGCTAGAAGTTATTGGCTGCAATTAGCCAAAAAGCTAAAAATCCCCTTTTCCTAGATTAAACCTTACAATTAGTATTTTTTAAGGCGGAAAAAAAAAAGATGTTGTAGAACAAATTCACATTTGTGGAAAAGCCATCATGCGAGAATTCTGTGTTTTAATGTTTGTTTTACACCATACAAATTAATACGAATAACACCTTTATTTTCCACATCTTAGATCTTTATCATCATCAAACAAATTTTTACAAATAATATTTGAAATAATATAATATACATTAAATTTTGATTATTATTTTTTTTTTTTTTTAGTGTGATATATTTTGAAACATGCAATACAAAGTCCAATATCACAATCAGCCCCAAAAACCAAACCCAAACGCTAATATTCAAAGACTTCACACGGAAATGCCAGTTAAATTTTTCTGGTTTCAGAAGTTTTTTCCAGCAATAAATCTTCAGCCCGGAAAAATGACGGGCACGGGAAATAACGAACGACACTTCAGCCCGTGGTATAAACTTGGCCGCCGCCGCGGCGAGCCCCATCTTCGTCCGCAGCCCTTTATTCTTCTACTCTAGTCCGACTCTTTTGCGGAAGCAAGATTCTTAGGTCCCCAGCCACGTCCCGAATGAAAGACTCTCTAGCGAAATCCAGATTGAAAAAAAAAAAAAAAAAAAAAAATCAAAAATTGAAACCGGACAAATTTAAAAGGGATCGGGAAGTGAGAATTAAGGGGTTAAAATGCCTTTTTTTTTTTTTCTTCTTTCTTCTTCCCTGTTGTAGGGTGAAACCCCTAATTATTGACATCTAACCAGTAACTGACACTTCAGGAAAAATCTAACTCAAATAAGCATTTTCTTGTAAAATTAAAGTAATGTCATCTAGGGTAACTTATTTCATTTAGCTTTCTCTTGTCAGTTATGGTTTTTCAAAATAGGGGTGGTGTCAGTTACTGGAGTTGGAGTTATTGACAATATGTATGAAAAAAAATAATTATTAGTAATAAAAAGTACGATTTTTCAAAAGTTTATCTACAATAATTTTTTAATGCATCTGTACTGTATTTTGAAAAACAAAGATAAGTATAAAATAGATTTAAAACTTTTAATAGTGATCTGACCAAGAAAGAATCCTTAAGGTATGAGTTACTAGGGGTTTCACCCTATTTGTTATTTTGAAGTAACTACACTTAAATAGTCATCTCTTAATTTTATACTGCCACACTCCTGAAATTTCCACTCCACTCTCCTTTTGAATATTTAAGGCAACACAGTAATGGTCAAAATATCAGATTTTTTTAACTTCCGAAATGTTAGTGAAGGCTTACTGTGGAGACCCAAAAAGTTCTTTGTTTCAGTTTGTCTGTCTATCTGTTCTGTGATAACTGCCATAAAAAGCATCCAATTAGCTTGAAATTAAGGAGGCATGTTGGTGAGGTCCCCGGATTTAGCTGTATAGTTTCCGGTTAAATTTGGTTCATTTGTTCGGAATATATAGAACATTTTATTTTGCACCTTAATGCTTTTCTGTGGCTGTTCAGACGATTTTCAAATTTCCATTTGTTGAAAGAAAATGTTGCATTTGATTAATATATTCAACTTGTAAATTATGATTGCTGAAATTACCAAATAAAGGTTTTAAATTGTTTCTTTTATTTCGGGAGTTTGTCAATATATTTGTCTGATTTTTTAAATTAGGTGTATGAATTTTGGTGGAATTTTATACATGTTTTACAATAATATAAAACATTTTGTTCTATCATTTTATTTGGTTGACATGATACATATTTCATTTTTTATCTTTTATCGGTTATCTATAGCAACTGCATTTTATAGCCTATAAACAAAAATCATGTAAATAATCCTGATTATGAAAAATTGGACAGAAAATCTGGCTGAGGGAAATAAAAAGCTAATAAAACTTTAATAATTTGGTGTGCAATATAATATAGCCTTGTGTCAATGTGTCCTTGTGTCTTTGTGATGTTAGTAACTTTACATTTTTTAATTTAATGTAGATACTATTAAAAGGCTATCACACAGAAATTTTTTATAGCGACAAATCGATGTGATTTAGGCAATTAGCTGTGGACATAGACACAATGATGAATCCAGTAGATTTAAAAGTGACCAAATATGCCTATTGGTGGTTTTTTATGTTATTGCTATCGAGTACTAGATTAGGATGTATTTAAACTAAAGTTTTAACATTCTAAAAATGAAAAGACGTACATTTAAAGGTATAAAAATGTTTTTTAATAAACTGATCTGAGAATATGAGAAGAGATACTTTGCAAAATTAAAAACAATAGAATAAAATAATTCACGTTCACAGATGACCCTTTTTATTAGAGCACATGCTTACATTATACTTGAAATCTCGTGATTTCTATTTTACCAAATTAATTTTAATAATTCTATGAAAATCGTTTTTGTTTTGTCAATATTTATCTTTAAAAAGTCGCTGATTGTGCATGTAAAGCAGTAGAAATCAGTTATTAAAGGGCATTTATATGCCTTTAAATGTAGTTTTTTTCATTTTTAGCATGTTATAGCTTTAGTTTAACCACTATCAAGTGATTTTCTTGTGCAATTTTATACCATCTATTTTGACTAGATATTACATCTATTATAAAAATGTTGCTATTTGCATATTACGATAACATGAAATCCTTGTCCAAACTGTTGCTTATCCTAAGAAAATTCAAGTGTAAAACGAAATTCAAGATACACTATAGCCATTCGCACAATCAATAGAAAATTATTAATTAAAATTTAATATGGGTAACGGGGGATTCAGGGAGCAGAGCCTCCTGAAAAAATGTATTTTTTATTTTAACAAATTACTAGAATAAGCAATTCATCAGAATTTCAGAACATCATTGTCACACCGTGTAGAATTTAATGCTTCTAATTTTTGAAACCTTCCAAGGATTTTATATGTTGCTAAATATTTATATTATTAAAAAATAAGTAAAATGCAGATTGTAGGATGCTGGATATTATCATGCCAGTTTGTGTTCCGTGGGATTTGATAAAACGTGCCCCGGAAATTCCGGAGTTACAAAGGCATGAGATTCTTCCGCGATTTTCCGCTTTTTGTCGTTTTCTGTTTTTTTTTCGACTTTTTGCCGTTTCTCGCATTGATGATTTGTTCCGAAATTTAAAAAAAATCGGTCATCAGTCCGAAAATTCGAGCACAAAATATCACAAATTTCGACAAGTGATCGCCGAAAAACAATTTCGTCAATTGTTCGCAGAAAAAAATAGCCAATTTCGAAAACTATCGCGAAAAAAACGCAATTTCGTCAAAGGATCGCGGAAAACCCCTGCAAATTTCGTCAAAGGGTTGCGGAAAATGGCGACTTCATCAAAGGATCGCGGAAAAACACGAATTTCGTCGAAACATTGCAAAAAAACACGAATTCTGCCAAAAGATCGCGAAAAAACGCAGATTTCGTCTAAGGATCACGAAAAAACTCTGAATTTTGCTAAAAGATCGCTTAAAGAACACTAATTTCGTCAAAAGATCGTGAAAAAAAGTGAATTCTATGTCAAAGAATTGCGTAAAAAATGCGAATTCTGTCAAAGGATGGTAGAAAAAACGCAAATTTCGTCAAAAGATCGCGGAAAAAACACAAAATCTGTCAAACAATCGCGAATTCTGTCAAGGGACCGCAAAAAAAAAACGTGAATTTCGGCAAAAGATTTCGGGATAAACGCCTATTCTCAAAAAAGATCGCAGAAACAACGGGAATTTTGTTAAAAGATCGCGAAAGAAATTGGAATTTCGCCAAAAGATCACGGAAAAAAAACAGGAATTCCGTCAAATAGCAGGAAAAACGCAAATTTTGTCAAGGTATCGCAGAAAAAACACGAATTATGTCAAAAGATTGCGGGAAAAACGGGAATTTCGTCAAAAGATCGCCGAAAAAACGCGAATTTTGTAAAAAAGTTCGCCGAAAGAACGCGAATTTTGTAAAAAGATCGCCGAAAAACCTGAATTTTGTAAAAATTTCGCCGAAAAAAAGCGAATTTTGTAAAAAGATCGCCGAAAAACCCGAATTTTTAAAAATTTCGCCGAAAAAAAGCGAATTTTGTAAAAAGATCGCCGAAAAATGCGAATTTTGTAAAAAAGATTGCCGAAATAACACAAATTTTGTAAAAAGGGGAAACACAGCTCCAGAGGGCTCCAGCTCCAGCTCCGGGTCCCTGTCTGTCACAGAACTGAAATTACTTGGTTCTAGGCAGAGTTGGGCAAAATACATAGAAAAACCAATTTCGATACAAAATACCATTGGTTTTACAACTTAAAATACAAAATACTTTTCCAATTTCAAAAATTCAAAATAGATGTATTTTGAAAATACATTTAAAATACAAAATGCATTTAAAAAATAAAAAATCATTTTGTATTAAATTGCACTTTACAAATACATCAAAGCTCATTTGCGAAACTGATTAAATTTTTAAAAATTATAAATTTCCAAATAAAGAACCAAAATCAAAACTGTAATGAAAGATAACAAAACTGAAAGATTGCAGTAACATTGTGTTTAAAAGTGTATGAAAGTTACAAGAATTTGATAATAGTAATGAAACTACCTTTTAAAGGTAGTTATTCACTAGGAATAAATAATATGGCAAACCACGCTCGCTAACCTACATCAATTGATTCTGGATCCGATAAAGCAATTTCTTTCAGCAGGCATAGGACAGCAGGGGCCACTATTGAGTATTCGAATCCAAAATTTAGGCAATATTGATTTTCAGAAAAAGCATAAAAATGTTTGGTGCAATTCTATTCAATAGGTGCAGAGATTTTAAAATCTCGGGGGGGGGGGGGGGGGGGGGGGGAAACCTGTAGGGCGATATACACCAAAATGTCATCCATTCTAACTGAATATGATGAAGTTTGATAAAATTCCATGTTTAACTTCTTGAGATAAAGCTCTCACGGTGCACCTGCCAACTTCAAATTTTAAAAAATCAAATAAATGTACTATGAAACAGAAAATTATTTTTAAAAGGTACTTTTTATATGGTACTTACTATATTGCGAAATTCATAAAATGATTGAAAAAAGAAAACAAATCGAGAAATTTTAAGAACGATCACAGAGAAAAATCGCAAATTTTTACAAAGGATTGCGAAAATAAGCAGTAAATTTTGTTGTATGCCTGTTTGGTCAGGGAATTTTTTGCGATTTGGTCACGGAATTTGTCAGTCATGTTTTGCTAGGAACCCTGTATTAAAGTCCAGAACAGAATTTGAAAACTATTCAAAACAGACAGGCATGCATATTCTTTTAGTGAATCACAGCTATTCTCTCCGGTTTAAACATGGCAGTTTGAAATCTGGAAAAAAATGTATTTTGAGTATTTTCAAAATACAAAATATTTTGTAAAACCATCGGGAAATACATTACAAAAATACTTTGATCTTATCGGTTTAAAATATAAAAGTATTTTGAAAATGTATTTCAAATACAGTCGAACCTCTATTTAACAAAGTCGCTAAATCCCGAAAAAAAGTTCGTTATATGGAAAATTCGTTAAATAGAGACTCACCTTTTAAAATACTAAAACTACATAAAACATATTTTAACTCCACAAACACTAAATATAATTTAAAAAAGTAATTGATTACACTTTTTTTATAATATATATCTATTTGTTTTATTTATTTTACCCATCAAAAGTAAATCTGGAAGGGAAATAAGAATGAAACAAAACATTGTCTGGAAATAAATTGTATTTTCAGTTTAAAAAAATAGTTTTACATTAAAATCACGGTCTTTTATTGTGGTTGATAAGCTGTTTGGTGGAACACCAAATTTTAAAGCAATATTCTTTTTCTTCACGCCTTTATCCACCTCAACAAGTACTTTTTTTATTTATTTTTTATGCTCAGGCACTTTCGCTCTGACATTTTCGAGCTACAACAACCGAAATTACCAGCATGACTGATCAACAATCTAGAAAACGGGAGACTCTAGTTTAGGGACACAGTGCAGCTCCATTGAGGATTAAAGGGGGATATTGAAAGTTTGCACTTCTTGGATAAAAAGTAAAGAATCACAGCGACTTTAGTGTTCTCGGTGAGTTAGGTGCCTGGTAAGACCTGCTCCTGGTCATTGATCATCATAAAATGTGTTAAAAGAAAAAATAAGTTTAAAAGCCTAGTAATATTTTGAGAAATAAGGAGAAAAAAAATTTAGATCCCACGAAAAAGTTCGTTAAATAGAGAATGCACTTCGCTATTTGGGGGTTATTTTACAAAGAAATTCGCAAAATAGAGGTTCGTTAAATAGAGGTCCGACTGTACATGTATTTTCGATACTGCTCAACTCTGGTTCTAGATCAGTTTTTTTTTTTTTTTTTTTTTTTTTTTTTTTTGTGCTGACTTCAAATGTGCTTTCCGTTTTTCTCTAGGCTGTCCAGTGTTTGAGAAATAGAGGCAATAAATGTCTTAATCTGCATATTCTTAACATTTATCTGTCAGTTATTAAGCCTAATTTGCATATTTTCAATGGTATAATGTTTACATTACTATCAACTTTAAAGTAATTGCCAGAGAATTGTTGTAATGTTTTTCTAGACTAGATTTTTATGCTGATTTCAAATCTGCAATCTGTTTCCTTATATCATGTCTAGTTTTTGAGCAAAGTTAATTTCTACTTTTGTATGATATTAACACAAGTTTGATATAATGTGCATTTTAGGGATCAAAAGGATAAACCGTCTCAGATTCTTATTAGGGACATAAACAACAATTTATATAATAAAAGAAAAAAAAATAAGTAATAGAATCTATCATTGATAGTTGAAATACATCCCAAAGTAGTATAAAAATCGATTTTTGGCTTTTTTGACCAAAAACTGGCTTAGAAACATATTAGCATACTCGTGTGGCAAAAGTATTTGAACATCAAGAAACATTAGAAAAGCATGAGAAATATGCAAATTAAGCACAATACTTCATAGTCACATGTGAGTATAATCTCAGAAACAATGTGTTTGTAAAGTAAACTGGACAGTAATCATAACGTAAAATAAAAAAGCCAGTCTGATAATGCTTTATAGCTTACATTTGCATATAATTGTACAAAATTTGCATAAATCGACATATGCAAATAGTATCTCAAAAACAAAATCTGCTGGAGTAAATCTAAAGCTAGATTTGGAATCAGCACAAAAAGCCACATAAGAAACATCTAATTTCAGTTTTGTGAAAAAGCAGGTTCAAATATGTTGACCAGTGTAATAAAGAAGTTATTACAGATTTTATGCACAGTGACAGAATTTAAATGGATGCCACACTCACCTAGCAATTCTGGTTAAGTTAGATCACTAGTGAACCAACCCAAGAACATAGGGAATTGTTTTATTTCCTCCATGGCAAAAAGTTAGGGTATGATTTAACCGTAACATTTTGAGTTAATTTGGCCATGTGAAAAGACTACAGGCACATATTGAAAAAATAGTTTAAAAGGTACTATGTCCCCTTAAAAGTTGTATTTACAGGGCCACAGGCGACTGTTTTTTAATTCTACCTCACATAATTTTCTCAAAACAAAAATTGACATACTGTTTGACAACATTTGCAAGAGAAATGTACTACAAAATTTGTTTTTTTTAAATAGTGGTATGAATAGAATAGAAAAATAGTCGCCTGTGGCAGCTCTGTATTTACAAAAATAAAAAAAGTCAAACATTTCAATTTTAACACTTTTCAACATAATTGTTTATGAATTTGGTATGTCTGTCTGTAATCTAACTTGCATTAATATACTTGGATTACCATATAATTGATATGTTATTGAGGTTTATTTTGGCATGTTCGGAATTGAAATGAAGTGTGTACCATTATAAATCGTTTACAGAGGCTTTTTTCTTTTACATTATTGTTTAAGGGGAAAAATTGTTTTCAGTATGTTTTAATGATATTACACTATTCAAACATATTGAAATTAATATACATCACTGTGGTGCCCTACAGGATGCTTATTATATAATATGGTGTGCATAGTATTTATCATTCATTTATAGGGACACACTTAAGAATTCGGTTATAATACTGTGTAAGACAGTAAGAGACAACAATAATTGCTGAAGTGCATTTTCAATTCTAGTATGCATTTTTAAATTTAACTAATTTTTTACATATTACTGAGTGTGTATAGATCTTATAGATCATCAGCTGAGTCAACCGTTAGTAAGCATTTCCACTATTCAGGAACACCTGGTAAAAAATTATTCAACAATATTTAAACATGAAAATCAACCATTTTCACCTGCATTTTGCAGTAATGGGGAGCACATTTATCCAGCCATAAATGTGATCTACCACATATTTTAGAGAAAATTGCAGTCATTCCATGTCAAGTGATCCCATTTTTAAATGATTTTTAACCTCATGTCTTCTAAAAATCTTATTTTTTGCTCTTCTTGAATAGTCTAAATTAAGAATAAGTGTACAATATAATGGTTTATTTGTTATCCTTTTTGAGTTAACACATTGAATGCCAAGTCGATTTTATCTGTCTTTCCGTTTAGGCCGCGAAAAAAGACTCTCATTACAAAAATCTATAAGCGTCAATCACAGATGACTGATGCAGCCTAAACAGTAAGATCAGTGTCAGTCACCGGTGACTGACATGGCATTCAACATGTTAAATGTTGGATTAAAATTGGAAAAATAATAACTTTTGGCCCGACTTGCCCTGTGCATAAATGTAAATAATTCAAATCAGAATATTGTAAACTTTTATATGATATATCACAGGATGAATTTATTTTAAAATTTAACTTTTAAGAAATCAATAGGAGTGAAATTATTTTTAAAAATTTACTCATTCTATCCAATTTTTAAATAATCAAAAATAGCACAAAATATTTATTTTATACAGTGCTATACTATTATGGATTTATACTTTTTTATTATTATTATTTACTGTTGCTGCAACAATAAAATAAGTAATTTTGTCAGTTTACTAACAATATAATTATTGATATAAGAATAAGTTTTTAAATTTCACTTTAGGTAATCAAGATGACAAACCTTGTACTACATCATCTATTGAAATTAAACAAGAAATTCCAGATTCTGATTGCAATATTGAAGATAAAATAAAATCTGAAGAACTTGATGTTAACAACACTTCCGGCAGTTTAAATGACGACAATAGTCAATCTAATGATGCTGTAGCAAGTTTGGATGCAAGTAATGCTGAAAGTCATAATGGTTCTGTCGAAGATTCAAGCAGTGAATGCCTTGATGCCAATAATACAGAAGATTCACAAAAATCGAATTTAGAAAATAATGATAAAACAGGAGATTCTGATAAGAAAGGAGTAAACTTGAAAATATTTGCTAAAGGAGGAAAGGGAAACTTTATTAGATTAGAAAAGAAAGATGAAGAGGATGGTAAGTTTTAATGATAATTGTAAATGAAGTTTTTGTAATTTACTGACACCTTGATAAAACAATATTTAAACATATCTAAATTTCGCTATATGAATGTGTTGGCTTTGTATTTGGCTGTTTAAAATATTTCTTTTGAAATTTTCATTAGGATAATACTATAAATGCACTTTTGATGAATGCGATAGTTCATCATTCCTATACACTGAACAGACGTACTCTTCATGGGGTAAATTCTTTGCAAAAAAAGAAATTAAACTGTTGCAGTAATTGTTTCTATTATAAGTATTGTCTCATTCCATTATAGGTCTATAAAATGAGCAACAATATTTTTTAAAAAGTTGTGGCCGCATAGTAGCAGATTTTAATAAAATTTGGTACATAGATTCAATTTATATTAAGGTGTAAAAGAAATCGTGATTTTTTAAAATTATTATTATTAAAAGCAGATTTTTTTTTTCTTTATTTGATTTTTACGATTTTTTTTTCCTGCGTTAAAATATGGAATAGCTATCAATAATTTTGGATTTTCAAAACAATTAAACTTCTAATTGCTAACATAATCTATGTTTTTGAGCTTTAATTAATTATAATGTTTAGTTATTAATTACAGTAATTATAAAAACTGCATTCATTTTTATTAGTAGCATATAATGTTATATACATATTTTGTAATAATTATCTAAAACTATATTAAATAGTACTGATATTTACAGTTGTTAAAATTATTAACAACTGCATTTAACACTTTGTCAGCTGCACGATTCGTAAATATTTTATATTTACGAATATATTATAAATTAAGGCTCCAGCAGCGCTAATTCGGATCAGTTGACTTGTCGCTGGCCATTCTTGACATTATCAGGAGATTATTAATTGTTAAGTTTTACTAATCTCATCATTTGTTCTCATAAGTTCTCAACCCTGTTCCCCTACTTTCATGAAATTTCGAAGATATACATATGTAAATAAATACAAAATTTGTTCCTTTTATATATTTGTTTATTTGCATTTTCTTTGGTACTTAGTATTTCTCTTTCATATGGTACGCAGCAAATCAGTCTCTAAGATGTAAGGCAACTCCACAAGACTTGCACATTAAGTTTGTTAGTTTTCTTTTTTTGTTTTTGGAACATACATGGCAGTTTCTTCGTTTTCATTCATTCGTTTCGGAAGTAAGGACTAGTTGGTGTTGCTTTATGTGGCCGGAAAGTCTCTCAATCGGATCATGATGAGACACACACGATGTAGTGGCAACTTCCAAGTTTTGCTCAGAAGCAGGTACATGGTCTTTTATCCACGAAACGCACACTTTCTATAAAAAAATCGTGAAATCGGAGACTCTTCTGTTCGGTATTGAAATATTGACATGTACGGAATGCATTAAATAATGCGCAATTAATAAGGTACATGCAAACTTTTGTTGACCATTTTATAGATTTTCTGTATATAGGCT